>CM035152.1:14810549-15194369 GCA_020205615.1 Panax quinquefolius
GATGGCTCTTTTCATGATCTAATGCACAAGGAGATAGAGATCTATGTGGATGACATCATTGTCAAATCTCGGAAGGAGAATGACCACTTAGACCATCTCGGAAAGTTGTTCAACGGGTTTGCGTAAGTCTGACTTGAAGTTGAACCCCGCTAAGTGTGCCTTTAGTGTTAAGTCAGGCAAGTTGCTAGGGTTCCTAGTCAGCTGCAAAGGAATTGAGCTGGATCCTGCTAAAATCCAGGCCATCAAGGAAATGCCCATTCCTCAGACAGAAAAGGAAATACGGGGATTTTTGGGAAGAATCAACTTCATAAGCCGATTCATTTCTCAACTCATAGCAACCTGTGAGCCAATCTTCAAATTGTTAAGGAAGAACTCCTCTATGAAATGGAATGATGAGTGCCAGAAAGCCTTCCTCACAATTAAAGAACAATTGATTAACGCTCCTATTTTGGTACCTCCCAGGGATGGTATTCCCCTATTCATGCACCTGTCCATAAATGACAATGCTATGGGCTGTATGCTGGGGCAAAAAGATAATAGAGGCCAAGAATGAGCTATCTATTACCTTAGCAAAAGATACAGCACCAGTGAATGCAAGTACACTCTGATCCAAAAAACTTGTTGTGCTTTGGCATGGGCCTCCATGAGATTACAACATTATCTTCATGGTCACACAACCCATCTCATATCCCGCGTGGATCCTCTTAAGTATGTGTTCAGCAAACCCATACTAAATTGTCGGCTGTCCAGATGGCAGTTGATCCTCCAGCAATTTGATATTGTATACGTGGCACAAAAGTCTGTCAAAGGTCAAGGCATTGCGGATCAACTAGCCGCCGCACCTGCAGGGGATTACAAACCTCTAGAAACATACTTTCCCGATGAAGGGGCAATGGTAATTCAGCTAACACATCAGTACGATGCATCCCGGCTGTGGAGAATGTATTTTGATGGAGCTGTCAATTCAGAAGGCTCCGGAGCTGGAGCAGTTTTAATATCTTAGACGAGGGAGTAGTTTCTCGTCACCGTCAAATTACAGTTTGTCAATAACAACAACACAGCTGAGTATGAAGGCTGCATTATGGGACTCAAACTTGCCCGTTCAATGGGTATCAGACGTTTAACTGTCTTTGGGGATTCGGAACTGGTGATCAAGCAATCCACAGGAATCTATCAGACCAAAGAATTACATTTACTGCCCTACCATCGGCAAGTTATACAGATGGCTTTGGAGTTCGAAGAAATCTCTTTTCTACACATTCCTCGCAACAGGAATGATTTTGCAGATGCTTTAGCAACATTGGCTTCCTTAGTTTACATACCTGACAAGGAAAGCATGCCAAACATCACGATTGCTATGCACAAGACCCCAGTTTATGGGAATTACATTGGAGAAGTATCGGATGAGCTACCTCCCATCCATAACCCTTGGTATCAACATATCAAGGAGTATTTATGAGATGAATCTACACCCGCCGAGGCGAGCCTAACTGAGAAGAGGCGGATTCATCGACTTGCTATGAAATTCTATCTGAGCGGAGATGCACTCTACAAGAGAGATGTAGGACTAGGCCTCCTCAGATGTCTGAACAAAGACCAAGCTCAAAGACTCATGGATGAGATCCATGGTGAAGTATGCGGCCCTTACATGAGTGGATCCCTCCTGGTTAAAAAGATTCTCAGAACGGGACATTATTGGCTTATACTCAAAGCTGACTGTGATGATCACGTCAAGAGGTGCTATCAATGTCAAATCCATGGGAATGTTATCCACGCCCCTATAAAGGAGCTCCACAATATGAGTTCGCCATGGCCCTTCTCAATGTGGGGAATGGACGTGATCGGGCCCATTGAGCCCAAAGCCAGTAATGGACATCGGTTCATATTTACCATGATCGACTACTTCACCAAGTGGGTCGAAGCAGCTTCCTTCCCCAAAGTTTCTAAAGAAGTCATCATTGCGTTCATCAGAAAACAATGTTATTTGTCGATATGGGCAACCAGAGGTCATTGTGTCAGACAATGCTAAGAACCTCAACAACAAAATGATGGAGGAGTTATGTAAACAATTCCACATCAAACACCTTAACTCGTCATCTACCGACCAAAAATGAATGGTGCTGTTAAAGCTGCTAATAAAAATGTCAAGAAGATCATGCAGAAAATGTCCGCCAATCACAAAGGATGGCCTGACCTCTTGCCCCTAACTTTATTAGCCTATAGAACTTCAATGCGTGCTTCCATCGGGGCGACCCTCTACTCACTAGTCTATGGGATGGAAGTAGTGCTCCCCATAGAGGTGGAAATGGAATCTCTCAGAGTATTGATGGATGCTCAGTTGGATGAAGACCAATGGGTACAAGACAGGTATCACCAATTATCTCTAATAGATGAAAGGCGAACCGCGGCTATCTTCCATGGTCAGTTATATCAGCAAAGGATCGCACGATCCTATAACAGGAAAGTCCGACTACGACAATTCAAACAACATGACTTGGTTTTGAAGAAGATCATTGACAACCAAGATCGATCCCAAGGAAAATTTGCTCTCTAGCAGGAAGGCCCATTTGTTGTCAAGGAAGTATTGACAGGAGGTGCTCTCAGATTACAAGAAGTGGATGGTGATGAATTTCCACAGCTCATCAATTCAGACACCGTGAAACGGTACTATGTCTGAAGTTGCCATCCAACAAACATCCTAGTTTTGATCATCAAATCACCAGTCTTTCCGGTTTTGAACCCTTTCTTTTACACACTCTTTTCTGCCCCTCAGGGAAACATACAATTCAGACCAACAGCCTGGTTCTTTTCAGCTTCTCCCGAAAATGAGAATAAACTTTTCACACACCTGCAGTTTATCCTGAAGACGGGATTAAACTTTTAAAACTTTATAGTTTATCCTGAGGATGGGATTAAACTTTCTCCACACTTGCAGTTTATCCCCATCATGGGATTAAACTTTCTTCTCCCTGCAGTCTATCTTGCTTATGGGATTCATATCTATTCCCCATAGCTTAACCTGTACATGGGATCAAGATCTTCCCCGCGGATTCACCTGTACATTGGGACCCCCACTTTTCAGTCATTCGTCCTGAGGGGCGAACTACGTCGACCTGATCTCCCTAATACCCGGGGGTACGTAGGCAACCATATTTTATATGGCCCGGTCACAACAATACAGAAAAAACAACAAAAACATTTCTACCCTTTCTTCACAAAAACAAAAACAACAAAAATACTTCCATACCCTTCTACCTTCAACATTCAGCGTTGAACCTCCTACACTAGGTTTGAACTACGCAGACTTGATCTCCTCTTCAATAGGAGTACGTAGGCAACCATTCATGGTGCAGTCTGACCCCTACCAGAATAAGCATACTTGTCACACCGTACTGGGATCAAACTTCAAATTGCCCCACTTCATCAGTTTCAGATCAAAGGGATGGAATTAGCCAACCTCTTCTCACAAATAGAAGATACGGTGACCATCTAAGCTACGATCGTTCCTCAAAGAGCAACACCAAACCATAAGAGATGGAATTAACTAGGCTTCTCCTGAATAGAAGTACTGGCGACCATCTGTGGAGCGGTCAATCTCAAAGAGGAAGAAACTATCATCCTCTCCACTTTTCCATCTGAGATACGGTCCCCAAGACACCAAAGATGGTAGGGATTTTCAAAATCAATGATTCATTCGAGAGATTTTGCGATGTCTCAATGTCCATCTATCGAGGATAAGTTGAGAATGCATCAAGATCAAAGGCCACTGGTGAAACAGCAAATATCAAGCAAGTATCAAGGCATAACTAAAGGGAAGTGAATCAACATATATTTCCCCGCCATATATATATCTTGTTTGATATATACATACATCTTCAGACGTGACAAAATTGCTAAGCTAGTGCAATGCATGAGGAAAATATAAAGCTATCTACGGATCTGTATGTATACGGACTATCAGACCCAACATAGCGTCCCTCTCTGAAGATGGAGGTAATGCTGCAAGCTCCTGTCCAAGGGTATCTACATGAGCTAGCAGATCAGAAGCCAACTGCATGGTGGCATAATGTCCATCAATGTAAGTGCTCATATCGGCGAAAGTGGTAGCCATCTTGGATCGCACTGAAGTACTATCTGCAATGGCCACATCCCTAGCAGATAAGGCGGCATCCCGCTCCTCGATCATGGCATCCCTAGACGATCTAGCCTCATCCTCTCTAACTAGAGGCGGTGTCTCTCCCATCAAGAGTCATCGACATCGCTGCCCTTTGATCTCTCTCATAGGTCATCGGATGTAAGCTCTGCTCCGGATGATGTCTTTGAATCTTGAGTATGATCGCTTTTCGTGGTGGGAGTATCTATCATAGATCTTGGCAACCCATTTGTCAACTCAAGCGGTGGGAGTAATGACCTCCTCTATAGGCTCCTCATAAATCATCATCGGTCTCTGCATTGTGGATCTTTGCCGCAGCCAATCTGATCTCTGTCTCTATCCATTCGGAATACTCTGAGAACTACCGGATGATCGATGAAAACTCACCAACTCATTGATCCCAAGCAGGTATACAACACGGATCATCCTCCGTCCCGATAAGCGGTGTGGTGTGGAAGCGCGGCCGACTCACTTGCCCCCTCATATGGATGGAAGTCCCGAAGCTGGTCAAGCCCGACACATCACGCCGATGGGTGGTAGGTAATCATGCCCCTCAAACCGGCCCGGAGGAGATAATCCATGCGGAGCATGAGTAATGAAGTTGTAGGGTGAGACGAGCCCTGAACACAGCAGTATGTCAAACGGATCTCCGATCTCTGCCAAGAAAGCGGACCAAGATGCAGCATCTGTATACTCTGCAGACTGAAAAGAGTATGACATGGCTACCTCATGGGTAAAAAAAATCCATGACGTTTAAAAGTGACAATCGGTCGCAAGTGTGACATGAACAACACGTATAGCATGACCGAACTGCCCGTAAATGCTCTTGTCAGATAAGCACAACAGTATATAGCCGACCTCAAGGTCTCTGCAATGATCATCAGTATAATTGTGTGACCCTCCCTGAGAGCTCTCTTTGCCCGCGATGGCCTTGATGTCGAGCTCATCCATGTCTTTGTGGCATGTAGGCGTGTAATGACAATACACATAAAAGCGAAATACATCTCTTGACGCATGATGATCTCCGGTGTGGTGAAATCCCCAAAATGTCATGCATAGCTATCCTTAGAGCCAAACCTGTCGATCAGGAAACGCTGGGATATCACATGGCCGGATGTAAGCTCGCCCTGCACTACTCTGCGCCTCAAACCTGTAAGAGTCATGAACTGTCGACTCATGTCTCCCATCGCCGTGTGCACGCAAGATCTGTCCAGAGGCAGCATCGTCAACCGTGCATACTCCTCCAAAGTAAGAGTCAACTCACGGGTCCCAAAATGGAATACCTGTCTATCTGGTACCCAATGCTCGAGCATACCCTCTACAAAGCCTGGAGGAACCTGAAACATCAGTAGGGTCATAGTATGCTGCAACAAATCATCTACGATCACCATGTCTGATGGTGATATACTATCATACCATGATCGAATACCAACTACCACCCAGAGATGGTGGGTATGATCAATCTGACTAAGCGTCGAAGAAGACATACATGCGGTAGTGTCATAAGACCATCCAGGGGTCGATGTTGAACATCTACGGATATACATACATATGCATAATAATAACATGCATGATCTGATAGATGGCAATATGATATAAGGAATGAAAAGCGTAATACATTCCTAAGTATATCATCATCTAATACATCTCTGTCTGACTAAAATATAGGGAAATGGGGCGAAGCTACACAACAACTAACAAAGTGGCCTATCAAAAGATACAGCGAGAATGGGGCGAAGACACCCAATATCTAACAGAGGCCTATCAAGAGATAATGAGAAATACATCAGAAGAAATTAATAGTGTCAATGTTAACATCATCGATGCTATCCACCTGATGTAACTCATCCTGAGTCACTGGATCTCTATCTACGGGGATGTCGGGGCCTATCTGAGGAGGATCGTGTCGATCCATCATCATCACGGATCACGGAACCATATCCCCATGAAGCTGCGTGGCGCGAAGTCTCGAGCTCTCAATGGTACGAGGGATCCACCAACGCTGGAATGTCTCCTGAGTACAGGGGCCCTCTGACAATGTAAAACCATCAATCCCCATCAATGGGATGTCAATGACGGGTGACTGCGAAACAGGCCAATAACGCCTGGCAGGAGGCAAGATCGGTATACGTATCTCTCATGTGGTGCTCCTAATTACACGCTCTCCTAAATAGAGCTCCTATCCTCCATCGGTAAAGAGAGGAATCATGCGGGTGGATATGAAGTACTCTACTCCAGTCGGGTACCCATCCTCAAAACCAACTCCCAAGTGCTCTCCAGAGCAGGGAATCCACGTGATGACATCAGCTGTCAATATCTCCAGCTGCAGGCGACAATGAGTGAAACCCTCAGAAACGGGGACCTCCGCCAGTATGGAATGATGCCATCTCCATCCTCGTGGGTAGGTGTCTAAATCTAACACACTCACAGGACGTAAACAAGGGAGCCTCTCGTAAGCCCAAAACTGCCAACATAAAGGCAAAACATCTGCTGTCAGTCAACATTCATAACCTATACATGGGAAAAGACACGAGAAACACTCACCAACAGAAACGGGTAAAATCCTAACCACGCCTCAGTCAAGCCCTGCGATCGCATGCGCATTCCCCTGAGGAAATAGGCAAAGGTATAGGAACCCCAATCATACTCTCCCACACGGTCCACGTGTCGAGTGGCGCTAATCAAAGCGAAAGACACCGTAGAAGAGTTGTCTGCTATGAAGAAACCCCTAATGATCATCAAGAACAATCACCGCAGAATGCGATCCCTGACTCTCACATCATCGGGTATGGGCTCACTCAATAGCCCACTCATAGAATCTATGCTCAAAGGACCTGTACTAATAGTCCTGCCCTTGAGCGCCTCCGCCGGAACTCCCAACAAGGATCTAACGGCAGTAGGGGTGATATCCGCCGTACAAGGCACCGGCTCCCCTCCAAACTCCATGCCTATAATAAACCGCCAATCCATAGGCATCATCAGGACCTCACAGTCTAGCAAATGAAGTGGTGATCGTGCAGGTGGAACCACCGCTTTCGACAGATCCCCCGAGGTAACCCGAGGGACAAATGACGGGTAGAATGGAGAAAAATCTCTCGAATCCCCAGCCATGGACGATCGCTCTATAGTCATCATGCAAGGCTTGATACATAAAGTGGATGCTAAACCAGTTCCCTCGAGGCTGTGTGAAGCCAGGAACCTACATCGAATGCAGATCAACATCAGACTCCTTGGCTCCTCATCAATAGGAAATAAGGAAGATTAACGATCTAATTTCATACCTCGTTTGCATGCAGGTACACAGAAGCATGCCTACTCAAGTCACCCAGAAGATCTGGGTTCGCCACTTGAATACCTGGCAATTCCCTGCGAGGAACACGTGCAGCAGGAGCGGGACCCTCGAACGGTACATCATCCTCCTCGTCCTCAACATTTGGCACTTCAACCCGAATAGGATGCACCACCCCCTCGACCAAACGATGAGGCTGTCTCATAGAACGGCACTGAGGCTCTTCGACAGCTCTCCTCCGTACGCCAGAAGTAGTCCTGTGGGAACTGCTCGGTTGATCTGGATCCATAATATCTGGACAACAAATCTCCAAATCACCTCAGAAAGGGTGTGGTAATTCTATACCTGGAGTCTTTTCCAAAATGCATTTTGTGATTACATGCATACATGCATCGTTTTAACATACATATGATGTAGAGTTAAGAATGCATAACTGCTCAATGCCTACATTTTGGAAAATTTTGCCATAGTTTCCTTTGTAAATGGGACTATCCACATGCACATAGGCATGACTAGATGGCCATTCAGTAGCACACTTGTACACAGTCATATACATCATGTATGCATTTCATCACATCACAGTAAAAATCCATAAGTGTACTCTAATTACCAGGAGTATTTACTACTCTACCTTTACTCATTTGTCCTCAGATAGGATAAGAAATGACAGTAAAAGGTATCAATTTGACTGTCTCAAAAGTCAAATTTTTTCACATCATTATGTTCAGCATGGTTTAATACTAACATTTGTTATGTTGAATATTTTCTATCAAGTCATATGAGCAAGCATATTCACTACTATGTGTCTAAATGCATTTTATGCGATAAGTCATGTTCCAACGGACAGAAATTAGAAAAAATACATGCATGTGTTATCAGGACAGTGAAGAACGCTGGTATGGTGATAGAATATGCAAAAAGTTGCCCGAACTCAGTAGGTCTGTAGGAAAGCTCTCAGATTTCCTTCGCGGCGCAGCTTGAAAATGACTTATAAAAGCAACCAGCTGGCTATACATAGCCACAGCTGGCCTCAGATCAACCTGCGGCATCTGCAGGTCCACCTGCTACCCTCCTACATGGGTCCCACACCTCCGGCTCGGTCCAGTTAGAGTTGCAAAGGAGGTTTCACAAGCTGAAAAGGCCAAATCAGGAGTAAAAACGCTACGCGATTGAGCGTAACGGGCTGAAAATCTGGTTTTCTATCGGTCAGAGTTAAACTACCGTCGTCTCAATTGTATTCACTCGGATACAGGGTATAAGATACCAAGAAGCTCAGCTTTCACCAACCATGCTCGACAATACCCCACAACGGTCTGATGCCGTCACTCGCATAAACATCCCCGGCGGGGGTTACAACGCAAAACCACGAATCATCTGAATATCCCCAGTAGGAGTTCACCATGCAATACAACCATTGATACACACATCAATGAGGGTCAAGCAACCTTGACATCGTGTCACCCAATGGCAAGAAAACCCATTGAAGCAACCTTCCTCAACAAGGTCGACGACACAATGCAACCGTTGATACATACATCATCCGAAGATCGGTGATACGATAAACAACTAAGCTGTTGGCGAGAACTTTCGACAAGTATGAGGGAACATGTTATACACATCCTCAAAACAAGCACAGTTTTATCCCCACAGATCTCTTGCACATGAGAGGTACCTCTATGGAGTATAAACCAGTATCTAGGATTCAAGACTTTGGTGTTAGTCCCAACGTCAGCATCCTTGAAGACTTGGGTCGCATATCCAAGCCATCACTGATTGTCATACCAGCAGGAATCCCTGACAATCATTCATGCATTCTGCATACATTTGCATCATGTTGTTGTACATTGCATCATGATGATCTTGCTTGTATTTCAAGTGTCTAGGATTCTTTATCCTATCCATGCATTACATTGCATGAACATGATAAAGAGGGGCATCTGTAGACACTCGAAATTTTCTGCACTCCTATTACTAACATTGCAGGAGGGTAGATTCGTCTTTTAGAGATAACCCTAAAAGACAGCTTACAACGTGTCCGGATACTACCGAAAGTTTCGCTCCAACCCGGAACACACACCGGGCCCGTCATTTCCAATCTCGGAGATAACCCTGAGATATGCAGATCAAAAGACCGGCAACAACATCGGAGAGGATAGTCCTGTCTCAGCGATATCACCGCGACGTTCAGTTCCGGTCCCAGAGAACACTGGGAATAGCAATCCCATCCTTGGTGATAACCCCAAGAGATGACCGTCGCAGTTCCGGCGATAACTCCGGAATTGCTTGTTTCAACCACATGTGAATAGCTTCAATCCCGGATGACAGTGAGGCACACAAACAAGCAGTCCAATCTCAGCTGTAACCCTGAGAAACGTCTGCTTTCCGCTTAAACCGACGATAACCCCGGTGAGGAGTCACCAATGTCATCTCACAACGTCAACAAGATGATATAGCAGCATACCACCAAGTAGTCCAATCTCAGCTGTAACCCTGAGCAACGTCTACTTTCAACTCAACCTGGCAATAACTCTGGAAAAGAGTCAAACATCATCTTGTTCATCCAATAAATGGCACGTCGTCTCAACATTTCAGACATACATACATCCAACAATGTCCCGAATAACCGAAGAATGACAATCCCGAGTGACTATTACGTGTGACAGTACTTTGGATAGAATTTGAAGCTTGAAGACCATGGGTATAGACCCCTCTTCCTGACTTCGTACAACCTCTAATCCATGTCATTACGAAACTCTCGACACCAGTGGTCCGAAGAAGTACAGACACGCTTTGTTTGGATGCTAGGATTGAAATTCTGCAAGTTCGATTGGACATTACAGTACGCGAGTGCACGTACTACGAGATGACGGGACTCGCAAAGCCCGGACCCACCACGACCAGCCGCAGGTAGACCCGCAGCCATCCATCTATAAATATAGAGGGGGGGGTGTCAGCCATTTCAAGGGAGGAAGAGAGAGAAAAAGTCGAGGAAGCCCTGTCCATTTAGCTCTGCATACACATCTTTTGAGTGTTTCCTTTTCTTTAAACACTAGTTAGCTCCTATATAGCTACTTTTTGTCCGGCGGGAGCCGAGTGTTCATCCACTTGCAGTCCAAGAAGTCTACTTTGGCAGTCCACTGTAAGCCTTCTTGTGTTCTATAAACTTCTTTCTTTAATTATTACACATTGTTGCACACATTGAGAGTCATGTGAGTGTGTTTGCCCGGACTTATGTCCGTGGTTTTCATTTTTGTCTGTATATATATACTAATATATGTATATATTTCTTATATATGGACTAATGATGATCAAGTTATGCCACGATTGAGCCTGAACTTGATGCAGGCGTTTATTTGCTTTGTATATATATATATATATATATACTTATATATATGAATTGTTGTCGGACTGCATCGATGAGCCACAGATTTACATCAGGAGGCGTTTAATTGCTTTTATATATAAATAAATATATATATATATATATATATATATATATCAGGTAATCGGATTCATATCCAGATGAGCATTGATTCACATATATATATATATATATATATATATATATATATATATATATATATATATATATATATATATATATATATATATATATATATATATTTACATTAAAATCACTCACTGGAGTTCACTTCGTGGGTGATTGATTTTTCTGACTTTCTTTACATTTTGTCCACTTTGGAGTTCACTTCGTGGCGGTGATAAAATTTTTGCTTTATTTACTTCTTGATCCCCCATAGAGAATAATTACGTGGTGGTATCGATCATCATATATATATATATATATATATATATATATATATATATATATATATATATATATATATATATATCGCTTTATATATATACTACTTTCTGTTGCGTGGTTCCCCATGGAGAATAATTCGTGGTGGCTATCATGTCAGTATATATATATATATTTTACAGCTTATATATATATAACTGCTTACTTCTTTCCATATCAATTGCAGTATCGTGTGAGCCTAGGAATCATGTGATCTTACAGATTCAGAATGATGAATCTAGATTCGATTCCCATGATGGACGTTTTTCAGCTGTAAGCAACTTGTACATTATTTTACGATTGCTGAGAGTTTCCTTGGATGGGTCATCATGCCCGTGAGGAATTGAAGATCTTGTATATTGTTTTCTCGCAGATGCTTCGTATCTCGAAAATAAAAGAAAACAAGCCGAACACATAGTAATAAAATGGAAGTATCAAAGGCCTCAATTACTATTGAGCACAGGGTTTGAAAACCTCTTTTTACAAAACATCACTGCTATATCCTGTTTAAAACTGATTTTTTCTATAAATTCGAACCCTATGTATATAGGTGCGAACGAGGCATAACACTACTTTCAAATAATTGCACATTGATCCACACACACACACATTCATATAATTGTTTCTTTGAAGAGTGGCGGTCACCGTGGCAACACGAATGTCGAGGGGTGCCTAACACCTTCCCTCCGCATAATCAAGCCCCCGAACCCTTAATGAATCTCGGTTTCACCGACCCGTTTAGCAGTGCCAAATCACTGGGTCAATGTGCAAACCTTTTCGGTTGCGTTGGTGCAACCAGTTAAAAACACCAACTGGCGGCTCTTAAAGTCAAATCGTAGACATTATACATGTCGGACCTTCTTCACTTGGTTTTTTCAAACAAATCTCACATTAACATGAGAACACCAAAAAACAAGTAACGAAAAGGGACAGTAAAAAACCCGACGTCAACACCTGTCTATGCGAAGTACCGCATGCATGGTGATTTTTGTTGTTATTCCATTCTTTATTATACTCAGTTGGTATCAAAGCTTAGAGATATGATCCCTGGCTAAGATGTGAGACAAGAACTAGGAGGGGAGAGACGGGGAATTCCTTCGCTAGTACGACCTACCTAAGTTTATTTGGTATTTAATTGGTTGGTCAGAGTATAGGGATAATATGTGATATGTTATTTAACCCTTGTTTTGTGATAGTGTTTGAGAATGGCATCTGAAAATGCTGAGATAAGCAATGAAACACATGAGACCGTTGAGTCAGCTCAACCAAAAGGTAACGAGCAACAACACGATGACAATCGTATCGGTGGCAACGACCATCGTAACAATGATAACCATCGTGAAGGAAATTATCATGCCAGGAATGGTAACCACTTCGGTGGTAATCATGGCCAAGATAATAGAAGTGGAAATTTCAAGAAGAGAAGGTCATTTAGCTTGATTTTGTCGTATAGTGAAGTCAAGTCCAGCTGGGACGGTGGCACCTAAGGCGGATATAGACAAAACAAAGTCGGTGGTTTCAGGAAGAGCGTTTTTTGTGACTTCTCAAAAAACGAGTAACCCGAACGAAGTTAGCACGGGTTAGTTAATTATAAATTCTTGCGAAGTCTATACCTTATTATATACCGGTTCTACCCATTCTTTTATCTCTCTTGCTTGCGTTTAACGTTTAAATTTGACTCCAGAGAAGTTAGACTTTGACTTATTGGTTGAAACTTCGTTAGTAGGAGCCTTCGTTACCTCCACTGTTTAAAAATCTTATTGATTCAAATCGACACTTTCACGTTACCTGTCGATCTTATCTCTTTGAAAATACTTGCCTTTGATGTGATTTTAGAAATCGATTGGTTAACTACTCATCATGCTTTTTATAAGGTTGTTAGCTTTCATATTCCTAACCAACCTGTTATGCGAATTCAAGCAACCAAGCCACTAAAGTCAATCATTGTCATATCAAGTTATAAGTAAAGAGCCCCGATCCTTTCGTTGTTGACTTTCTTGTGTTGAATGCACCGAAGCCAGACTTTCTATAGACGATGTCATGAATGACGATGGCAAGTTGATAGGAATCAATGTAACGTACTATCCAAGTCTTGGACGAGGGTCACAGTTTTGAAGGGTATTTCTATTGTTAATAAATTTCCTGACGTATTCTTAAAGATTTCTTAGCCTACTCCTAGAGCGTGAAATCGAATTTGTATTGACCCCAGTACAAAACCTTTTAAATCATAAAAGATAGTAGATTTTATTCTCTACTCGACTTTTTTAATGGATTGCTTGTTCTGCTGCAGTTAAACTTGATGTCTATTGTATTTTATCAGTTTAACATTGTTGAAGGCTAATGATAATTTATCCTGTATTATCTTAGTCATAATATTTCTTCTTTGGGCTAGTTGAGCTCACCTTTTCTTTCTTCGTTCTCTTGAGAAATGAGAGCGTAGCGCGAGGACTAGTCGGGGAACGGAGTGATGGTCCAGATGATAGCATTAGTAGTCTTCACTATTCTGTGAAATAGTGTGATAATAACTGTAATGAGGACTCCATTATGTTTGAATACTGTCTAGAAGACAATATTCGTTTCAAAATTCTCAGCTATGTTTTGTTGTATGTTACACGACAGTTGTATAATTAAGTTTATATTTGATTTATGTACTATGTAAGTGGCGACCCAAGATAGGTGATGTATACCTAATTTTGGGGGCGTCACAGTTGCTTTCAACAATAATTGAATCAAATATCGTGAGATACTATGCAACAACTACTGTAGCAATAATTAAACAAAACTGAGTGTTTTCTCACGTAAGCATCAATAATCAATACCGTCGTATAGTACAGACAGGATATTCCAACAGAATGAATGAATAATTAAAACGAAACCAGGTCCGGTGTATAGCACAGACAGGATATTCCAACAGAATGAATGAATAATTAAAACGGAACTAGGTCCGGCGTATAGCACAGACAGGATATTCCAACAGAATAATAAAGACAGAATAATAGAAGGATGTCACCAAGTATAGGGTTGCCCGCGTATACAGGTTATTCTAACAGAATAATAAAGAAATGGAATGACAGAAGTTCTCTTCTTGAATACAAAAGAATAATATTCCTTACCGTAAAAGAAATTAGATATAGGAAAAGAAAGTTAGCAGACTTCTCTTCTTCTTTCTCTCTATAATTTTCTCTCTCTAGAGTTTCAGTGAATTCGTAAGAAAATAATGAAGGAATGAGCTTCTATTTATAGAAGAATGGACTGCATAGTAACTAACTCATGAACGGTCCAGATTGATTTACTTTAATCTGACGGTCCATATTTAAAGCAAAATCTTTTAAATAAAATATAATATATTCTATTTATAATCTAATAAAACAAATAACTTTATCAAAGTATTCTATTTTATATAAAAAGTTTTTCTATTTTATTACGTTAATAATAAGAATAAAACAAAACTTCATCATCGCTTACTTTGAAATTTTTTTAAATGTCACCCTTAACTTTAAACTTTTATCAATTTAACTATTCACCAAAATAGAAAATTTTAATACTTTTATTTCATAAAATTCGGGGTCTCACAATCTACCCTCCTTATGAAATTTCGCCCTCGAAATTTACGTATGTACCTGGTATTTCGAAGAGATGAGAATACCTTACTTTCTTTTCGGATTGTACCTTCCCGGTTATTTCCTCTGTATCATAATTTTCCCATTGCTCATCTCCTGTATTTAAGATATCATTCTAAAATATACTTCGAAACAAGGTTAATTGACATATCATAAAATGTGATATATTAATTAACCCTTGTTTTGTGATAGTGTTTGAGAATGACATTTAAAAATGTTGAGATAAGCAATGAAGCACATGAGAGTGTTGATTCAGCTCAAGCAAAAGGTAACAACCAACAACACGATAATAATCATCTTCGGTGCAACGGCAATTTATCGAACAATGATAACCATCGTGGGGGAAATTATCATGCCAAGAATGGTAACCACTCCGGTGGTAATCTTGGCAAAGATAATAGAAGTGAAAATTGCAAGAAGAGAAGGTCATTTAGCCCGATTTTGTCGTGCACCAAAGTCAAGTCCAACTGGGACGGTGACACCAAAGGCGGATACGAACAAAATAAAGTCGTTGGTTTTAGGAAGAGCGTTTTTCAGGACTTCTCAAAAAGTGAGTAAACCGAACGAAGTTAGCACGGGTTAGTTAATTATAAATTCTTTCAAAGTTTATACCTTATTAGATATCGATTCTACCCATTCTTTTATCTCTCTTTCTTCCGTTCAACGTTTAAATTTGACTCTAGAGAAGTTAGACTTTGACCTATCGGTTGAAACTCCGTTAGGAGAAACCTTCATTTCATGTGCTATCCAAGTCTTGGATGAGAGTCACAGTTTTGAATAATATTTTTATTGTTAATAAATTTCCTGACATATTCTTGAAGACTTCTTAAACTACCCCTAGAGCATGAAATCGAATTTTGTATTGACTCCAGTACAAAACCCATTTCTAAAACCCTCAAATATTTCTTCAACTAAAAGAATCTGTTTACGTGGATTATGATGAAAGTCATAATAAAAGCATTGGACTAATGAAAATCATGGGTATACGTGGTATTAGTAAGTGTTATGATGAGTTATGTTGGTTATTATGTGAAAGCATGAAAGTTTCTTAGAAATCACAAAGGGTTGAAAAATCAGATTTTGGTAAAAACGTAACATAAAATTCAATTGACCATATCTCCTATTATATTTTGAATTTTTGAGTGTGGTCAAGTCCTAGAGTTAGATCTATGAATTACCTATCTAATCCAAGTAGAATCACTAAAAAAGGTGTTGTATATTTTTGTGTGGATTGATTTTAGCAAAGGAGTCAAAACTTCAAAATGTCAAAAAAAGCTGCTGCCACATTTTTGTAAGGGCTGTTTCGGCCACTTAATTAGTGAGAAAAATTCAGGCCTTTTGGGACATGAAAGTATATGGTATAAAGAACATCGTGTCCAAAAATGAGCTCATTCTGACTTAAAATGAGCAAGTTATGACTATTTCAATATTTAGGTTTTTCCGAATGAAAAATGCTATACTTAGGAGTTCTATAACTCGATGACCATGAATTTAAAGCTGGAAGCTCACATTAACATGTGTAAGATTCTGCCAAGATTTGGGAATTTTTGGAGTTATCCTTGAGGTAGCTAATTTCTTAAGGAATTAATTAGAAATTGATTTTGAAAAATAGTAAATGAATTTTAAAAATTCGAGAAAATATATGTTCATTATGGGACTATATTATGCTAAATCCCGTAAAAGAAATATTTTTGGGACTGATTTGGTATTTTTCATGAAAATAGTTTAGTTACAAACATATGAGTTAAATGTGTTATGTGAAGTAACAAAGTTGGAAGATAGGATTTTATGGCTTGGAAATCCTATATAAGGTATATGTTGATTGTTGATAAGGAATTTGATCATTGGTGATGAAATCTTATGAGTATGACATGTTTGAATGATTAAATGCATTATTTGGTAAAGTGTTAACAACTGAAATAAATTGTTTATAAGTTTAAGAAGTGATTAAAATATTATTATAATATTAATGATATTAGATTATAAGATTATTAAGCGATTGATAACATTGGGATATTCTTGAACCCTGGATAAATTATATTATAAATGTTTAATATTTATCCTTTATCTCATTTGATTGATTCTTTATATCATTGTCATGATCCTCATGCTTATATTGTGTTGAAAGTCATCTGTGGCTTATGTGCATAGATGGACTTGGTATGATTATGACCAAGGATTATTCGGTATAATCATGGTAGTAATGTTACAAATGATGTGGTAAAAGTCATCTTTTGGCCGTGAAGTGCATAGATGGACTTGGTATGATTATGACCGAGGGATTGTTCGATAAAATCGTGGATCGTAATTGAAAACACGATTATCTTTGGCACGTAGTGCATGGATAATTCGTGGTCGTGATACTAAAGAATATCCTTGGCCTGTAGTGCAGGGATGATTCGATGATGTGGATTAATTATTGAGCTGAGTCTCAGCAATGAAATATTAATTTATGAATATGGTAAAAGTTATCTTTGGCCGTAGTGCATTGATGAACTTGGTATGATTATGACCAGGGATTGTTCGGTATAATCATGACCGTAATTGAAAACACGATTATCTTTGGCACGTAGTGCATGGATAATTCGTGGTCGTGATACTAAAGAATATCCTTGGCCTGTAGCGCAGGGATGATTGGATGATGTGGATTAATTAATGAGCTGAGTCTCAGCAATGAAATATTAATTCATGGATGTGGTCAAAGTCATCTTTGGCTGTAGTGCATTAATGGACTTGGTATGATTATGACCAGGGATTATTCGGTATAATCATGACCGTAATTGAAAACACGAATATCCTTGGCCAGTAGTTCATGGATAATTCGTGGTCGTGATACTATTAAGCCGAGTCTCAGCATTATTGATTTTACAGTTGTATATCTTTGGCCTGTAATGCAAAGATGAACTGTTGATTATTGGTTATACAGTTGGCATGTAGTGCAAAAATGAATTGTTAATAAATATCTTTGGTCGTATTGCAAAGATGAATTTAATGTTTTCAACGATAAAGGTATTCAAGATATACTCACCTCTTCGTCATACCAGGTACGTACGTAAATTTCGAGGGCGAAATTTCATAAGGAGGGGAGATTGTGAGACCCCAAATTTTATGAAATAAAGTGTTCAATTTTTATTTTGGTGAATAGTTAAATTGATAAAAGTTTAAAGTTAAGGGTGATATTTGAAAAATTTTCAAAGTAAATGATGATGAAGTTTTGTTTTATTAGTACTATTAACATAATAAAACAAAAATATCTTTTTATATAAAACAGAATACTTTATTAAAGTTATTCTATAAATAGAATATATTATATTTTATTATGCATAGTATTGCATAGTGTTTTGCATAGCAAAATCTTTTTATATAAAACAAAATACTTTTACAAAGTTGTTTGTTTTATTAGGCAATAATTAGAATATATTATATTTTATTTAAAAGATTTTGCTTTAATTATGGACCGTCAGATTAAAGTAAATCAATCTGGACCGTTTCATGGATTAAATTCTTATGCGATCCATTTTCCTATAAATAGGAAGCTTAGTTAGAATTGAAATCACACCAGAAGTTCAGAGCATTCTCCTTCTATAATCTTGAGCGTATTTCCTTAAGAGTTTTAAGAAACTTTGAGCGAAGAACATAGTATAAGTTTTCTTTAAGAAAATCCTCACCCTGTCAGTCGGAATATTCTTCTTTTACGGTAAGGGGTGTTATTCTTTTTTATTCATGAAGAGAACTTCATTTATTCCATTCTTTATTATTACATTGGAATAACTTTTGTAAAAGTGGCATACCCTATACATAAACTTTGTATCATGGCGATACCCTATACTTGGTGAAATCCTTATGTTATTCCATTCTTATTTATTCATTGGAATAAATTGTATACTGTGACATACCCTATACTTGGCGAAATCCTTATGTTATTTCATTCTTTATTATTACATTGGAATAACTCAGATGCTGTGGTTTACCCTATACTTGGTGGAATGACCTGTATCTGCGGTTTACCCAATACTTGGTGATCTTCTTCTGTTATTCCATTCTTTATTTTTATGTTGGAATAACCTGTTTATGTGAAGTATCGCATACTTGGTGAAATCCTTTTATTATTTCGTTCTTTATTATTCTGTCGGAATATCCTGTCGGTGTGAATTTTACCTGACCTGGTTCCATATTTATTATTCCGCATTTATTATTCTGTCGGAATATCCCATCGGTGTGAATTTCACCTGACCTGGTTCCATATTTATTATTCCGCATTTATTATTCTAGTGGGAATAACCTGTCTATGCGGTCTCTATCGCATGCATGGTGAATCTTTCTGTTATTCCATTCTTTATTATTCTGTTGGAATAACCTGTCTATATGGATTGCCACATGCATGGTGAATGATCCTTTGTATTCATTCCTTATTAAATTGTGGAAATGATCTGTATACGTGGATTACCGAATGGCGGGTGAAAATCCATTTGCAATTTCATATATTCTTTATTATACTCAGTTGGTTAAAGTTTTGACTTCTATACTCCATGAAATTAGTGGAATATCCTTGATATTTGTGCTTTATCCAGTATCATGTTGACAATTTAGATATTATTAGTTCCTGGATAAATTAATTCTTGAACTTGTTTAATTGAATTCCTATAACATTGTCCTCATCCTCATGTTTATATTATGTTGAAAGTCATCTTTGGCTTACGTGCATAGATGGACTTAGTATGATTATGACCAGGGATCATTCGGTATAATCATGAACTGTGATGTTATAAGTGATGTGGTAAAAGTCCTCAGTGGCCTGTAATGCATTGATGGACAGTTTTTGGTATGATTATGAACAGGGATTATTCGGTATAGTCATGACCGTGGATGATTTAATGAATAACCTTGGCTCGTAGTACAGGAATGATTAGAAGATGTGGTTTATTTATTAAGCTGAGTCTCAGCGATAAAAATTGATGAAAACATTTTTAAATCATAGAAGATAGTAGGTTTTATTCTCTACTTGACTTTTCTAATGCATTGCTTATTCCGCTGCAGTTAAACTTGATGTCTATTGTATTTTATCAGTTTAACATTGTTGAAGACTATTGATAATTTATTCTGCATTATCTTAGTCATAATATTTATTACTGGGCTAGTTGAGCTCACCCTTTCTTTCAATGTTCTCTTCAGGAAATGAGAATATAGCTTGGACGAGTCGGGGAAAGGAGTGATGGTCCAGAAGATAGCATTAGTAGTCCTCACTATTCTGTTAAATAGTGTGACAATAAATGTAATGAGGACTCCTTGAGTATGGATATTGTCTAGATGACAATATTCCTATTAGAACTCTCAGTTTATGTATTGTCGTATGTTACACGACATTTGTATAATTAAGTTGTATTTGTATTTTGTACCATGTTTTTGGCGACTCAAGATGGGTGATGTATACCTAATTTTGGGGGCGTCACAGTTGGTATCAGAGCTTAGGGATATGTCATTTGGCGGAGATAAGAGTCTAGAACTAGGAGGAGAGGCAGTTATATACTTATTTAGTGTGTGACTTACCTAAGCTAAAATTGTTTACTTGATAAGTTGACAAATTATGATATGTCAATTAACCTTTATTTTGAAGATATATTCTAGAATGATATCTGAAATACAGGAGATGAGAAATGGGAAAATCATGATAGCGAGGAAATTACCGGGAAGGTACAATCTGAAAAGAAAGCAAGGTATTCTCATCTCTTTGAATATCAGGTACGTACGTAAATTTCGAGGGCGAAATTTCATAAGGAGGGGAGATTGTGAGACCCCGAATTTTATGAAATAAAAGTATTCAATTTTTTTATTTTGGTAAATAATTAAATTGATAGAAGTTTAAAGTTAAGGGTGACATTTAAAAAAATTTCAAAGTAAGCGATGATGAAGTTTTGTTTTATTCGTATTATTAACGTAATAAAACAGAAAAACTTTTTATATAAAACAGGATACTTTTATAATGTTATTCGTTTTATTAAGCTAATAGTAAAATCTTTTTAAATAAAACAGAATACTTTTATAAAGTTATTCATTTTATTAGACAATAATAAGATTATATTATATTTTATTATGCATAGTATTTGCATAGTATCTGCATAGTGTTTGCATAGTAAAATCTTTATTAAAGTTATTCATTTTATTAGATTATAAATAGAATATATTATATTTTATTTAAAAGATTTTGCTTTAAATATGGACCGTCCGATTAAAGTAAATCAATCTGAACCGTTCATGGATTGGTTACTATTCATTCTATTCTTCTATAAATAGAAGCTCATTCCTTCATTATTTCTTACGAATTTATTGAAACTCTAGAGAGAGAAAATTATAGAGAGAAAGAAGAAAAGTTTTCTGCTACTTAACTACTCTTATATTAGGTTCTTTTTACGGTACTAGAAGGAATATTATTCTTTTGTATTCAAGAAGAGAACTTACATTATTCCATTTCTTTATTATTACATTGGAATAACTTTGTATCTCGCAAGCAACCCTATACTTGGTGACATTCTTCTATTATTCTGTCTTTACTATTCCGTTGGAACATCATGTCTGTGCTATACACCGGACCTAGTTCGGTTTTAATTATTCATTCATTCTGTTGGAATAACCTCTGCATGCTATATCTGCCGGATTCGGTTCCGCTTTTAATTATTCATTCATTACATTGGAATATCCTCGCATGCGTGCTATCTGCAGGGACCGGGTTTCGTTTTAATTATTTATTATTCTGTTGGAACATCCTGTCGGTGTGAATTTCACCTGACCTGGTTCCGTTATTCTTATTCTGTTGGAATAACCTGTCTATGCGAAGTACCACATGCATGGTGATTTCTTTTGTTATTCCATTCTTTATTATACTCAGTTGGTTAAAGTTTTGACTTCTATACTCTATGAAATTAGTAGAATATCCTTGATATTTGCGCTTCATCCAATATCTTTTCATATAAATATTCTTCTGAGCATTCTTGAATTTTACACCACAAAGTAGGATCAGGTTGACAATTTGGACGTTATTGGTTCCTGGATAAAATAATTCTTGAAGTTGTTTTATTGAATTATTATATCATTGTCATCATCCTCACGTTTATATTTTGTTGAAAGACATCGGTGGCCTATAGTGCATAGATGGACTTGGTATGATTATGACAAGGGATTATTCGGTATAATCATGACCGTAATATTACAAATGATCTGGTAAAAGTCATCTGTGGCCTGTAGTGCATAGATGGACTTGATGTGATTATGACCAGGGATTATTCGGTATAATCATAACCGTAATGTTACAAATGATATGGAAAAAGTCCTCATTGGCCTGTAATGCATTGATGGACAATTTTTGGTATGATCATGGCTATGGATTCTCTTCTACCAATGGAGCAAAGATGAATTATTTTATGGCATGATCGGGACCGTTGATGAAAACACGATTATCTTTGGCCCATAGTGCATGGATAATTTATGGTTGTGACCACTAAAGAATATCCTTGGTAGTAGTAGTGGGGTGATTCGATGATGTGGATTATTTATGAAGTTTGAGTCCCAGCCGATAAAGTGATGAAAACCTTTTAAATCTTAAAGATAGTAGATTTTATTCTCTACTTGACTCTTTTAATGGATTGCTTATTTCCACCGCAGCTTTTTGATCTAAAACTTGTTGTTCATTATATTCTATCGGTTGTTATCTTGTTGAAGGCTAAGGATAATTTATTACGCATTATCTTAGTAATAATATTTCTTCTTAGGCTAGTTGAGCTCACCCTTTCTTTTCTTTCTTCTCTTGAAATGAGAGAACGTGTATTTGGGGCCGAGTCGGAAAGCGGAGTGATTGTCCAGGATGATAGTATTTGCTAGTAGTCCTCACTATTACATTAAATAGTGTGCCAATAAATGTAATGAGGACTTATTTATGTTTGAATCGCATGTCAGAAGACAATATTCGAGTTAAAACTCACAGTATATTTTTGTCGTATTTAACACGACTGTTGTATAATTAGTTTGTATTTGTATTCAGTACCATGTATTTGGCAACCCAAGATGGGTGATGTATACCTATTTTGGGGGTGTCACGGTTGGTATCAACATACCAACTGTGACGCCCCCAAAATTAGGTATTCATCACCCATCTTGGGTCGCCAAATACATGGTAAAAAATTCAAATACAACTTAATAATACAACTGTCGTGTAAAATACGACAAAACACAATCTAAGAGTTTTAATACGTACATTGTCATCTAGACAGTATACAAACTCAAAGGAGTTCTCATTACATTTATTATCACACTATTTCACAGAATAGTGAGGACTACTAATGCTATCTTCTGGAACGTCACTCCATTCTCCAACTAGTCCCAACTATATTCTCATTTCCTGAAGAGAACAGTGAAAGAAAGGGTGAGCTCAACTAGCCCAGTAAGAAATATTATAACTAAGATAATGCAGAAAAAAATTTATCATTAGTCTTTAATAATGTTAAACTGATAAAATACAATAGACATCAAGTTTAACTGCAGTGGAACAAACAATCCATTAGAAAAGTCATGTAGAGAATAAAATCTACTATCTTTTATGATTTAAAATGTTTTCATTAATTTTTATCGCTGAGACTCAGTTTAATAAATAAACCACATCATCGAATCATCCATGCACTACGGGCCAAGGATATTCATTAATCATCAATGGTCATGACTATACCAAAAAATCCTTGGTCATAATCATACCAAGTCCATCTCTGCACGTAAGCCAAAGATATACAACCATAAAACCAATAATCGACAGTCCATCTTCGCACGTAAGCCAAAGATAACTTTTATCACCATATAAACATGAGGATGATGACAATGATATAAGCATTAATCAAACGAAAATAAGGATAAATATTAAAGACTTTAAATTTATCCATATATTGTCAATCACTTAATAAACTCATAATCTAATATCATTAATATTATAACAATATCTTAATCACCTCTTAAACTTATAAACAATTTATTTCAATGGTTTATACTTTACCAAATAATGCATTTAATCATCAAAAATGTCATACTCATAAGATTTCATCACCAATGATCAAATCCCTTATCAACAATCTACATATATCTTATATATGATTTTCAAGCTATAAAATCCTATTTTTCAACTTTGTTACTTCACATAACATATTTAACTCATACGTTCGTAACTAAACTATTTTTATGAAAAATACCAAATCAGTTCCAAAAATATTTTTTTTTTCTGGGATTTAGCATAATATAGTCCCATAATAAACATATATTTTTTTCGGAATTTTTAAAATTCATTTACTATTTTTCAAAAATCAATTTCCAATTAATTTCTTAAGAAATTAGCTACCTCAAGTTTAACTCCAAAAATTCCCAAATCTTGGCAGAATCTTACACATGTTAACGTGAGTTTTCAGTTTAAATTTCATGGTCATCGGAGTTATAGAACTCCGGTTATATCGTTTTTCGTCGGAAAAACCTAAATATTGAAATGGTCATAACTTGCTCATTTTAAGTCAGAATGAGCTCATTTTTGGACAGGAGGTACTTTATAACATATATTTTCATGTTCCAAAAGGCTAGAATTTTTCTCACAAATTAAGTGGCCGAAACAGCACCTTCAAATTTTGGACAGCAACTTTTTAAGGATTTCCAGATTTTGCATCCTTTACTAAAATCAGTCCTCACGAAAATCTACAACATCTTTTCTAGTGATTCCAATTGGATAAGTTAGGTAACTCATAGATCTAACTCTAGGACTTGACCATACTCAGAAATTCAAAATATAATAGGAGATAATGGTCAATTGAATTTCATGTTATGTTTTTACCAAAATCTGATTTTTCAACCCTTTGTGATTTCTAAGAAACTTTCATGTTTTCACATACTAACCAACATAACTCATCATAACACTTACTAATACTTCATATACCCATGATTTTCATCAGTCCTATACTTTTATTATGACTTTCATCACAATCCATGTAAACAGATCATTTCTACAATTCAATAAGGAATGAATATAAAGGATCATTCACCATGCATGTGGTAATCCACATAGACAGGTTATTCCAACAGAATAATAAAGAATGGATAACAGAAGAATTCACCATGCATGCGATAGAGACCGCATAGACAGGTTATTCCCACCAGAATAATAAATGCGGAATAATAAATATGGAACCAGGTCAGGTGAAATTCACATCGACAGGATATTCTGACAGAATAATAAAGAATTGAATAACAACAGACTTCACCAAGTATAGGGTATGCCACTTATACAGGTTATGTATAGGGTTTGCCGCGTATACAAGTTATTCCAACAGAATAATAAAGAATTGAATAACAACAGACTTCACCAAGTATAGGGTATGCCACTTATACAGGTTATGTATAGGGTATGCCGCGTATATAGGTTATTCCAACAGAATAATAAAGAATTGAATAAAAAAAGAAGATCACCATGTATAGGGTATGCTGCGTATATAGGTTATTCCAACAGAATAATAAAGATTTGAATAACAAAAGAAGATCACCATGTATAGGGTATGCCGCGTATACAGGTTATTCCAACAAAATAATAAAGAATTGAATAACAAAAGAAGATCATCATGTATAGGGTATGCCGCGTATACAGGTTATTCCAACAGAATAATAAAGAATGGAATAACAGAATTTCTCTTCATGAATATAAAAGAATAACACCCTTACCGTAAAAGAAGAATATTTCGACTGATAGTGTGAGGGTTTTCTTAAAGAAAACTTATACTATGTTCTTCGCTCAAAGTTTCTTAAAACTCTTAAGGAAATACGCTCAAGATTATAGAAGGAGAATTCTCTGAACTTCTGGTGTGAATTCAATTCTAACTAAGCTTCCTATTTATAGGAAAATGGACTGCATAGTAACCAATCCATGAACGGGCCAGATTGATTTATTTTAGTCTGACGGTCCATATTTAAAGCAAAATCTTTTAAATAAAATATAATATATTCTAATTATTGCCTAATAAAATAAACAAATTTATAAAAGTATTTTGTTTTACATAAAAAGATTTTACTATGCAAAACACTATGCATAATAAAATATAATATATTCTATTTATAGAATAACTTTAATAAAGTATTATGTTTTATATAAAAAGATTTTTGTTTTATTACGTTAATAATACTAATAAAACAAAACTTCATCATCACTTACTTTGAAAAATTTTCAAATATCACCCTTAACTTTAAACTTTTATCAATTTAACTATTCACCAAAATAGAAAAAATTGAACACTTTTGTTTCATAAAATTCGGGGTCTCACAATCTCCCCTCCTTATGAAATTTTGCCCTAGAAATTTACGTACGTACCTAGTATGACGAATAGGTGAGGATACCTTGAATACCTTTATCGTTGAAAACATTAAATTCATCTTTGCAATACGGCCAAAGATATTTATTAACAATTCATTTTTGCACTACATGCCAACTGTATAACCAATAATCAACAGTTCATCTTTGCACTACAGGCTAAATTTATACAACTGTAAAATCAATAATGCTGAGACTCAGCTTAATAGTATCACGACCACGAATTATCCATGCACTACGTGCCAAAGATAATCGTGTTTTCAATTACGGTCATGATTATACCGAACAATCCCTTGTCATAATCATACCAAGTCCATCTATGCATGTAAGCCACATATGACTTTTACCACATCCATGAATTAATATTTAATTGCTGAGACTCAGCTCAATAATTAATCCACATCATCGAATCATCCCTGCACTACAGGCCAAGGATATTCTTTAGTATTACGACCACGAATTGTCCATGCACTACGTGCCAAAAAAAATCGTGTTTTCAATTACGGTCATAATTATACCGAACAATCCCTGGTCATAATCATACCAAGTCCATCTATGAACGTAAGCCACAGATGACTTTTACCACATCCATGAATTAATATTTCATTGTTGAGACTCAGCTCAATAATTAATCCACATTATCAAATCATCCCTGCACTACAGGCCAAGGATATTCTTTAGCATCACGACCACGAATTATCCATGCACTACGTGCCAAAGATAATCGTGTTTTCAATTACGGTCATGATTATACCGAACAATCCCTGGTCATAATCAAACCAAGTCCATCCATGCACGTAAGCCATAGATGACTTTTACCACATCATTTATAACATTACGGTCATGATTATATCGAATAATCCCTGGTCATAATCATACCAAGTCCATCTATGCACGTAAGCCACAGATGACTTTCAACACAATATAAATATGAGAATGAGGTATTGACGTATATAGGGTTTCAAACCTCTTAGAAACATTCACGTCATTCGCTCCTCATTATAGACCAAATGGGATGCAAACCGCGATAAATTCACACCGACAGGATAATCCGACAGAATAATAAAAAATGGAATAATAAATATGGAACCAGGGCAGGTGAAAATCACACCGACGGGATATTTCGACAGAATAATAAAGAATTGAATAACAACAGACTTCACCAAGTATAGGGTATGCCACTTATACAGGTTATGTATAAGGTATGCCTCATATGCAGGTTATTCCAACAGAATAATAAAAACGGAATAATATAAGGATTTCACCAAGTATAGGGTAGTTCTCGTATACAGGTTATTCCAACTGAATAATAAAGATGGAATAACAGAAGTTCTCTTCTTGAATACAAAAGAAATAACTCCCCTTACCGTAAAAGAACTGGATATAGGAGTAGTGAAGTAGCAGAAAACTTTTCTTTTAACTCTATAGTCTCTCTATAGTTTCTCTCTCTAGAGTGCAGTGAATTCGTAAGAAAATAATGAAGGAATGAGCTTCTATTAATAGGAAAATGGAATGCATAGTAACTAATTCATGAACGGCCCAGATTGATCTACTTTAATCTGACGGTCCATTTTTAAAGCAAAATCTTTTAAATAAAATATATTATATTCTAATTATTGCCTAATAAAACAAACAACTTTATAAAAGTATTTTGTTTTATATAAAAAGATTTAACTATGCAAAATACTATGCAACACTATGCATAATAAAATATAATATATTCTATTTAAAAAATAACTTTAATAAAGTATTCTGTTTTATATAAAAAGATGTTTCTATTTTATTACGTTAATAATACTAATAAAACAAAACTTCATCATCACTTACTTTGAAAAATTTTCAAATATCACCCTTAACTTTAAACTTTTATCAATTTAATTATTCACAAAAATAGAAAAATTGAACATTTTTATTTCATAAAATTCGGGGTCTCACAATCTCCCCTCCTTATGAAATTTCGCCCTCGAAATTTACGTACGTACCTGGTATGACGAAGAGGTGAGGATACCTTGAATACCTTTATCGTTGAAAACATTAAATTCATTTTTGCAATACGGCCAAAGATATTTATTAAGAATTCATTTTTGCACTACATGCCAACTGTATAACCAATAATCAACAGTTCATCTTTGAACTACAGGCCAAAGATATACAACTATAAAATCAATAATGCTGAGACTCAGCTTAATAGTATCACGACCACGAATTATCCATGCACTACTGGCCAAGGATATTCGTGTTTTCAATTACGGTCATGATTATACCGAATAATCCCTGGTCATAATCATACCAAGTCCATCAATGCACTACGCCCAAAGATGACTTTTACCACATCCATGAATTAATATTTCATTGTTGAGACTCAGCTCAATAATTAATCCACATCATCGAATCATCCCTACACTACAGGCCAAGGATATTCTTTAGTATCACGACCACGAATTATCCATGCACTACGTGCCAATGATAATTGTGTTTTCAATTACGGTCATGATTATACCAAATAATCCCTGGTCATAATCATACCAAGTCCATCAATGCACTATGGCCAAAGATGAGTTTTACCACATCCATGAATTAATATTTCATTGCTGAGACTCAGCTCAATAATTAATCCACATCATCGAATCATCCCTGCACTACAGGCCAAGGATATTCTTTAGTATCACGACCACGAATTATCCATGCACTACGTGCCAAAGATAATCGTGTTTTCAATTACGGTCATGATTATACCGAACAATCCCTGATCATAATCATACCAAGTCCATCTATGCACGTAAGCCACAGATGACTTTTACCACATCATTTATAACATTACGGTCATGATTATACCGAATAATCCCTGGTCATAATCATACCAAGTCCATCTATGCGCGTAAGCCACAGATGACTTTCAACACAATATAAATATGAGAATGAGGTATTGACGTATATAGGGTTTCAAACCTCTTAGAAACATTTGCGTCATTCGCTCCTCATTATCGACCAAATGGGATGCAAACCGCGATAACTCCGCAAACTTAGCCTCGTATTGCGACACGATCATATTGTTTTGCTTCATTACTTATCTCAACATTTTCAGATGCCATTTTCAAACACTGTCACAAAACAAGGGTTAATTAACATATCACATATTATTCCTATACTCTGACCGACCAGTTAAATACCACATAAGCTTAGGTAGGTCATACTAGCGAAGGAATTCCCCGTCTCTCCCCTCCTAGTTCTTGTCTCACATCTCAGCCAGTGATCATATCCCTAAGCTCTGATACTAACTGTGATGCCCCCAAAATTAGGTATACATCACCCATCTTGGGTCACCACTTACATGGTAAATAAATCAAATACAAACTTAATTATACAACAGTAGTGTAAAATACGACAAAATATATGCTGTGAGTTTTAATATGTATATTGTCATCTAGACAGTATACAAACTCAAAGGAGTTCTTATTACATTTATTATCACACTATTTCACAGAATAGTGAGGACTACTAATGCTATCTTCTGGAACGTCACTTCATTCCCCAACTAGTCCCAGCTATATTCTCATTTTCTGAAGAGAACAGTGAAAGAAAGGGTGAGCTCAACTAGCCCAGTAAGAAATATTATGACTAAGATAATGCAGAAAAAAATTATCATTAGTCTTCAATAATGTTAAACTGATAAAATACAACAGACATCAAGTTTAACTATAGCGGAATAAGCAATCCATTAGAAGAGTCAAGTAGAGAATAAAATCTACTATCTTATATGATTTAAAATATTTTCATCATTTTTTGTCGCTAAGACTCAGTTTAATAAATAAACCACATCAACGAATCATCCCTGCACTACGGGCCAAGGATATTCATTAAATCATCAATGGTCATGACTATACCGAATAATCCCTGGTCATAATCATAACAAGTCTATCTCTGCACGTAAGCCAAAAATATACAACAACAAATAACAACCCATCTTCGCACGTAAGCCAAAGATAACTTTCATCACCATATATATAAGCATGAGGATGATGACAATGATATAAGCATTAATCAACAAGGATAAATATTCAAGACATTAACTTTATCCAAATATTATCAATCACATAATAAATTCATAATCTAATATTGTTAATACCATAACAATATTTGAATCACTTCTTAAACTTATAAATAATTTATTTCAGTTGTTTACACTTTACTAAATAATGTATTTAATCATTCAAACAGGTCATACTCATAAGATTTCATCATCAATGATCAAATTCCTTATCAACAATCTACAAATACCTTATATAGGATTTCCAAGCTATAAAATCCTGTCTTCCAACTTTGTTACTTCACATAACACATTTAACTCATATGTTCGTAACTAAACTATATTCATGAAAAATACCAAATCAGTCCCAAAAATATTTCTTTTCTGGGATTTAGTATAATATAGTCCCATAATGAACATATATTTTTCTCAGAATTTTTAAAATTAATTTACTATTTTTCAAAAATCAATTTCTAATTAATTCCTTAAGAAATTAGCTACCTCAAGGTAAACTCAAAAAATTCCCAAATCTTGGCAAAATCTTACACATGTTAACGTGAGTTTCCAGTTTAAATTTCATGGTCACCGGAGTTATAAAACTCGGTTATAGCATTTTTTGTCGGAAAAACCTAAATATTGAAATGATCATAACTTGCTCATTTTAAGTCAGAATGAGCTCATTTTTGGACAGGAGGTACTTTATACCATATACTTTCATGTCCCAAAAGGCCAGAATTTTTCTCATAATTTAAGTGGCCGAAACAGCCCCTCTAAAATTATGGCAGCAGCTTTTTGGAAATTTTCAGTTTCCAACCCCTTTTCTAAAATTAGTCCACACGAAAATCTACAACACCTTTTCTAGTGATTCCACTTACATAAGTTAGGTAACTCATAGATCTAACTCTATGACTTAACCACACTCAAAAATTCAAAATATAATAGGAGATATGGTCAATTGAATATCATGTTACGTTTTTACCAAAATCTGATTTTTCAACCCATTGTGATTTCTAAGAAACTTTCATGTTTTCTCATATTAACCAACATAACTCATCATAACACTTACTAATACTTTATATACCCATGAGTTTCATCGATCCAATGCTTTTATTATGGCTCTCATCATAATCAACGTAAACATATATTTTCCACAATTTAATAAGGAATGAATAGAAATGATCATTCACCATGCATGTGGCAATCCATATAGATAGGTTATTCCAACAGAATAATAAAGAATGAAATAACAGAAGGATTCACCATGCATGCGATAGAGACCGCACAGACAGGTTATTCCCAACAGAATAATAAATGCGGAATAATAAATATGGAACCAAAGTCGGTGAAATTCACAAATGAGGATATTAATGACGAATAATAAAAATGGAATAATAAATATGGAACCGAGTCGTAAAAAAATCACATCAGAAGGATATTAAACCGAATAATAAAGAATTGAATAACAATAGACTTCACCAAGTATAGGGTATGCCACTTATACAGGTTATGTATAAGGTATGTCGCGTATACATGTTATTCCAACAGAATAATAAAGAATTGAATAACAACAGACTTCACCAAGTATAGGGTATGCCACTTATACAGGTTATGTATAGGGTATGCCGCGTATACAAGTTATTCCAATAGAATAATAAAAACGGAATAATATAAGGATTTCACCAAGTATAGGGTAGTCCCCGTATACAGGTTATTCCAACAGAATAATAAAGATGGAATAACAGAAGTTCTTTTCTTGAATACAAAAGAAATAACACCCCTTACTATAATAATACTATCCCTTACCATAAAAGAACTGGATATAGGAGTAGTGAAGTAGCAAAAAACTTTTCTTCTAACTCTATAGTCTCTCTCTATAGTTTCTCTCTCTAGAGTTTATTGAATTCGTAAGAAAATAATGAAGGAATAAGCTTCTATTTATAGGAAAATGGAATGCATAGTAACTAATTCATGAACGGCCCAGATTGATTTACTTTAATCTGACGGTCCATATTTAAAGCAAAATATTTTAAATAAAATATAATATATTCTAATTATTGCCTAATAAAACAAAAAAATTTATAAAAGTATTTTGTTTTATATAAAAAGATTTTACTATGCAAAACACTATGTAACACTACGCATAATAAAATATAATATATTCTATTTATAAAATAACTTTAATAATGTATTCTGTTTTATATAAAAAGATGTTTCTATTTTATTACGTTAATAATACTAATAAAACAAAATTTCATCATCACTTACTTTGAAAATTTTTCAAATATCACCCTTGACTTTAAACTTTTATCAATTTAACTATTCACAAAAATAGAAAAATTGAACACTTTTATTTCATAAAATTCGAGGTCTCACAATCTCCCCTCCTTATGAAATTTCGCCCTCGAAATTTACGTACGTACCTGGTATAACGAAGAGGTGAGGATACCTTGAATACCTTTATCGTTGAAAACATTAAATTCATCTTTGCAATACGGCCAAAGATATTTATTAAGAATTCATTTTTGCACTACATGCCAACTGTATAAGCAATAATCAACGGTTCATCTTTTCACTACAGGCCAAAGATATACAACTGTAAAATCAATAATCTTTGAGACTGAAACTTAATAGTATCACGACCACGAATTATCCATGCACCTTTCTCGGCGAGGATATTCGTGTTTTCAATACTGATCGTGATTATACCAAGAATAATCACCTGGTCATAATCATACCAAGTCCATCAATGCACTACTGACCAAAGATGACTTTTACAACATCCATGAATTAATATTTCATTGCTGAGACTCAGCTCAATAATTAATCCACATCATCGAATCATCCCTGCACTACATGCCAAGGATATTCTTTAGTATCACGACCACGAATTATCCATGCACTACGTGCCAAAGATAATAGTGTTTTCAATTACGGTCATGATTATACCGAATAATCCCTGGTCATAATCATACCCAGTCCATCAATGCACTATGGCCAAAGTTGACTTTTACCACATCCATGAATTAATATTTCATTGCTGAGACTCAGCTCAATAATTAATCCACATCATCGAATCATCCCTGCACTACAGTCCAAGGATATTCTTTAATATCACGACAACGAATTATCCATGCACTACGTGCCAAAGATAATCGTGTTTTCAATTACGGTCATGATTATATCGAACAATCCCTGGTCATAATCATACCAAGTCCATCTATGCACGTAAGCCACAGATGACTTTTACCACATCATTTATAACATTACGGTCATGATTATACCGAATAATCCCTGGTCATAATCATACCAAGTCCATCTATGCACGTAAGCCACAAATGACTTTCAACACAATATAAATATGAGAATGAGGTATTGACGTATATAGGGTTTCAAACCTCTTAGAAACATTTGCGTCATTCGCTCCTCATTATCGACCAAATGGGATGCAAACCGCGATAACTCCGCAAACTTAACCTCGTATTGCGACACGATCATATTATTTTGCTTCATTGCTTATCTCAACATTTTCAGATGCCATTTTCAAACACTGCCACAAAACAAGGGTTAATTAACATATAACATATTATTCCTATACTCTGACCGACCAGTTAAATACCACATAAGCTTAGGTAGGTCATACTAGCGAATGAATTCCCCGTCTCTCCCCTCCTAGTTCTTGTCTCGTATCTCAGCTAGGGATCATATCCCTAAGCTCTGATACCAATTGTGATGCCCCCAAAATAGGTATACATCACCTATTCTGAGTCGCCAAATACATGGTACATAAATCAATTACAAACTTAATAATACAACTGTTGTGTAACATACGACAAAATATAGCTAAAAATTTTGAAACGAATATTGTCTTCTAGACAGTATTCAAACATAATGGAGTCCTCATTACAATTATTATCACACTATTTCACAGAATAGTGAGGACTACTAATGCTATCATCTGGACTATCACTCCGTTCCCCGACTAGTCCATGCTACGTTCTCATTTCTTGAAGAGAACTGTGAAAGAAAGGGTGAGCTCAACTAGCCCAGTAAGAAATATTATGACTAAGATAATGCAGGATAAATTATCATTAGCCTTCAATAATGTTAAACTGATAAAATACAATAGACATCAAGTTTAACCTGCACGGAACAACCAATCCATTAAAAGAGTCAAGTAGAGAATAAAATATACTATCTTTTATGATTTAAAAGGTTTTTCATCATTTTTATCGCTGGGACTCAGCTTAATAAATATTCCACATCATCAAATCACCTCTGCACTGCGGCCAAGGATATTCTTTAGTATCACGACCATCAATTATCCATGCACTACGGGCCAAGGATATTCGGGTATTCATCAATGGTCATGATCATGCCACATCCTCTATGCACTACGGCCAAGGATATTCATTAGGGTCACGACCACAAATTGTCCATGCACTACGGGCCAAGGATATTCGTATATTCATCAATGGTCATGATCATGCCAACAACTGTCCAACAATGCACTACGGGCCAATGAGGACTTTTATCACATCATTTGTAACATTACGGTCATGATTATACCGAATAATCCCTGGTCATAATCATACCAAGTCCATCCAAGCACTACAGGCTACAGATGACTTTCAACATAATATAAACATGAGGATGATGACAATGATATAAGAATTCAATAAAACAACTTCAAGAATTAATTTGTCCATAAACCAATAACGTCCAAATTATCAACAAGATACTGTTTTGTGGTGTAAAATTGAAGAATGCTCAGAAGAATATTTCCATGAAACGATACTGGATGGAGCGCAAATATCGAGGATATTCCACTAATTTCATGGAGTATAGAAGTCAAAACTTTAACCAACTAAGTATAATAAAGAATGGAATAACAACAAAAATCACCATACATGCGGTACTTCGCATAGACAGGTTATTCCAACAGAATAATAAAGAATGTAATAACAACAGAAATCACCATGCATGCGGTACCAGCGCAGACAGCGAGTTATTCCAATGTAATTAAAGAATGTAATAACAACATAAATAATGGAACGAGTCGTGAAATTGAAATTCACCGCAAGCGGATATTAAATGAGAATATTAAATGCGGAATAATAAATATTGGAACCAAGTCAGGTGAAATTCACACCGACAGGATATTTCGACAGAATATTAAATGACGGAATAATAAATATTGGAACCAGGTCAGGTGAAATTCACACCGACAGGATATTCCGACAGAATATTAAATGACGGAATAATATAAGGATTTCACCAAGTACAGGGTATGCCACTTATACAGGTTATGTATAGGGTATGCTGCGTATACAGGTTATTCCAACAGAATAATAAAGAACGGAATAACATAAGGATTTCACCAAGTAAAGGGTATGCCGCTTATACAGGTTAGGTATAGGGTATGCCGCGTATACAGGTTATTCCAACAGAATAATAAAGGATGGAATAACAGAAGTTCTCTTCATGAATAAGAAAGAATAACACCCCTTACTGTAAAAGAAATTGAAAATAGAAGTAGTGAAGTAGCAGAGTTTCTTCTTTCTCTCTATAATTTTCTCTCTCTAGAGTTTCATTGAATTCGTAAGAAAATAATGAAGGAATGAGCTTCTATTTATAAAAGAATGGAATGAATAGTAACTAATTCATGAACGGTCCAGATCGATTTACTTTTAAACGAATAATCCAGATCGATTTACTATTAAACTTAAAACAACGGTCCATACTGATTTACTATTAAAACTTTAAACTAGCGACCCATATTGATTCACTATTATAACTTTCCACCAGCGGTCCATATTGATTCATTCAACCAACGGTCTGAAAAATTAGCACATCTCCTTATGGAATAATATTGTACCCAAATACTCGAATGCACAATAATAGAGTGAATAGTAACTGGGTGAATAGTAACTCGTGAATAGTAACTCATGAATAGTAACTCCGACACAAAAAATGTCCCAAATACTCGAGTGAACAATACTAGAGTGAATAGTAATTTCAGTGAATAGTAACCCGTGAATAGTAACTCTGACATAAAAAGTGCCTCGAATAACCTCCAGACATCAATTATTGATTTAATAATATAACAAATAATGCAGATGATACTGTGACAATAATCGAATCAATAATATGAGAGATATGATCGCAATTATTGTAGTAATAATGCAAGATAAATCGAGTAACTTATCACGTAAGCATCAATAATCAATACTGGTGTGCTTACTATGCAACCATGCGTATTACTTTACTTTTATTATCAGGTAGTTCAACAGTTTTAAGGGTAAAACCTCCGCCGTTATTTTCATAAAATATTTTTGTTGTTTTCTAAATACGACAATTCTTCCGTTGTGGGGTCCACCAATGATTATGTCGTTGTACGAATATTCCCGACAAAAAGAATATTCCCCGACAAAAAGAATATTTTATAACAACTTGCATACTTTGCAAAATTTTCAAATACTACCCACAACTATAACATTATATCAAATCCACTCCATAATATTAAAAAAAATATTTCGAGAAATTTAAATCTTTATTTATAAAATCAGGGGTCTCACAATTTCCCCTCCTTATGGAATTTTGCCCTCGAAATTGATGTACGTACCTGGTATGCCGAATAGGTGAGGATACCTTGACTTCATTTCAGATTCTAACTCTTGAGGTATAACCTTTGAGTGTTGAATACGATTCTTCTTATCCAAGATTTTAACAGGTACATCTTCATACGTTAAATTATCCATTATCTCAAATCCGGTTCTAAATCAATAATGTGGTTGAATTCGTCCATATATTTACGTAACATCGATACGTTACAAACGTTATAAACACGCGACATTTTTGGCTGTAAAACGAGTCTATAAGCCATAGTTCCTACTCAATCGAGGATTTCAAATGGGTATGTAGCTTGAACCTTCTTCTTCACGTGGCCTATAGACAGGTTATTCCAACAGAATAATAAAGAATGGAATAACAACAGAAATCACCATGCATGCGGTACTTCGCATAGACAGGATATTCCAACATAATAATAAAGAATGGAATAACAGCGAAATCACCATGCATGCAGTACTTGGCGATAGAGCGAGTTATTCCTACGAGAATAATAAATCTGAAATAAAAATAATGGAACCAGTCGGTGAAATTCATTGCAAGCGAGGATATTCGACGAGAATATTAAATGCGGAATAATAAATAATGGAACTAGGTCAGGTGAAATTCACACCGACAGGATATTCCGACAGAATATTAAATGTGGCATAATAAATATTGGAACCAGGTTAGGTGAAATTCACACCGATAGGATATTCTGACAGAATATTAAATGACGGAATAATATAAGGACTTTACCAAGTATAGGGTATGCCGCTTATATAGGTTATGTATAGGGTATACCGCGTATACAGGTTATTCCAACAGAATAACAAAGAATGGAATAACATAAGGATTTCACCAAGTAAAGGGTATGCCGCTTATACAGGTTATGTATAGGGTATGCCGCGTATACAGGTTATTCCAACAGAATAATAATGAATGGAATAACATAAGGATTTCACCAAGTACAGGGTATGCCGCGTATACAAGTTATTTATAGGGTATGCCGCTTATACAGGTTATTCCAACAGAATAATAAAGAATGGAATAACATAAGGATTTCACCAAGTCATGAGAATTGTCTGGCGATATGAGTTATGTATAGGGTATGCCACATATACAGGTTATTCCAACAGAATAATAAAGAATGGAATAACCGAAGTTCTCTTTATGAATAAGAAAGAAAAACACCCCTTACCGTAAAAAAACTGGTTATAAGAGTATGGAAGTAGCGGAATACTTTTCTTCTTTCTCTCTATAGTTTTCTCTCTCTAGAGTTTCAGTGAATTCGTAAGAAAATAATGAAGGAATGAGCTTCTATTTATAGAAAAATGGACTGCATAGTAATTAACTCATGAATGGTCCAGATTGATTTACTTTAATCTGACGGTCCATATTTAAAGCAAAATCTTTTAAATAAAATAAAATATATTCTATTTATAATCTAATAAAACAAATAACTTTATAAAAGATTTTACTATGCAAACACTATGCAGGCACTATACAAATACTATGCATAATAAAATATAATATAATCTAATTATTATATAATAAAATGAATAACTTTATAAAAGTATTCTATTTTATATAAAAAGATTTTACTATTAGCCTAATAAAATGAATAACTTTATAAAAGTATTCTGTTTTATATAAAAAGTTTTTCTGTTTTATTACGTTAATAACACTAATAAAACAAAATTTATAAATCAACAATAATTGAATCAAATAACGTGAGATATTATGCAACAACTACTGTAGCAATAATTAAACAAAACTGAGTGTTTTCTCACGTAAGCATCAATAATCAATACCGTCTGCTACTATGCAACCATGTGTATTACTGTACTTTTACTACCGAGTAGTTCAACAGTTTTAACGGTAAAACTTCCGCCGTTATTTTCATAAAAATATTTTTGTCGTTTTCTCAATCCGATAATAATTCCGTTGTGGGGTCCACCAATGATTGTACCGTCGTACGGATATTCCCCGATAAAAAGAATATTCCCCGACCAATCGAATATTATATAACAACTTGCTTACTTTGCAAAATTTTCAAATACTACCCACAACTATAACATTATATCAAATCCATACCATAATATTAAAAAAATATTTCGAGAAATTTAAATATTTATTTATAAAATCTGGGGTCTCACAATCTCCCCTCCTTATAGAATTTTGCCCTCAAAATTTACGTACGTACCTGGTATGTCGAACAGGAGAGGATACCTTGACTTCATTTCATATTCTAACTCTTGAGGTATAACCTTTGAGTGTTGAATACGATTCTTCTTATCCAAGATTTTAACAGGTACATCTTCATACGTTAAATTTTCCTCTATCTCGTTTGGTTTTAACTCAATAATGTGGTTCAGGTCGTCCACATAATTACGTAACATCGATACGTGAAAAACATTATGAACACACGACACACTTGGCGGTAAAACGAGTCTATAAGCCACAGTTCCTACTCGACCGAGGATTTCAAATGGGCCAATTAAATCGAGGGTTGAGATAACGCCTTCTTGAACCTTCTTCTTCACATTCATCAAATTCGTATATTCGTTATCTTCACGTGGGTTCGTATATTCGCACTCGTAAATGCATACGATCTTCTACTCAACGCGTCAGCTACCTTGTTCGCTTTTTTTACGATGGTATTGAATGGTACGATCGTAATCTTCAACAGCTCAAGCCAACGTCTTTGGCACATGTTACGTTCGTTCTATGTGAAGAAATATTTGAGGGTTTAAGAAATGGGTTTTGTACTAGGGTCAATACAAAATTCAATTTCACGCTCTAGGGGTAGGATAAGAAGTCTTCAAGAACACATCAAGAAATTTATTAACGATAGAAATATCATTCAAAACTGTGACTCTCATTCAAGACTTGGATAGTACGTCACATTAATACCAACTGTGACTTCTATCCCTTAACCTGGATAGCACCTCACAATGATACCTATCAACTTGCCATTTTCATTCACGATGTCGCCTACAGAAAGTCTGGCTTTGGTGCATTCCACACAAGGAAGTCAACAACGAAAGGATCGGGGCTCTTTCCTTATGGCTTGATATGAAAGTGATTGACTTTAGTGGTTTGGTTGCTTTGAATTCGCATAGCAGGTTGGTTAGGAGTATGAAAGCTAACCACCTTAAGAAAAGCATGATGAGTAGTAAACCAATCGTTTCTAAAAATTACATCAAAGGCAAGAATTTTCAAAGAGATAAGATCGACAGGTAACGTTAAAGTGTCGATTTGAATCAAACAAGATTTATAAACAGTGGAGGTAACGAAGGCTTCTACTAACGAAGTTTCAACCAATAAGTCAAAGTCTAACTTCTCTGGAGTCAAATTTAAATGTTGAACGCAAGAAAGAGAGATAAAATAATGGGTAGAACCGGTATCTTATAAGGTATAGACTTCGCAAGAATTTATAATTAACTAACCCGTGCTAACTTCGTTTGGGTTACTCGTTTTTTGAGAAGTCACAAAAAACGCTCTTCCTGAAATCACCGACTTTGTTTTGTCCATATCCGCCTTTGGTGCCACCATCCCAGCTGGACTTGATTTTGGTGCATGACAAAATCGAGCAAAATGACCTTCTCTTCTTGAAATTTCGACTTCTATTATCTTGGCCATGATTACCACCGAAGTGGTTACCATTCTTGGCATGATAATTTCCCCCACGATGGTTATCATTGTTCCGATAGTCGTTGCCACCAGTATGATTATTATCGTGTTGTTGGTCGTTACCTTTTGCTTGAGCTGAATCAATGCTCTCATGTGCTTCATTGCTTATCTCAGCCTTTTCAGATGCCATTCTCAAACACTGTAACAAAAAAAGGGTTAATTAACATATCACATATTATCCTTATACTTTGACCGACCAAGTAAATACCAAATAAACTTAGGTAGGTCATACTTAATGAAGAATTTCCGAAATCTCTCCCTCCTAGTTCTTGTCTCACATCTCAGCCAGGGATCATATCCCTAAGCTCTGATACCAACTGTGACGCCCCCAAAATAGGTATACGTCACCCATCTTGGGTCGCCAGATACGCGGTACATAAATCAAATACAAACTTAATTATACAACAGTCGTGCTGTGAGTTTAAATACAAATACTGTCTTCTAGACAGTATTCAAACATAAATAAGTCCTCATTATATTTATTATCACACTATCTAACAGAATAGTGAGGACTACTAATGCTATCATCTGGACTGTCACTCCGTTCCCCGACTCGTCACAACTATATTCTAATTTCCTAAAGAGAACAGTGAAATAAAGGGTGAGCTCAACTAGCCCAGTAAGAAATATTATGACTAAGATAATGGAGAATAAATTATCCTTAGCCTTCAACAGTATAACAACTGATAGAATATAATAGACAACAAGTTTAGATCAAAAACTGCAGCGAAAATAAGCAATCCATTAGTAGAGTCACGTAGAGCATAAAATCTACTATCTTCTATGATTTAAAAAGGTAAGGTTTTTCATCACTTTTATCGCTGAGACTCAGCTTAATAAATAATCCACATCATCGAATCACCCCTGCACTACGGCCAAGGATATTCTTTAGTATCACAACCATGAATTATCCATGCACTACGGCCAAAGATAATCGTATTTTCATCAACGGTCCTGATCATGCCATAAAATAATTCATTTTTGCACTCTTGGCCGAAGAGAATCTATAGCCATAATCATACCAAAAACTGTCCATCAATGCACTACGGGCCAATGAGGACTTTTTCCACATCATTTGTAATATTACGGTCATGATTATACCGAATATTCCCTGGTCATAATCATACCAAGTCCATCTATGCACTACAGGCCACAGATGACTTTCAACATAATATAAACATGAGGATGATGACAATGATATAAGAATTCAATAAAACAACTTCAAGAATTAATTTGTCCAGGAATTAATAATGTCCAAATTGTCAACAAGATACTGTTTTGTGAGGTAAAATTCAAGAATCCTCAGAAGAATATTTCCATGAAACGATACTGGATGAAGCGCAAATATCAAGGATATTCCACTAATTTCATGGAGTATAGAAGTCAAAACTTTAACCAACTGAGTATAATAAAGAATGGAATAACAAAAGAAATCACCATGCATGCGGTACAAGATGCATAGCGAGTTATTCAACAGAGAATAATAATAACGGAACCAGGTCAGGTGAAATTCACACCGACAGGATGTTCCAACAGAATAATAAATAATTAAAACGGAACCAGGTCTGGCGTATAGCACATACAGGATATTCCAACAGAATGAATGAATAATTAAAAGCGGAACCGAAGTCCGCGGTATATATTATGAGATAGGATATTCCAACGAAGAATAGCTGAATAATTAAAAGCGGAACCCGGGTTAGGCGTATAGATGCAGGAGGATATTCCAACGAATAATGTAATAATTAAAAAGCAGAACCGGTCCCAAGTATAACACGTAGAAGATATTCCAACAGAATAATAAACACGAATAATAACGAAGAATTTCACCAAGTATAGCGTATTCACAGCGTATCTGAGTTATTCAAATGAGAATAATAAAGAATGGAATAACCGAAGTTCTCTTCATGAATAAGAAAGAATAACACCCTTACTAGTAAAAGAAATTAGATATAGGAAAAGAAAATTAGCAAGACTTTCTTCTTCTTTCTCTCTATAATTTTCTCTCTCTAGAGTTTCAATGAATTCGTAAGAATGAAGGAATGAGCTTTATTTATAGAAAAATGGATTTTGATAGTAACTAACTCATGAACGGTCCAGATTGATTTACTTTAATCGACGGTCCATATTTAAAGCAAAATCTTTTAAATAAAATATAATATATTCTATTTATAATCTAATAAAGCGAATAACTTTATAAAAGATTTTACTATTCAAACACTATATCAGACCTTATGCAAACACTATGCATAATTAAAATATAATATAATCTAATTATTGTCTAATAAAATGAATAACTTTATAAAAGTATTTTGTTTTATATATAAAAGATTTTACTATTAGCCTAATAAAGCGAATAACTTTATAAAAGTATTACATTTTTTATAAAAAGTTTTTACATTTTATTACGTTAATAATACTAATAAAACAAAACTTATAAATCAACAATAATTGAATCAAATAACTTGAGATACTATGCAGCAACTACTGTAGCAATAATTGATAAAGTTAAAGCCATGCAAGCTATATACTCAGAGCCGATGAATGTGAAGAAGAAGGTACAAGAGGGCGTTATTGTAGAAGCAAGAATCGATAAAGAGAGGAAATCTCAACCCTCAATTTAATTGGCCCATTTGAAATCCTCGATCGAGTAGGAACTATGGCCTATAGACTCGTTTTACCGCCAAAAATGTCGTGTGTTTATAACATTTGTAACGTATCGATGTTACGTAAATATGTGGACGACCCGAACCACATTATTGATTTAGAACCAGACGAGATAGCGGATAATTTAACGTATGAAGATGTACCTGTTAAAATCTTGGATAAGAAGAATCGTATTCGACACTCAAAGGTTATACCTCAAGAGTTAGAATCTGAAATGAAGTCAAGGTATCCTCACCTATTCGGCATACCAGGTATGTACGTAAATTTCGAGGGCAAAATTCCATAAGGAGGAGAGATTGTGAGACCCTAGATTTTATAAATAAAGATTTAAATTTCTCAAAATATTTGTTTTTAATATTATGGTGTGGATTTGATATAATGTTATAGTTGTGGGTAGTATTTGAAAATTTTGCAAAGTATGCAAGTTGTTATAAAATATTATTTTTGTCGGGGAATATTTTTTTGGTTGGGAATATTCGTACGACGACATAATCATTGGTGAACCGCAGAACAGAAGAATTGTCGTATTTAGAAAACGACAAAAATATTTTATGAAAATAACTGCGGAGGTTTTATCGTTAATACTGTTGAACTACCTTGTAGTAAAAGTACAGTAATACGCGTGGTTGCATAGTAGCACACGGTATTGATTATTGATGCTTACGTGATATGTCACTCAGTTATCTTTGCATTATTACTCATGATAATTCTTTGCATCATATCTCTCATATTATTGATTCGATTATTGTCACAATATCATCTGCATTATTTGTTATATTATTAAATCAATAATTGATGTCTGGAGGTTATTCGGGGCACTTTTTATGTCAGAGTTACTATTCACGGGTTACTATTCACTCTAGTATTGTTCACTATTCACGAGTTACTATTCATGAGTTACTAGTCACGGGTTACTATTTACCAAAATTACTATTCACTCTAGTATTGTTCACTTGAGTATTTGGGATACTTTTTGTGTCGGAGTTACTATTCACGAGTTACTATTCACCAAAATTACTATTCACTCTAGTATTGTTCACTCGAGTATTTGGGACACTTTTTGTATCAGAGTTTCTATTCACGAGTTACTATTCATGAGTTACTATTCACGAGTTACTATTCATGAGTTACTATGCGAGTTACTATTCATTAGTTCTATTCACCCAGTTACTATTCACTCTAGTGTTGTGCATTCGGGTATTTGGGTACAATATTATTCCATGAGGAGATATGCTAACTTTTCAGACCGTTGGTTGAATGAATCAATATAGACCGCTGGTGGAAAGTTATAATAGTGAATCAATATTGATCGTTGGTTTAAAGTTTTAATAGTGAATCAGTATAGACCGTTGCTTTAAGTTTTAATAGTAAATCGATCTGAACCGTCCGTTTAAAAGTAAATCGATCTGGACCGTTCATGAATTAGTTACTATTCATTTCATTCTTCTATAAATAGAAGCTCATTCCTTCATTATTTTCTTACGAATTCACTGAAACTCTAGAGTGAGAAAATTATAGAGAGATAGAAGAAGAGTATTCTGCTACTTCACTACTTCAATTTTCAGTTTCTTTTACGGTAAAGGATATTATTTGTTGTACCCTTAAGGGGTGTTATTCTTTCTTATTCATGAAGAGAACTTCGGTTATTCCATTCTTTATTATTCTGTTGGAATAACCTGTATACGCGGCATACCCTATACATAACCTATATAAGTGGCATACCATGTACTTGGTGAAATCCTTATGTTATTCCGTTCTTTATTATTCTGTTGGAATAACCTGTATACGCGGCATACCCTATACATAACCTGTATAAGCGGCATACCTTGTACTTGGTGAAATCCTTATGTTAGTCCATTCTTTATTATTCTGTTGGAATAACCTGTATATGCGGCATACCCTATACATAGTGAAGTCCTTATGTTATTCCATTCTTTATTATTCTGTTGGAATAACATGTATACGCGGCATACCCTATACATGGTGAAGTCCTTATGTTATTCTATTCTTTATTATTCTGTTGGAATAACCTGCATATGCGGCATACCCTATACATGGTGAAGTCCTTATATTATTCCATTCTTTATTATTCTATTGGAATATCCTGTCTGTGTGTTTTACACCGGACCTGATTCCGTCTTTATTATTTTGTCTTTATTATTCTGTTGGAATATCATGTCTGTGTGTTTTACAGGACTGGTTAAAATCTTTATTATTCCATCTTTATTATTACATTGGAATATCTTATGCGTGTGTTTTACAGGACTGGTTAAAATCTTTATTATTACATTGGAATAACTTTTGTCTATCTGAAGTATCGTATGCATGGTGATTTACATTGTTATTTCATTCTTTATTATACTCAGTTGGTTAAAGTTTTGACTTCTATACTCCATGAAATTAGTGGAATATCCTTGATATTTGCGCTTCATCCAGTATCGTGTCATGTAAATATTCTTCTAAGCATTCTTAAATTTTACCCCACAAAACAGTATCTTGTTGACAATTTGGACATTATTAGTTCCTGAACAAATTAATTCTTGAAGTTGTTTTATTGAATTCTTATATCATTGTCATCATACTCATGTTTTTATTATGTTGAAAGTCATCTGTGGCCTGTAGTGCATGGATGGACTAGGTATGATTATGACCAGGTATTATTCGGTATAATCATGACCGTAATGTTAAAAATGATGTGGTAAAAGTCATCATTGGCCCGTAGTGCATTGATGGACAGTTGTTGGCATGATCATGACCATTGATGAATACACGAATATCCTTGGCCCGTAGTGCATGGACAATTTTTGGTCGTGACCTTAATGAATATCCTTGGCCGTAGTGCATGGATGATGTGGCATGATCATGACCATTGATGAATACACGAATATCCTTGGCCTGTAGTGCATGGATAATTTATGGTCGTGATACTAAAGAATATCATTAGCCGTAGTGCAGGGGTGATTCGATGATGTGGATTATTTATTAAGCTGAGTCCCAGCGATAAAAATGATGAAAAACCTTTTAAATCATAAAAGATAGTAGATTTTATTCTCTACTTGACTCTTTTAATGGATTGCTTGTTCATTGCAGATTAAACTTGATGTCTATTGTATTTTATCAGTTTAACATTGTTGAAGGCTAATGATAATTTATCTGCATTATCTTAGTCATAATATTTCTTCTTGGGCTAGTTGAGCTCACCCTTTCTTTCATTGTTCTTTTCGAGGAAATGAGGCGTGGCGAGGGACTAGTCGGGGAGCGGAGTGATGGTCCAGATGATAGCATTAGTAGTCCTCACTATTCGTGAAATCTTTGTGATAATAAATGTAATGAGAACTCCATTGTGTTTGAATCACGCTCTAGAAGACAATATTCGTTTCAAAATTCTCAGCTATGTTTTGTCGTATGTTACACGACAGTTGTATAATTAAGTTTGTATTTATCACGGGTAAGTAAATCATAAACGCTTGCGAAGTCTATACCTTATTCGATACCGATTCTACCTACTATTTTATCTCTCTTGCTTGCGTTCAACGTTTAAATTTGACTCCGGAGGAGTTAGACTTTGACTTATTGGTTAAAACTTCGTTAGTAAAAACCTTTATTTCATGTGCTATCCAAGTCTTGGATGAGGGTCACAGTTTTGAAGGATATTTCTATTGTTAATAAATTTCCTGACGTATTCTTGAAGACTTCCTAGCCTACCCCTAGAGCGTGAAATCGAATTTTGTATTGACCCCAGTACAAAACCCATTTCTTAAACCCTCAAATATTTCTTTAGTTAAAATGGACGTATAATGCGCCAAAGACGTTGACTCGAGCTGTTGAAGATTACGATAGTACCATTTAATATCATCGTGGAAGAGCGAACGTGGTAGCTGACGTGTTGAGTAGAAGATCGTATGCGTTTACGAGTGCGATGTTGTTAACACAAAGACTCATTTCGTATAACTTACAAATGATGAAGATAGAGTTAAAGACTCGAGGGACCCACATAAAGATAACGAATATACGATTAGAATCGACTTTAATCGATAAAGTTAAAGTCTCTCAAGATACAGACCCGGAGCTGATGAATACTAAGAAGAAGGTCCAAGAGGGCGTTATTTTAAAAGTAAGAGTTGCTGAAGAGAGGAAATCTCAACCCTCGATTTAATTGGCCCATTTGAAATCCTCGATCGAGTAGGAACTGTGGCTTATAGACTAGTTTTACCGCCAAAAATATCGCATGTTCATAACGTTTTTAACGTATCGATGTTACGTAAATATGTGGACGACCCAAACCACATTATTAATTTAGAACCGGACGAGATAACGGATGATTTAACGTTTGAGGAGATACGTGTTAAAATCTTGGATAAGAAGAATCGTATTCAACACTCAAAGGTTATACATCAAGAGTTAGAATCTGAGATGAAGTCAAGGTATCCTCACCTGTGAGACCCCAGATTTTTATAAATAAAGATTTAAATTTCTTGAAATATTTTTTTTAATATTATGGTGTGGATTTGAAATAATGTTATAGTTGTGGGTAGTATTTGAAAATTTTACAAAGTATGCAAGTTGTTATAGAATATTCTTTTTGTCGGGGAATATTTGTACGACGACATAATCATTGGTGGACCCCACAACGGAAGCACTGTCGTAGTTAGCAAACGACAAAAATATTTTATGAAAATAACGGCAGAGGATTTACTGTTAAAACTGTTGAACTACCCGGTAGTAAAAGTACGATGTCTGAGTGGTTGTATAGTAGCTACGGTATTGATTATTGATGCTTACGTAAGAAGTCACTCGGTTATACTCAATTATTACTACGATAATACTTAATTTGCATCATATCTCTCATATTATTGATTCGATTATTGTCACAGTATCATCTGCATAATATGTTATTTTATTAAATCAATAATTGAGAAGACAAAGTTATTCATATTATTAATTTGCAATATTTACAATGTCTAGATGTTCTGTTAAGGAGAGGTTAGGTAATGCGGCGCCAAGATGAGGAGAAATCCTTCTTAGGAAGGCCCCTCTTTCCTAGGAACGACTTGGTTGATAAATATTATGAGTTATAATATTAATGATGATTGTTAATTGAAGTTGTGTTCGGAGTTGAATTTGGAGACGCGGACGTGATAGTTGAGTCCGGAACGACGAAATTAGTAAAAATAGTCTATAAACACAAAATTTTCCGAAATTCACTATTTGGTCAAAAATCAACAGTTGACTTTTTTCAGGAAAAGTCAAACTTCGAAATTTGAAAATTTATATTTTTGATTAAAATAGTTTCATTATGTTGGAATTGTTTGTGTTAGTGAAAATCGACATTTATTTCGATGATAATTGATGTTTGAGGGCTATATTGATAAATCGGTTAATTTATTGGATAAATGAGCAATTAATTGCTACTAATTCACATGTTTATAACTATTTGTTCACATGTGTGTACTATTGATTCACATTCTTGTTACTATTAGGGGAGTTGGTGCAAGATTGATAATACTTGCATGACTAAGTTAAAAATGGAGGTATAGATGAAGGTCTTATAATGTAATTAGTTTTTCACATGATTTTACTATTGAGTCACATGAATAAACTATTAATTCACATAATTTACTATTAGGGAGGTGGTGCAAGTTTGATAATACTTGGATGACTAAATTTAAAATAAAAGAAAAGAGGAGGTATTGTCTTTGTAATTTTTGAGCCCCAAAAGCGTGCGATTATCGAAACTATGTTCTCCTATAAATAGAAGCTCATTATTCTTCATTTCTCACCAATTCACTAAAGCTATAGAGTGGTTATTATAGAGAGAAATTGTAGGGAGAAATTGTAGAGAGAAAATCTAAAGAAGAAGAGAAGTTTACTACCTCACTACTCCTTTATCCAGTTTCTTTTACGGTAAGGGAAATTATTCATTTGTATTCATGAAGAGAACTCTTGTTATTCCATTTCTTATTATTCTGTTGGAATAACCTGTATAAGCAGGCAACCATATACTTGGTGACATACTTCTATTATTCTGTCTTTATTATTTCGTTGGAACATACTGTTTGTGCTATACGCCGGACCTGGTTCCATTTTAATTATTCATTCATTATGTTGGAATATCGTGTATATGTGTTATCATGGGACTGATTAGTTTTAATTATTCATTCATTACATTGGAATATCCTACTGTCTTTATCTGTGGGACCTGGTTCCGTTTTAATTATTTATTATTACATTTGGAACATCCGCTTGGGTGTGAATTTCACACGACACGGTTCCGTTATTATTCTGTTGGAATAACTTTTGTATCTCAATATCGCATGCATGGTGGTTTCTTTTGTTATTCCATTCGTTATTATACTCAGTTGGTTAAAATTTTGACTTCTATACTCCATGAAATTAGTGGAATATCCTTGATATTTGTGCTTCATCCAATATCTTTTCATGAAAATATTCTTCTGAGCATTCTTGAATTTTACACTACAAAATAATATCTTGTTGACAATTTAAAACGTTATTGGTTCCTGGACAAATTAATTCTTGAAGTTGTTTTATTGAATTATTATATCATTATCATCATCCTCATGTTTATATTCTGTTGAAAGTCATCTGTGGCCTGTAGTGCATAGATGGACTTGGTATGATTATGACCAGGGATTATTCGGTATAATCATGACCGTAATATTACAAATGATATGGAAAAAATCCTTATTGGCCCGTAGTGCATTGATGGACAGCTTTTGGTATGATTGTGGCTATGGATTCTCTTCGGCCAAGAGTGCAAAGATGAATTATTTTATGGCATGATCAGGACCATTGATGAAAACACGATTATCTTTGGCCCATAGTGCATGGATAATTTGTGGTCGTGACCCTAAAGAATATCCTTGGCCGTAGTGCAGGGGTGATTCGATGATGTGGATTATTTATTAAGCTGAGTCTCAGCGATAAAAGTGATGAAAAACCTTTTAAATCATAAAAGATAGTAGATTTTATTCTCTACTTGACTCTTTTAATGGATTTTTTTATTCCGCTGCAGTTGTTGATCTAAAACTTGTTGTCTATTATATTCTATCAGTTATTATACTGTTGAAGGCTAAGGATAATTTATTCTGCATTATCTTAGTCATAATATTTCTTACTGGGCTAGTTGAGCCCACCCTTTCTTTCACTATTCTCTTCAGGAAATGAGAACGTAGCCGGGACAAGTCGGGGAACGGAGTGATTGTCCAGATGATAGTATTAGCTAGTAGTCCTCACTATTCTATTAAATAGTGTGACAATATATGTAATGAGGACTCCATTGTGTTTGAATACTGTCTAGATGATAATATTCTTATTAAAACTCTTAGTTTATGTTTTGTCGAACTTTACACGACTGTTGTATAATTAGTTTGTAGTTGTATTTTGTACCATGTAAGTGGCGACCCAAGATGGGTGACGTATACCTATTTTGGGGGCGTCACAGTTGGTATCAAAGTTTAGGGATATGATCCCTGGCTAAGATGTGAGATAAGAACTAGGAGGGGAGAGACGGAGAATTCCTTCGCTAGTATGACCTACCTAAGTTTATTTGTTATTTAATTGGTTGGTCAGAGTATAGGGATAATATGTGATGTGTTAATTAACCCTTGTTTTATGGCAGTATTTGAAAATGGCATCCGAGAATGTTGAGAACATCAATGGAGCACAGGAGACCGTTGAGTCTCCACAGATCAACAATCAGGATAATGTGCATCAGGAAGGCGACAATTCTCATGCAAACAACAACACTGACCAAATGATGAACAACGGAATGTTTCGAAGCTTCATGCAATTCATGCAACATCAGGTAAGAGCGGCTCTCTGTCCAAAATGCAGGTGGAAACACTGGCAACTCTCGGATGGTCACCGCTAAGCAGTTCAAGGAACTGGGACCACCGGAGTTTATTGGAGAGCCAAAACCACTTAAGGCGGAGACATGGATAAAGCAGATTACCAAGATATTTGATGTCTTGGGATGCTCCGAGGAACAAAAAGTTCCCTTTGCCACCTTCATGTTGCGAGGAGAGGCAGATTACTGGTGGGAATCTGTAAAGTTTACTCAACGTGTCGCACTGAAGATGACTTAGGAGAAGTTCCAAGAATTGTTCAACGACAAGTACTTTCCCGAAAGTATTCGTCACATGAAAGAGGTAGAGTTCATCAAGCTAGAGCAAAACAACATGACCGTGTCGCAGTACGAAGCCAAGTTTGCCGAGTTGTCACGGTTTGCGTCCCATTTGGTTGATAATGAGGGGAGAATGACGCGAATGTTTCTAAGAGGTTTGAAACCCGAGATACGTCAATATCTAATCTCTCATAAACTGTGTTTGTATTCGGATGTTGTTAATAAGGCTCAGTTATTGGAGCGCAATAATGAATTAACACAACCAAAAGAAGCGGTAAACACAATGATAATAATAAGTGATACTACCATCGGGCAAAGCGGTGACAATAAGCGTGGAGGGAATCAACATGCCAGGAATGGTAACCACTTCAGTGGTAATCATGGCCAAAACAATAGGAATGGACATTTCAAGAAGAGGAAATTCAACAATGATGGAAAGACGTCAGCACTAGCACCCGTTGTTAAGGAAGGAGAACGACCACCTATCATATGCTTCAAATGCGGAGGGGAGGGACACATCAGTCCAAACTGCATGATGCCGTCCAAAGCATGTTATAATTGTGTAAAAGAAGGTCACTTAGCCCAATTTTGTCGTTCACCGAAGATAAGTTCTGCTAGGATGGAGGCACCAAAGACCATTCCAGAAAAGTCAAAATCGGTAGTGCAAGGGAGAGCATTTTTCGTGACTCCTCAAAAAGCAAGTAACCCGAACGAAGTTAGCACGGGTTAGTTAATTATAAATTCTTGCAAAGTCTATACCTTATTCGATACCGGTTCTACCCATTATTTTATCTCTCTTGCTTACGTTTAAAGTTTAAATTTGACCCCAGAGAAGTTAGACTTTGACTTATTGGTTGAAACTTCGTTAGTAGGAGCCTTCGTTACCTCTACTGTTTATAAATCTTATTAATTCAAATTGACATTTTCACGTTACATGTCGATCTTATCTCTTTGAAAATATTTTCCTTTGATGTTATTTTTAGAAATAATTGGTTAACTACTCATCATGCTTTTCGTAAGGTGGTTAGCTTTCATATTCCTAACCAACCTGTTATGCGAATTCAAGCAATCAAACCACTAAAGTCAATCATTGTCATATCAAGCCATAAGTAAAGAGCCCTGATCCTTTCGTTGTTGACTTCCTTGTGTGGAATGCACCAAAGCCAGACTTTCTTTAGGAGACATCGTGAATGAAGATGGTAAGTTGATAAATATCATTGTGAGGTGCTATCCAGGTTAAGGGATAGAAGTCACGGTTGGTATCAATGTGACGTACTATCCAAGTCTTGAATGAGAGTCATAGTTTTGAATGATATTTCTATCGTTAATAAATTTCTTGACGTATTCCTGAAGACTTCTTAGCCTACCCCTAGAGCGTGAAATCGAATTTTGTATTGACCCTAGTACAAAACCCATTTCTAAAACACTTAAGTATTTCTTCAACTAAAATGAACGTAACATGCGCCAAAGGCGTTGGCTCGAGCTGTTGAAGATTATGATCGTACCATCCAATATTATCGTGGAAAAGCGAATGTGGTAGCTGACGCGTTGAGTAGAAGATCGTATGCGTTTACGAGTGCGATGGTTTTAACACAAAGACTCATTTCGTATAACTTACAAATGATGAAGATGGAGTTAAAGACTCTAGGGACCCACGTGAAGATAATGAATATATGAGTAGAACCGATTTTAATTAATAAAGTTAAAGCCATGCAAGCTACATACTCAGAGCTGATGAATGTGAAGAAGAAGGTTCAAGTGGGCGTTATTCTAGAAGCAAGAATCGATGAAGAGAGGAAATCTTAACCCTCGATTTAATTGTCCCATTTGAAATCCTCGATCGAGTAGGAACTGTGGCCTATAGACTCGTTTTACCGCCAAAAATATCGCGTGTTTATAACGTTTGTAACGTATCAATGTTACGTAAATGTGTGGACGACCCAAACCACATTATTGATTTAGAACCAGACGAGATAGCGGATAATTTAATGTATGAAGATGTACCTGTTAAAATCTTGGAAAAGAATAATCGTATTCAACACTCAAAGGTTATACCTCAAGAGTTAGAATCTGAAATAAAGTCAAGGTATCCTCACCTGTTCGGCATACCAGGTACGTACGTAAATTTTGAGGGCGAAATTCCGTAAAGAAGGGAGATTATGAGACCCCAGATTTTTATAAATAAAGATTTAAATTTCTCGAAATATTTTTTTTAATATTATGGTGTGGATTTGAAATAATGTTATAGTTGTGGGTAGTATTTGAAAATTTTGCAAAGTATGCAAGTTGTTATAGAATATTCTTTTTGTCGGGGAATATTTGTACGACGACATAATCATTGGTGGACCCCACATCGAAAGCACTGTCGTAGTTAGCAAACGACAAAAATATTTTATGAAAATAACGGCGGAGGATTTACCGTTAAAACTGTTGAACTACCCAGTAGTAAAAGTACAGTAATACCCGTGGATGCATAGTAGCACACGGTATTGATTATTGATGCTTACGTAAGAAGTCACTCAGTTATACTCAATTATTGCTACAGTAACTGTTGCATCATATCTTTCATATTAATGATTCGATTATTGCCACAGTATCATCTGCATAATATGTTATTTTATTAAATCAATAATTGAGACGACAAAGTTATTCATATTATTAAATTGCAATATTTACAATGTCTAGAAGTTCTATCAAGGAGAGGTTAGGTAATTGCGCGCCAGTGAGGAGAAATCCTTACCGGAAGGCCCCCTCTTTCCTGGGATCGACCTGGTTGATAAATATTATGAGTTATAATATTAATGATGATTGTTAATTGAAGTTGTGTTCGGAGTTGAATTTGGAGACGCGGACGTGATAGTTGAGTACGGAACGACGAAATTAGTAAAAATAGTCTATAAACACAAAATTTTCCGAAATTCACTATTTGGTCAAAAAGTCAACAGTTGACTATTTTCAGAAAAAGTCAAACTTTGAAATTTTAAAATTTATATTTTTGATAAAAATAGTTTCATTATGTTGGAATTGTTTGTGTTAGTGAAAATCGACATTTATTTCGATGATAATTGATGTCTAAGGGCTATATTGATAAATCGGTTAATTTATCGGATAAATGAGCAATTAATTGCTACTAATTCACATGTTTATAACTATTTGTTTACATGTGTGTACTATTGATTCACATTCTTGTTACTATTAGGGGAGTTGGTGCAAGATTGATAATACTTGCATGACTAAGTTAAAAATGGAGGTATAGATGAAGGTACTATAATGTAATTAGTTTTTTCACATGATTTTACTATTGAGTCACATGAATAAACTATTAATTCACATAATTTACTATTAGGGGAGGTGGTGCAAGTTTGATAATACTTGGATGACTAAATTTAAAATAAAGAAAAAGAGGGAGGTATTGTACTGTAATTTTTCGAGTCCCAAAACATGCAATTATCGAAACTATGTTTTCCTATAAATAGAAGCTCATTCTTCTTCATTTCTCACCAATTCACTAAAGCTATAGAACGATTATTATAGAGAGAAATTGTAGGGAGAAATTGTAGAGAGAAACTCTAAAGAAGAAGAGAAGTTTACTACCTCACTACTCCTTTATCCAGTTTCTTTTACGGTAAGGGATATTATTCTTTTGTATTCATAAAGAGAACTCCTGTTATTCCATTTCTTATTATTCTATTAGAATAACCTGTATAAGCGGGCAACCCTATACTTGGTGACATTCTTCTATTATTCTATCTTTATTATTTCGTTGGAACATCCTATTTGTGCTATACGCCGGACCTAGTTCCGTTTTAATTATTCATTCATTCTATTGGAATATCCTTTCTATGTTATACGCTGGACCTGATTCCGTTTTAATTATTCATTCATTCTGTTGGAATATCCTGTCTATGCTATACACCGGACCTGGTTCCTTTTTAATTATTTATTATTCTGTTGGAACATCCTGTCGATGTGAATTTCACCTGACCTGGTTCTGTTATTATTATTTTGTTGGAATAACCTATCTATGCGAAGTACCGCATGCATGGTGATTTCTTTTGTTATTCCATTCTTATTATACTCAGTTAGTTAAAATTTTAACTTATATACTCCATGAAATTAGTGGAATATCCTTGATATTTGCGCTTCACCCAATATCTTTTCATGGAAATATTCTTCTGAGCATTCTTGAATTTTACACCACAAAACAATATCTTGTTGACAATTTAGAACGTTATTGGTTCCTGGACAAATTAATTCTTGAAGTTGTTTTATTGAATTATTATATCATTGTCATCATCCTCATGTTTATATTCTGTTGAAAGTCATCTGTGGCCTGTAGTGCATAGATGGACTTGGTGTGATTATGACCAGGGATTATTCGATATAATCATGACCGTAATATAACAAATGATGTGGAAAAAATCCTCATTGGCCCGTAGTGCATTGATGGACAGTGTTTGGTATGATTATGGCTATGGATTCTCTTCGGCCAAGAGTGCAAAGATGAATTTTTTTATGGCATGATCAGGACCGTTGATGAAAACACGATTATCTTTAGCCCGTAGTGCATGGATAATTTGTGGTCGTGACCTTAAAGAATATCCTTGGCCGTAGTGTAGGGGTAATTCGATGATGTGGATTATTTATTAAGCTGAGTCTCAGCGATAAAAGTGATGAAAAACCTTTTAAATCATAAAAGATAGTAGATTTTATTCTCTACTTGATTCTTTTAATGGATTATTTATTCCGCTGCAGTTGTTGATCTAAAACTTGTTGTCTATTATATTCTATCAGTTGTTATACTATTGAAGGCTAAGGATAATTTATTCTGCAATATCTTAGTCATAATATTTCTTACTGGGCTAGTTGAGCTCACCCTTTCTTTCACTGTTCTCTTCAGGAGATGAGAACGTAGCCGGGACAAGTCGTGGAACGGAGTGATTGTCCAGATGATAGTATTAGCTAGTAGTCCTCACTATTCTGTTAAATAGTGTGACAATAAATGTAATGAGGACTCCATTGTGTTTGAATACTGTTTAGATGACAATATTCTTATTAAAACTCTTGGTTTATGTTTTGTCGTACTTTACACGACTGTTGTATAATTAGTTTGTAGTTGTATTTTGTACCATGTAAGTGGCGACCCAAGATGGGTGACGTATACCCAATTTTGGGGGCGTCACATCACCTGTTCGGCATGCCAGGTACGTACGTAAATTTCAAGGGCGAAATTCTATAAGGAGGGGAGATTGTGAAACCCCGGATTTTATGAATAAAGATTTAATTTTCTCGAAATAATATTTTTTATATTATGGTGTGGATTTGATATAATGTTATAGTTGTGGGTTATATTTATAAATTTTACAAAGTAAGCAAGTTGTTATATAATATTCCATTGGTCGGGGAATATTCTTTTTATCGGGGAATATCCGCAAATGACTAAGTACAATCATTGGTGGACCCCTAGCGGAATTATTGTCGGATGAGAGAAAGCGACAAAAATATTTTTATGAAAATAACGGCGGAAGTTTCTTCGCTAAAGCTGTTGAACTACTCGATAGTAAAAAATACGAGAATGTCTGGCGTGGTTGCATAGTAGTACACGGTATTGATTATTGATGCTTACATTGAGAAAACACTCGCTTTTGTTTAATTATTGCTACGATGGTTGTTGCATAGTATCTCACGTTATTTGATTCAATTATTGTTGATTTATAAGTTTTGTTTTATTAGTATTATTAGTGTAATAAAAGCAGAAAAGCTTTTTATATAAAGCAGAATACTTTTATAAAGTTATTCATTTTATTAGGCTAATAGTAAAATCTTTTTATATAAAACAGAATACTTTTATAAAGTTATTCGTTTTATTAGAAAATAATTAGAATATATTATATTTTATTATGCATAGTATTTGCATAGTGACTGCATAGTGTTTGCACAGTAAAATCTTTTATAAAGTTATTTGTTTTATTAGATTATAAATAGAATATATTATATTTTATTTAAAAGATTTTGCTTTAAATATGGACCGTCAGATTAAAGTAAATCAATCTGGACCGTTCATGAGTTAGTTACTATGCAGTCCATTCTTCTATAAATAGAAGCTCATTCCTTCATTATTTTCTTACGAATTCACTGAAACTCTAGAGAGAGAAAATTATAGAGAGAAAGAAGAAGAGAAGTCTGCTAACTTTCTTTTCCTATATCTAATTTCTTTTACGGTAAGGAATATTATTCTTTTGTATTCAAGAAGAGAACTTCTGTTATTCCATTTCTTTATTATTCTGTTGGAATAACCTGTATACGCGGGCAACCCTATACTTGGTGACATTCTTCTATTATTCTGTCTTTACTATTCCGTTGGAACATCCTGTCTGTGTTATATTGTATTAGTTTAACACTGTTGAAGGCTAACGATAATTTATTCTGCATTATCTTAGTCATAATATTTCTTATTAGGCTAGTTGAGGTCACCCTTTTGCTTTAATTGTTCTCTTCAGGAAATGAGAACGTAGCAGGGACTAGTCGGGGAATGGAGTGACGGTCCAGATGATAGCATTAGTAGTCCTCACTATTCTGTGAAATAGTGTGATAATAAATGTAATAAGATTGAATTTGAGTGTGGATATTATTTAGAAGACAATATTCGTATTAAAACTCCCAGTTTATGTTTTGTCGTATTTTACACGACAGTTGTATTATTAAGTTGTATTTGAATTTTGTAGCATGTATTTGGTGACTCAAGATGGGTGATGTATACCTGTTTTTGGGGGCGTCACACTGACAATAATTAAATCAATAATATGAGATACTATGCAGCAACTACTGTTATAATAATTAAATAAAATTGAGTGACTTCTGACGTAAGCATCAATAATCAGAGATCTTGTATAACAATACAGGTGTGCTATCGCTATGTAACTACGATATTCTTGTACTTTTATCAACGGGTATTTCAATAGTTAACAGTAAAAATTTGGCCGCTATTTTTTATAAAAATGTTATTTTTGTCGGTTTCTATATTCGACAGTTATTCTGTTATGTGGGGTCCACCAATGATTGTGCCATCGTACAAATATTTCCCAAAAAAAAAATATTTTCCTACCAAACGAGTATTATATGACAACTTGCTTACTTTACAAAATTTGCACATATCACCCATAACTATACCATTATATCAAATCAACACCTTATAATTCAAAATAATATTTAGAGAAAATTAAATCTTTATTCATAAAAAGTTGGGGTCTTACAACAATGTTCTCTAAAATCACCAAGAACTGAAGGTAAAGAATGAGTTATTAATTATTTGGAGCATGATCCTAGAAAATGTATCAAAATCTGAAAATATCGTGGTGTGATAGAGTTCGACGAACTTACATCAATTATGGTCCATATCAATACATTCTTCCTGAGTACCCTTTTCTGAATATATATTATGTTGTTAAAAAAATTCTTGCACTGTAGAATATGTACATTAAAAGAACATAAGAGCCACTCCGATGAAAGTCCATTTAATTATTTTTATAAATATATTTTTATGTAAATTAATAATTATATTTTGTTGATATGTCTATTAATTTTATTTTATAATTAAAAGAATATTTTATTATAATTAATATTTTATTTTATGTTGATATTTAGGTATGAATATAACAAATTTAATCAAAATAGTTCAAGGGTTAAAGTGGAAAATTCAGGTTATTAATATATTTTAAATAGATTAATTATTAAACAATCTTTTTCTTAAATTGCATATGATTACATTAACAAACAAAATAGTTCAAAACATCTTAGAGAGTTAAAATTGTAAAATAAACCCATTCAGATGTTTTAGACAAATTAGTTATCAAACATATTTTTTGATTCAGTATTCAGAAACTCTATTTTATCCGGTTCATTTAGATTTCTTATATTATGATCATTCAGAATTTTGTCAGTTTTATCAAACAACCCCTAGACAACTTTTAGTATCGATTAAGAAACTTTAAAACTCAGTGGTGTCATGGTTCCTTAGTTAAAAACTTGTAAGACCAAAAATCTTTTACTTCTTACAGTAAGATTAGTTAGCTAAAACAAGTATTTATAGTGTATTTACAGGGCTAATTAGAGCATCTAAAGTTAGTTATTCGTGTTTGATTGCATCTTAACAACCCACCTCTTAATATATCTTAACAACTTGCATCTTTATATTAAGATTAGATCCTCTGAATAGTTAAGACACAAATATGAGTCTAAACTATTCAGATGACCAAAAACTACTTTAGAGGGTCAATAAAAGATATTTCAAAGATATTGTACATTTATTTCTAGAGGGTAAACTGTGATTTTACTATAAGTTACGTTACAAAGAATGTTTACTCAACAAGCTCAATAAAATAAGCTTGAGTTTTAGGTAGTTGAACTAGCTGAGGTAGTTTAAATTAAATAAGATTTCACTAATTTAATTTACTACTTGTCTGGTTGATGCAGGATTGTCCGAGATCGAAGTTACCGAGTTATCACATAGCATGTTGATGGCTTTGGAATATCATGAACGGGATGATCGTCACAAACGACGAGGCCATTAACCACCTTTAGCATTAATTCCTTTATCTTTGGGACAAGCGTTCTGTTGGTCAAGGTTCGGCTTCGGATGGCGTCATGACTTTGGATATGGCTTCGGATGGCGTCATTACTTCGGATGTATCAAACTTCTTCTGAAGAGGTGTCATGACTTCGAAATTCTATCGACCTTATTATTATTATTATTATTATTATTATTATTATTATTATTATTATTATTATTATTATTATTATTATTATTATTATCCCTAGGAAGTTTTTTAGAATCTTTTCATATCCCTAGGAGGATTTTTATTTTTGTTTTTTTTATTTCCAAATCTCTAGGAATATTCTAGAGTAACTTGGAGATAAATTTTTGCTAGCTATATAAACCCGACTTGTGTGTTAGAATGAGGAGTTGAATTTTGATAATTATATTATACACATTAGAGAGATTTCTCTGTGTTTTTTGGTGAATCTGTTCTTTTATTTGTGAATTTAATTCTTTACCAGCCCACAGGATAATCGCTATCCCGCCTGGTGTCAGTTGTAGCGCCCCCAAATCTGGGTACTAATCACCACGAACCTGGTATACTAATTCTATAACTATTGCGGAAGATATAAACATAATTTGTTTATACATTAACCTTACACATAATCCCCAAGGTCGATAACCTTAACTTATTACCTGAATTCAATATCCTACTCGACATACAATGTTATTTGCCTTCGCCTGTATCCGAAGTATTCGTCCTAATCTGCAATGTTTATCATGATATAGTAAGGGTGAGCAACAAGTTTGCCCATCAAGTTTAAATTCAAAGAAAAGATATATCATGATGGAAATGATTAATAAATAATAAGCTGAAAAAATTTCAACAATATAATATAATTATGAAAGAATATGAATCATTTTTCAAAACTGAACGACCAAGACAATAAAAATGAATGGTCAATAATAAACATGAATAAATAAAATGGACCAAATGGTAATGAAGGTGATCAACCTTTCATGCCTGATGAACATATGCAACATGCACAACGTGCGAATCAATAAATCATAGACGTGATGTAATCGACAAAGATTAATTAACCACTAGCATAATTGAAGAATCATAACTCAGGTTTGATTAAAGAACCAGCCTGTACAGTCGACTAATGCTACACAATCTATTTTAGGTTCATCTGAAGACCTAATATTGATAATATCGATATCCCAATTAGAATAATATCATCACATATAATACTATTAATTACAGTTATAAAATAACCTAAACTGTGACGCCCGCAAAATAGGTATACATCACCTATTCTGAATCGCCAAATACATGGTACAGAATACAAATACAATCTTAAATATACAACATAAGTTGTGAGTTTTAATACAAACATTGTCTTCTAGACAGTATTAAAACTCAAAATAAGTCCTCAATACATTTATTATTACACTATATCACAGAATAGTGAGGACTACTAATGCACCATCTAGGACCATCACTCTATTCCCCGACTAGTCCCAGCTACGTTCTCATTTCCTGAAAAGAACAATGAAAGAAAGGGTGAGCTCAACTAGCCCAGTAAGAAATATTATGACTAAGATAATGCAGAATAAATTATCGTTAGCCTTCAACAGTGTTAAACTGATACAATATAACAAACATCAAGTTTAACTGCAGTGGAACAAGCAATCCATTAAAAGAGTCAAGTAGAGAATCAAATCTACTATCTTCTATGATTTAAAAGGTTTTTCATCACTTTTATCGCTGAGACTCAGCTCAATAAATAATCCACACCATCAAATCATCCTTGCACTACAGGCCAATGATATTCTTTAGTATCACGACCACGAGTTATCCATGCACTACGGGCCAAAGATAATCATGTTTTCATCAACGATCCTGATCATGCCATAAAATAATTCATCTTTGCACCCTTGGCCGAAGAGAATCCATAGCCATAATCATACCAAAAACTGTCCATCAATGCATTACGGGCCAATGAGGACTTTTTTTCCACATCATTTATAACATTAGGATCATGATTATACCGAATAATCCCTGGTCATAATCATACCAAGTCCATCTATGCACTACAGGCCACAGATGACTTTCAACATAACATAAACATGAGGATGATGACAATGACATAATAATTCAATAAAACAAGTTCAAGAATTAATTTATCTAGGAACCAATAACGTCCAAATTGTCAACATGATACTTCTTTGTAGAGTAAAATTCAAGAATGCTCAGAAGAATATTTCCATGAAAAGATACTGGATGAAGCGCAAATATCAAGGATATTCCACCAATTTCATGGAGTATAGAAGTCAAAGCTTTAACCAACTGAGTATAAGAGAATATATGAAACTGTAAATGGATTTTCGCCCGTCATGCGGTAATCCACGTATACATATCATTTCTGTGACGCCCCCAAAATAGGTCCACACGACCCATTCTAAGTCGCCAGATATCACATTATAAAAATCAAATACAAACTTCATTTATCTAATTGTTAAAGCGTCAGATATATAATACGATACGATTAATCTGAGTGAGTTTAATACAATATTGTCTCATAGACACTATCCAAACTCAAATTATTACAATGCCATATAAAATACAGCAGCAAATCTTTCAAGACCCCAAAGAAGAACGAGAAGATTACTATCTTGTTCATTATAATGAAGTGCACTTTTGACGCTTCCAAAGTCGAGTTCTCATCACCCTATTGTTGTTCACCAAAATCAATTATTAAGTGACGTATAAAATACAACACCCACATCTTAGGTCCTCAATACAATTATATATTGTATGTTGTGTCATTTTATAATGTATTGAGAAACTTCAACAGTCTCGGACCATCACACTATTCCCCTGTTATCACCGCTTGACCCAGCTACACTCTTATTACCTGAAAGGAATTATGAAGCAAAAGGGTGAGCACAACTAGCCTAGTAAAGAATATCATGACTAAAGATAACTACATTATCAATTGCTTTCATTAATAATAAATCAGAGATTTAGAACATATGGTAGATGATAAAACTTTTTAACCATAGTTGCAGCGGAACGAGCAATCCATTAGAAGAGTCAAATAGACCATCAGATCTATTATCTTCTCTATGTTAAAAGTCCACCAATAATGTTTTATCCCTGTAACATCAATTAACAATTCATGTCCACAATCATATGAATAACTCATAATCATAATTGTGATTCTGAATTCGTTTTCGCACCCAGGACGAAGATAATTTTCATCACCTATCTTCACCTAAAACATCAAAAATCATGGTTATACTAAATCACAATTCCTGCTCATAATCACACTAATAAATTCTTCTTTGCACTACGACCAAAGATATTCAACTATAAAACCAATAATGCTGAGACTCAGCTTAATAAATAATCCTCATCATCGAATCACCCCTGCACTACGGCCAAGGATATTCGTTAATATCATATCCATGAATTATCCATGCACTACGGCCAAGGATATTCATTATTATCACATCCATGAATTAATATTTCATTGCTGAGACTCAGCTCAATAATTAATCCACATCATCGAATCATCCCTGCACTACAGGCCAAGGATATTCTTTAGTATCACGACCACGAATTATCCATGCACTACGGGCCAAAGATAATCGTGTTTTCATCAACGATCCTGATCATGCCATAAAATAATTCATCTTTGCACCCTTGGCCGAAGAGAATCCATAGCCATAATCATACCAAAAACTGTCCATCAATGCACTACGGGCCAATAAGGAATTTTTTCATATCATTTGTAACATTATGGTCATGATTATACCGAATATTCTGTGGTCATAATCATACCAAGTCCATCTATGCACTACAGGCCACAGGTGACTTTCAACATAATACAAGCATGAGGATGATGACAATATTATAAGCATTAATCAAACTAAATCAAGTATAAATATTAAAGACTTTAAATTTATCCAAACATTATCAATCACTTAATAAAATCATAATCTAATATCGTTAATATTATAACAATATTTTAATCACTTCTTAAACTTATAAACAATTTAATATAATTGTTTACACTTTTCCAAATAATGCATTTAATCATTCAAAAATGTCATACTCATAAGATTTCATCACCAATGATTAAATTACTCATCAAAAATCTGCACAGGCCTTATATAGGACTTCCAAGCCATAAAATCCTATTTACCAATTTTTCAACTTCACATAACATATTTAATTCATATATTCGTAACTAAACTATTTTCATGAAAAATACCAAATCAGTCCCAAAAATTATTCTTTTCTGGGATTAAGCATATTATAGTCCCATATTGAACATATATTTTTCTCGAAATTTTTAAAATTCATTTACTATTTTTCAAAAATCAATTTCTAATTAATTTCTTAAGAAATTAGCTACCTCAAGGTTAACTCCAAAAATTCCTAAATCTTGGCATAATCTTACACATGTTAACGTAAGCTTCCAGTTTAAATTTCATGGTCATCAGAGTTATAGATCTTTGGTTATAGCATTTTTCATCAGAAAAACCTAAATATTGAAATGGTCATAACTTGTTCATTTTAAGTCGGAATGAGCTCATTTTTGGACAGGAGGTACTTTATACCATATACTTTCATTCCCCAAAAGTCCGAAATTTTTTTCACAAATTATGTAGCCAAAACAACCCTTTTAAAATTTGGACAGTAGCTATTTTTGGTTTTTGCAGCTTTTGACTCCTTTGCTAAAATCAATCCACGCGAAAATCTACAACACCTTTTACAGTGACTCCACTTGGATAGTTTAGGAAACTCATAGATCTAACTCTATAACTTGACCACACTCAAAAATTTGAAATATAATAGGAGATATGGTCAATTGAATTTCATGTTTCATTTTTACCAAAATCTGATTTTTCAACCCTTTGTGATTTCTAAGAAACTTTCATGTTTTCACATAATAACCAACATAACTCATCATAACACTTACTAATACCACATATACCCATGATTTTCATCAGCCCAATGCTTTTATTATGACTTTCATCATAATCCCCGTAAACAAATCATTTCCACAATTTAATAAGGAATGAAATACAAAGGATCATTCACCGTGTATGTGGTAATCCACATGAATAGTTATTCCAATGAGAATAATAAAATGGAATAATGTAGGATTCACCATGCATGCGATAGACCGCATGCATACGAGTTATTCCCAATAAAATAATAAATAATGGAACCGGTCCGGCAGAAAGCCTTACGCATATGTGATATTCAATGAGAATAATAAACAATGGAATAACAAAAAAATCACCGGTGTATACGTAGAATCCATGCGTATCAAAAGTTATTCCAATGTAATAATAAAGAATGGAATAACAACATAATTCACGAGTTTACTGTAATCCGCAGATCTGAGTTATTCCAAAAGAATATTTAATGGAACCAGTCAAAGTGAAATTGAGCCAAGCAGGATATTCCGGAGAATAATAAAGAACGAAATAATAGAAGAATTTCACCATGTATGCGGTATTAGCATAAACAAAGTTATTCAACATAATAATAAAGAATGGAATAAATGAAGTTCTCTTCATGAATACAAAAGAAATAATACCCTTACGGAATACAACAAATAATATCCCTTACCTTTGAAAAAGAAGAGTAAAATTTGGTAGGCGAGGATATACTCGAGAAGAAAACTTCATACTACGCTTAAAGTTTTCTTAAACTCTAAAGAAATACGCTTCAAGATTATAGAAGAAGAATTCTCTCTATAGTTTTCTCTCTAGAGTTTCGGTGAATTAAGTAAGAAATAATGGTGAATGAGCTTCTATTTATGAAGAATGGACCTGCATAGTAACTAATTCATGAAGCGGTCTAGATTGATTTACTTTTAAGCAGACGGTCCATATTTAAAGAAAAATCTTTTAAATAAAATATAATATATTCTATTTATAATCTAATAAAACGAATAACTTTATAAAAGTATTTACATTTTATATAAAAAGATTTTATACGCATGGCACTATGCAACTATATGCATAATAAAATATAATATATTCTAATTATTGTCTAATAAAAGCAGATAACTTTATAAAATTATTACATTTTATATAAAAGATTTTACTATTAGCCTAATAAAACGAATAACTTTATAAAAGTATTCTGCATTTTTTATATAAAAAGCATTTCTATTTTATTACATTAATAATACTAATAAAACAAAACTTCATCATCACTTACTTTGATAAATTTTCAAATGTCACCCTTAACTTTAAACTTTTATTAATTTAATTATTTACCAAAATAGAAAAATTGAATAGTTTTATTTTATAAAATTCGGGGTCTCATAATTTCCACAATTTAATAAGGAATGAATACAAAGGATCATTCACCATGCATGTGGTAATCCACATAGACAGGTTATTCCAACAGAATAATAAATAATGGAATAACAGAAGAAATCATCATGCATGCTAGAGATCGCATCGACAGGTTATTCTCAACAGAAAAATAAATAATGGAACCAGGTCAAACGTAATACGCACCGACAGGATATTCCAACAGAATAATAAAGAATGGAATAACAACAAAAATAACCATGCATGCGATAGATCGCACAGACAGGTTATTCCAACAGAATAATAAAGAATGGAATAACAACATAAATCACCATGCATGCGAGAGATCGCACCGACAGGTTATTCCAACAGAATAATAAATAATGGAACCAGGTCCGGTGTAAACGCACAGACATGATATTCCGACAGAATAATAAATAATGGAACCAGTCCCACAGAAAGCGCACGTATGTGATATTCTCGACATAATAATAAAGAACGGAATAATAGAAGAATTTCACCATGTATGCAGACTTGACATAAACAAAGTTATTCCAACATAATAATAAAGAATGGAATAATAGAAGAATTTTACCAAGTATAGGGTAGTCCGCATATACAGATTATTCCAACAGAATAATAAAGAATGGAATAACAGAAGTTCTCTTCATGAATACAAAAGAAATAATACCCCTTACATTTGAAAGAAGAGTATTCCGACTGGTAGGGCGAGGATAAACTCGAAGAAAACTTGCACTATGCTCAAAGCTTTCTTAAACTCTAAAGAAATACGCTCAAGATTATAGAAGAAGAACTCTCTCTCTATAGTTTCTCTCTCTAGAGTTTCAAAGTTGAATTAAGTAAGAAATAATGAAGGAATGAGCTTCATTTATAGAAGAATGGACTGCATAGTAACTAATTCATGAATAGTCCAGATTGATTTACCTTTAATCGGACGGTCCATATTTAAAGCAAAATCTTTTAAATAAAATATAATATATTCTATTTATAATCTAATAAAATGAATAACTTTATAAAATATTATATTTTATATAAAAAGATTTTACTATACAAAACACTATGCAGTGTACCTATGCAACATTTATGCATAATAAAATATAATATATTCTATTTATAGAATAACTTTATAAAAGTAATACATTTTTATATAAAAGCTTTTACATTTTATTACATTAATAATACTAATAAAACAAAACCGAAAGTGACTTATCACGTAAACATCAATAATCAATACATACTAAGGCTACTACTATGCAACCACGCATTTTACTTTACTTTTACTACAGAGTAGTTCAACAGTATTAACGGTAAAACATCCACCGTTATTTTCATAAAAATATTTTTGTCTTTTTCTCAATCCGACAATAATTCCGTTGTGGGGTCCACCAATGATTACGCCGTTGTACGAATATTTAATGATAAAACGAATATTCCCCGACCAATCGAATATAATATGACAACTTGCATACTTTTCAAAATTTATAAATATTACCCACAACTATAATATTATATCAAATTCATTCCATAATATTCAAAAAAATATTTCGAGAAAATTAAATATTTATTCATAAAATCTGGGGTCTCACATAAACACATTACCACATAATCCTAAGAGTCAATAAAATATATAAGACTTGGTATCAAGTCAAACTATTTCAATCTGAATTGAGTTCGGTACTATTTAGACATCCCGATTGCCTAATCGGATAATTATCGAGCCTATTATCAATAAGAATCTACTTAAACACTTCAATATTATCTTAGATAATTTATTTATTAATCAAAACATTTTTCAAAAGCTCATAATAATTTTCAAATAATTATTATCAGTTATGCTGATTTTTCAATCATTAATATCATTTTTATATGATTTAAATACCACAATTTCCATTATCATTAATACTTAATAAATTTCAAATATTAATGAAATACATGACATAATATTATAAGTTATTTATAATATCTCAAAGTATTTTAATAGCTTAATATTGCCTTTAAATGATTTTAAAACATTTAAAACCATTGTTCATTAAGCGCCATTAATATTAAAGTATTAATGTATTTCATGAAAAAATATTAAAAGTTATGTTTTATAACTTAAAATATTTTTCAAACCTTTAAATCATTTTATATGATTTTTAAAACATTAAAACTAATTTTCCGTAATTTATTTACTACAATTATTAAATAAATTTATTATCATTAATATTAAATTATTAATGAAATACATCCCAAAATATTAAAAGTCATTAAAAATAACTTAAAATATTTTCTAACACTTTAATATATTTGTAAATGATTTTAAAATATTAAAATCATTTTAAGTAATATAATTATTAAATAAATTAAATATCATTAATATTTAAATAAATTAAAATATTAATGAAATATATTTCAAATTATTAAAAATTAATTTTATGCTTTAAAATAATTTTTACAAATTAATTATGAATTTTTCATAATTATTAATCATTTTATTCTAATTATTTAATTTAAATAATTAATTTTTATTAAAATTATCGCTAAAGGGGTCTATAGTGACAAAATTGTCGTTATAGGTGTTCTTGAGCCCTCAAGAACATTCATGTTCAGTGTGCAGGGTACCTACTTTGACTACATTTAAATCTATGATCTTGATGTTTTATGGGCATGCAATTGTGTTAGTGATGTAGTATTGATATAATACTACAAGCACAAACAAGTTTCAGGGCCAAACTACAACACATCATGTAGTTATAAGCCTTCAAAATCTTGTCAGAGGCTGTTCCCAAAAAATGAAAACAGTGCAAGGTGCCACTTTTGAATCTTCATAACTTGGATTCTGGGCTTACTCTAAGTGTTAAAATGTAACACTTTTGTAGTATATATGTGAAGGTACAAAAGTAATACACTTTTGTGGCTTAACAACATCACATGGACAAGAACTGGTTTGGTCAAATTACCAGCCAAAAACTGTTCTTCATGAATCTGGGTTTTCCAAAAATGTTCTTCAGGCAGTTCGTCAACCCTACTTTGACCATCATTATCTTTGATCATGTGCATGATCTACGTGTTCTAATGGCATGGTTGTGTGGTCTATATATATGACAGTCTACAAAACCTATACACTTACATGGCCTAACTACTTAACAACAACAAGATCCAAGGCATGAAAAATCTTGTCAGAAGGTTTATGGGTTTCTGGGTTGCCCAGATTTCCAGATTCCATGGTTGGTCAACCATGATTTACCATTAATAACTTGAGATCTAGACATGGTATGAACTCGACTCATGGCATAGAACATGAATAATACACTAATCCAACCTAATATCTAACACACAAAGATCTATTGCCCCTGACATTAGGCTGTTAGATAATAAAATTAGGGTTCATAGTCAGTTTTAAAAATTCCATTTTCTTGCACTTAGATGCTATGGATCCCTGATATAACATCATAGATCACTAAATAACATCTTATAACACTATTCTAAAAAAAATCACATAGATTACATGAAATCTTAAGGATCTACAAAAATTAGGGTTTATACCTTTTATGCTCAAATCTTGATTTCTGATCCTTTGATTCTGATCTAGGCTTGCTAAGAGTTGATATTGGCTTAACTTCTCACTTAGTTCCACTCCCAATTTCGAAAGTTAGAGAGAGAAATGGTCTTGGCTAAAATGAGAAGTAAAGTAAGATTTTTCTTACTTTAAATCTTTTATCTTTGATTCATTGAATCCAAATGTTTCTAAGTGGAAACTTGGTTGATTTAATAAGATTTAGAGCACATAGTATAAACATGGCTTGGTGACTCGCCAAGATTTACAAAATCTTTTACTTAAACATTAAGTAAAAGGGCATTTTAGTCATTTCGCATCTACTAAGGGTATTTTGGTAATTTCCCTTACAATTTGAAGGGTAATTTGGTCTTTTCAAATATATCCCATATCTTTTAACCTTTAAGTCTTTATACTTAGCATTCGAGCTCCCAATTAGGGTTTTAAAATTCCCGATTAGGGTTTAGGATTCACAAAACTAAATTTAGGGTTTCCAAAGCTGGAATTAGGGTTTCTAACCATTCGTTAGGGTTTTTTCACTGGACATTGATGTTCTTATCATAACATTAGGGTTTTCTAATGTTACACTTATCCTTCTCAGTACTTGACCCTTCAACACATAAACCCTATAAGTTCTTCACAAAATTTTTAAATCCACATAAATCCTTCACAGAATTATTATTCAATATTTTATTTCCCAGTCTAGGTTTTATTATCTAACCTTTATTTAATCAATTAAGATTTTATAAATCCCATAAATTCTCGGGTTGTCGCATTAGTTGGTATCAAAGCTCAATCATCTTTCTGGGAGTAGATTCATCGATTTTAATGGCTGGTGGTCGTGATCGTAGTCGTAGAGGGCAGGTTCCGGCTGAGGAAGTCCCGCACCGTGATCGTATCATCCAAGACGTGATGATTTAAGATTTACAAAGACAGGTTACAGAGCTAACCCAGTGCCTAGCAACGCAAGATCTGGGTCGTCGTGGACAAGTTCCAGAGGAGGAAGTCCCGCACCTAGGCCGCCGTGGACAGATTCCAGAGGAGAAAGTCCCAAATGTTGAACATAATAAAGAATCCTATGATTCTGAATCGAGTTACGAAAAACCTTACCACCGTAAGAGGCAGCTAAGGGAATGACGTGACCGTGCGGACCGTAGTAGTGATCTGGGTTTCAGAATAGATCAACCGGAATTTTCTGGTATACTACATGTAAAAGGATTCATCGATTGGATAAACCAAGTAGAGCGCATATTCGATTATAAGGAGGTTTCAAATAACTTTAAGGTGAAACTGGTTGCCATCAAACTAAAGGATCGAGCATCTTCTTGGTGGGAACAAATGAGGCGTTCACAGGAGAGACAAAGAAAAACTAAAATCACCAAGTGGGAGAAGATGAAGAAGAAGATGCAGAGTCACTTTCTTCTTTTTGGATACACTCAGTATCTATATAAGAGATTGCATAAGTTAAGGCAAGGTACTCGATCTGTGGATGATAATACTGAAGAGTTTTACCAATTGATAACAAGGAATGATCTATCGAAAACTGAAGAACAAATGGTGGCACAATATTTGGTAGGATTAAGGTAGCCTTTGCAGAACGCCCTTATTCTCCATTCACTTTGGACTATTTCTAAATCATATCAGCGAGCTCGTAAGGTGGAGCAACAACAAAACAATAGACCGATGCCAAGGAGCAATCCCCCCAATAATTTGAGCTCATCCCCAAAATTTCGTACTACCCCACAACCTCAAGGTAACTTTAATTCCAGCATCAAGTGCTTCAAATATGGAGAACCAGGTCACAAAGAAACAGAGTGTCGAAAGCCTACTAACCAGAAGAGTAAGAACCTTTTTATTAAAGAAGGTGTGATCGATGAAGCAGAGGAGTTCGGAGAGACTATATATGATGAGTACGAGGATGAAGATGTATTGTATGGAGACGGGCATGAGACCCTAGTCATTTATAAAATTCTGCTAACTCCAAAAGAAGAATTCGAAGAGGATTGGTTGAGGACCAATATCCTCTACAATACTTGCACAGTGGCGGGAAAGGTCTGCAAAGTAATTATTGATAGTGGCAACTGTGAAAATGTACGTGGTGTTCGAAGAGGCTGTTCGAAAGTTGAACTTAAAAACGGATAGTCATCCAAATCCATATAAGTTATCTTAGTTTAATAAAGGCAATAAAGTAACCGTTGACAGAAGTGTATAGTATCATTTTCAATCAGGAAGAAATACTTAGATAACACTTGGAGCGATGTGGTGAAAATGGATGCTTTCCATATATTATTGGGCAGACCATGGCAATATGATCGGAGTGTCATCCATGATGGTCGGAAGAATACTTACTCCCTCAGTGTAAAAGGGTAGAAGGTTGTGCTAGCACCTTAACAGTCAGGAATCCGAACCTATTATTTATGACGAGGTTGCTAAAAGAAGTGGAGCATGAAGGAGCTATGTATGCATTGCTTTCTTACGAGAAAAGTTTGGCAAATAGAATTATAGAATTGCCACCTGATATGCAGAAGTTGCTAACAAAGTTCGCTGACTTAATGCCCGAAGAACTTCCATCGGGATTACCACCACTAAGGGATATTCAACATGAAATAGATCTTATCCCCAGGGTCGAGTCTATCAAACAGACCAACCTATAGACTCAGACCCAAGGAGTCCGAAGAGTTACAAAAGCAGGTAATGGACTTAATGGAGAAGGGATACATTCGTGAAAGTATGAGCTCATGTGCAGTTCCATCTTTGTTAGTGCCGAAGAAGGACGGCTCATGGAGGATGTGCATCGACAGTAGATCTATCAATAAAATCATAATGAAATATTATTTTATCGATTCCTCATCTGGATTATATGTTAGATTAACTGTAAGGTGCAAAATTCTTCTCAAAAATTGACCTGAAGAATGTATATCATCAAGTTCGGATAAGACCTGGAGATGAATATAAGATAGCCTTCAAAACACAACAAGGCTTATATGAATTGATGCTTACACCCTTCGGACTTTCCAACACGCACAGTACCTTCATGAGGTTTATGCATCAAGTACTAAGACCTTACATGGGAAAATTTATGGTTGTTTACTTTGATGACATTCTTATCTACAGCAAGACATCAGAATTATGCATCATGAGCACCTCCGAACTATATTTGGAACATTGAGGAAGGAACGATTGTTCATAAACCAGAAGAAGAGTTCTTATTTCACGAATTCAATAACATTCCTTAGTTTTGTTGTTTCCACCGAAGGTGTTCACGCTGATCCAACAAAGATCGAAGCAATCTTGGCATGGCCAACGCCGAATACCATACATGACGACAGAAGCTTTCATGGATTAACATCTTTTTATAGACGGTTCATCCGAGACTTCAGCACGTTGGTCGCGCCTATCACCGAATGTCTTAAAGGGAAATTGTAAGACCCCAAATTTTATGAAATGAAAGTATTCAATTTTCTTATAATTATTATTTTATTTCGTAAATGGTTAAATTGATAAAAGGTTAAAGTTAAGGGTGATATGTGAAAATTTTGCAAAGTATGCAAGTGGTTATATAATATTCGATTGGTCGGAGAATATTCGTTTTAACGAGGGAATATTCGCAGACGACAAGCACAATCATTGGTGGACCCCCTAACGGAAGTATTGTCGTAGTTAGAAAAGCATGTAATTATCTTTTATAAAAATAACGGCGAAAGTATTACCGTTAAAACTATTGAACTACCCGGCAGTAGAAGTACAGTAATACACATGGTTGTATAGTAGCACACGGTATTGATTATTGATGCTTACGTAAGAAGTCACTCAGCTATACTCAATTATTGCTACAGTAATTGTTGCATCATATCTCTCATATTATTGATTCAATTATTGTCACAAGATCTCGTATAATATGTTATATTATTAAATCAATAATTGAGACTACAAAGTTATTCATATTATTATTTGCAATATTAACAATGTCTAGAAGTTATGTCAAGGAGAGGTTAGATAATCTAATTGTGCGCCAATAGGGAGAAATCCTTATCGGAAAGCCCCCTCTTTCCTCGAGGAGCGACACAGTTGTTAAATATTGTGCGTTATAATATTAATGATGAATAAGTTCGTGTTGATTAAGGATGAAATTGATAGTTCCATTGTGTGAGAATTATTAGTGTTGGTGGAAATCGACAATTATTTCGATAATAATTGATGTCTGGAGGTTATATTGACCAATCGGGTAATTAACCGGATAAATGAGCAATTAATTGTTATTAATTCACATACTTATAACTATGTGTTCACATGAATGAACTATTAATTCACATGATTTACTATTAGGGGAGTTGGTGAAAGATTGATAATACTTGCATGACTAAATTAAAAATGGAGGTATAGATGAAGGTACTATACTATAATTAATTTTTTCACATGTTTAGAACTATTGAGTAACATTATTTACTATTGATTCACATGATTTACTATTAGGGGAGGTGGTGCAAGTTTGATAATACTTGCAGGACTAAATTAAAAATGAAGAAAAAGAGGAAGGTATTATAATGTAATATTTCGAGCCCCAAAACGTTCAATTATCGAAACAATATTTTCCTATAAATAGAAGCTCATTCTTCCTTCATTTCTCACCAATTCACTAAGTCTCACAAGAGCAATTATTATAGAGAGAAATTATAGAGAGAGAGAAGAAAAGAAGTCTGCTACCTTACTATTCCAGTATCCAGTTTTCTTCTAAGGTAAGGGGTATTATTTATTTCGTATTCATGAAGAGAGTTATTTTCTTTCAATACTCGTAAGAACTGTTATTCCATTCTTTATTATTCTGTTAGAATAACCTATCTACGCGGACTACCGTATGCATGGTTTCTGTTATTCCATTCTTTATTATTCATTGGAATAACACATGCATGCTTGATCTATCGCATGCACTGGTGAATTCTTCGTTATTCTATTCTTTATTATTCTCATTGGAATAACTTGTCTGTGCGGTCTATCGCATGCCTGGTGAATTCTTCTGTTATTCCATTTTTTATTATTCTATTGGAATAACCTGTCTGTGCGGTCTATCGCATGCCTGGTGAATTCTTCTGTTTTTATTCTTTATTATTTTCTTGGAATAACTTGTCTGTGCGGACTACCGCACGCATGTTGAATTCTTCTGTTATTCCATTCTTTATTATTCTGTTGGAATAACCTGTCTACGCGGACTACCGCATGCATGGTGAATGACCCGTCGTATTCATTCCTTATTAAATTGTGGAAATGATCTGTCTACGTGGATTACCGCATGGCGGGTGAAAATCCATTTGCAATTTCGTATATTCTATTATACTCGTATGAGATATCATTTCTTTTGTACTCGTCATGGAATATCATTTTCTTTGGTATTTTTCTTTTACGAGTTACTATTCATGGGTTACTATTCACCCAGTTATTATTCACTCTAGTATTATTCACTCGGGTATTCGGGGCACTTTTCGTGTCGGAGTACTATTCACGAGTTACTATATATTCACGGGTTACTATTCACCCAATTACTATTCACTTGGGTATTCGGGATACTTTTCGTGTCAGGGTACTATTTATGGGGTACTATTCCTGAAGTACTATTCACGGGGTACTATTCACCCGAAAAATATATTTCTTTTCTGTCCAAATTATTTTTCGTACATGAATATTATTCTTGAATTTTACTCTACAAAGCAGTATTATGTTGACAATTTGGACGTTATTGATTTCTGGATAAATTAAATTATAAATCTTTAAAATTTATCCTTGAACTTGTTTTATTGAATTATTATGTCATTGTCATCATCCTCATGTTTATATTGTGATGAAAGTCATCTTTGGCTTACGTGCATAGATGGACTTGGTATGATTATGAATAGGGATTATTCGGTATAATCATGACCGTAATGTGGCGAACAATGTGGTGAAAGTCCTCATTGGCCTGTAGTTCATTGATGGACAGTTGTTGGTATGATTATGACCAAGGATTATTCGGTATAATCATGACCATTGATGATTACATGAATATCCTTGGCCGTGATGCAGGAATGATTCAATTTTATTTATTAAGCTGAGTCTCAACGATAAAGTTGATGAAAAACTTTTTAAATCATAGAAGATAGTAGATTTTATGCTCTACTTGACTCTTCTAATGGATTATTTATTCCATTGTAGTTGTTGATCTAAAACTTGTTGTGCATTGTATTCTATCGGTTGTTATCTTTGTTGAAGGCTAAGGATAATTTATTCTGCATTATCTTAGTCATAATATTTCTTACTGGGCTAGTTGAGCTCACCCTTTCTTTCACTGTTCTCTTCAGGAAATGAGAATATAGCTGGGACGAGTCAAGGAATGGATTGACGGTCCAGATGGTTGTTTTAGTAGTCCTCACTATTCTATAAAATAGTGTGACAATAAATGTAATGAGGACTCCATTGAGAGTGGATATTGTCTAGAAGGCAATATTCTTGTTTAAACTCTCAGCTATGTTTTGTCGTATATTACCCGATAGTTGTATAATTAAGTTTGTATTTGATTTATGTACCATGTATTTGGCGACTCAAGATGAGTGATGTATACCTATTTTGGGTGAAGTATCATGTTGACAATTTGGACGTTATGAATTCTTAGTCATGTCTTTTGGATTGACTAATGCTCCTGCTGCTTTCATGGATATGATGAACCGTGTATTCAAGGAATATTTGGATCAGTTCGTTGTTGTCTTTATTGATGACATCCTCATCTATTCCAAAAGCCGTGAAGATCATGGGTACCATTTGATGCTGATACTTGAAAGGCTTCGTGAAAACAAGCTTTATGCCAAGCTGAAGAAATACGAGTTCTGGCTTGAGGAAGTAGCATTCTTTGGGCACGTGGTTCAACACATAGAGTATCTGTTGACCCGGCGAAGATTGAAGCAATAAAAATTTGGGAGCAACCGAAGTCGGTGACCAAAGTACACAGCTTTTTGGGCTTAGCTGGTTATTATCGGAGATTCATGGAAGGATTTTCTCAAATTGCTTCTCCATTAACTCAGCTGACTCGAAAAGATACAAAATTCGTATGGAGCGAGGAATGCGAGAAGAGTTTCCAAGAGCTCAAGAGGAGACTCATTTCGGCACCTGTTTTGGCAATATCATCTGGTTCGGATGGATTTGTTATATACAGCGATGCTTCAGGCAAAGGGTTAGGATGTTTTCTCATTCAACATGGGAAAGTCATAGCCTATGCCTCGTGATAACTCAAAGAATATGAGAGGAATTATCCTACTCATGATCTGGAGTTGGCAGCAGTCGTATTCGCGTTGAAAATTTGGAGACACTACTTGTATGGGGAGAAAGTGGAGATTTATACAGACCATAAAAGTCTTAAATATTTCTTCACCCAAAAAGAACTCAACATGCGGCAATGACGTTGGCTTGAGCTGTTGAAAGATTACGATCACATTTTTCAATATCATCCTGGAAAAGCGAACGTAGTAGCTAACGCGTTGAGTAGAAGATCATATGCGAGTACGAGTGTGATATTGTCAATGCAAAGGCCCATTTTGTATGACTTGCAAATAATGGAGATAGAATTAAAGACTCCAGGGACCCAAGTGATGATGGTGAATATACGAGTAGAACCGACTTTAATCGATAAAGTTAAAGTTGCTCAAGCTACGAACTGGGACTGATGTGTATGAAGAAGAAAGTGCAAGAAGGAGCTATTCTAGAAGCAAGAATCGATGAAGAAGGAATACTTTGAGTTAACTCTAGACTTTGCGTTCCTAACGATTCTTACTTGAAGCATAGAATCATGATGGAGGCACACAACACCCCATTTGTAATCCATCCTGGGAGTACCAAAATGTATCATGATATTCGACATACATTTTGGTGGAACAATATGAAGAGAGAGATCGCGGAGTTTATCTCGAGGTGTTTAACTTGTCAACGTGTAAAGGCAGAGCATCAAGTGCCAAAGGGTCCATTGCAACCACTTAAGATTCTGGAATGGAAGTGGGAACACATTACCATGGATTTCCTTACGGGTCTTCCCAATGTTTCTCAAGGTATATATGCGATTTGGGTTATTGTTGATAGATTAACCAAGTCTGGTCATTTCTTGCCTATACGTGAGACTTATTCCCTTGAACGTCTTGCTCGTATATACTTGAATGAGAATGTGAGATTGCATGGAATGCCAGTATCTATAGTTTCGGATCGTGACCCAAGGTTCACTTCACGATTTTGGGTTAGCTTGCCGAAAGCTATGGGCACGGATTTACGATTCAGTTCGGTATACCATCCTCAAACGTACGGACAATCAGAGAGGACTATTCAAACTCTTGAAGATCTATTAAGACTCTGTGTCCTAGACTTAGAAGGGAGTAGGGATAAGTATTTACCATTGGTGGAATTATCCAACAATAACAGTTATCAAGCAAGTATAGGCATGTCTCCATTTGAGACGATGTATGGACGAAAGTGTCGTTCTCCAGTATGCTGGGACGAGGTGGGAGAAGCAATTTTGTTTGGACCAGAGTTAGTACGCATGACTACAAAAAAGATTCAAATGATCCGGCAACGTATAAAGACTTCATAAGATCGACAAAAGAGTTATGCTGATCTTCATAGAAAGGACATGGAGTTTAATATTGGAGATCATGTACTGTTACGTATTGCTCCATGGAAGGGAGTCACAAGATTTGGAAAGAGAGGAAAACTCAATCCAAGATTTGTTGGTCCATTTGAAATTCTTGACCGAATAGGAAATGTGGCCTATAGACTCACATTACCTCCAAACATGTCTCGTGTTCATAATCTTTTTCACATATCTATGTTTCGTAAATATGTGAAAGACCCGAACCACATTATTGAGTTAGAACCAGATGAGATATCCGAAGATTTAACATACGAGGAGGTACCTGTTAAGATCTTGGATAGGAAAGAGCATGTCCTACGCACCAAGGCTATACCACAAGTTAAGGTTTTGTGGAGAAACCATGCTATTGAGGAAATGACCTGGGAGTTGGAATCGAAAAAAGAAAGTAGGTACCTCACACCGTTGAAAACACACCAGTGCGTCGCGTCAATTCCAAGGATGAAATTTTATAAGGAGGGGAGGTTGTAAGACCCCAACTTATCATAAATAAAATTAAATTTTTCTCTATTCATTATTCTAAATTAATAAGGTGTTAATTTGATATAATGCTTTGGTTATGGGTAAAATGTGCAAATTTTGCAAAATAAGCAAGTGGTTGTAAAATATTCCTTTTGTCGGGGAATATTCGTTTGGTCGTGGAATATTCTTTTTGTCGGGAATATCCGTACGACGACGCGGTCATTCATGGGCCCCATAACAGGATAATTGTCGGATGAATAAAATGATAAAGTATGAGTTTTTATAATTAACGGCGTAATTGTTACCGTTAACACTGTTGGAATACCTGGTGGTTAAAATACAGTAATATGCATGGTTGCACAGTAGCACACAATATTTGTGACACCCCAAAATTAGGTATACATCACCCATCTTGGGTCGCCATTTACATGGTATGTAATTTAAATACAACTTACTAACATAAGCTGCCGTGTAACAATCGACATAAGCTGTGAGTTTAAATACAAATATCGTCTACTAGATATTATACAAACTCAAAAGGAGTCCTCATTACAATTATTATCACACTATTTCACGTATAGTGAGGACTACTAATGCTATCTTCGGAGACCGTCACTGCTTCCCGACTCGTCCCGGCTATATTCTCATTTCACGAAGAGAACGGTGAAAGAAAGGGTGAGCTCAACTAGCCCAAGAAGAAATATTATGACTAAGATAATGCGAATAAATTATCAATAGTCTTCAACAATGTTAAACCGATAAAAATACAATAGACAACCGGTTTAAGCTGCAAATGAATATGCAATCCATTAAAAGAGTCAAGTAGAAAATAAAGTCTACTATCTTTTAAGTTTTAAAAGGTTTTTCATCATCGTTATAAATTTGAGACTCGACTTTAATAAATATTCCACATCATCGAATCACCCCGCACTACTACCGAGGATATTCTTTAGTATCACGACCACAATTATTATTCATGCACTACGGGCCAAGAATATTTGTGTATTCATTAATGGTCATGATCATGCCAACAATCGTCCATCAATGCACTACTACTAATCGAGGATTTTTACCACATCATTTGTAACATTACGGCCATGATTACAATCGAATAGTCTCTCGGTCATAATCATACCAAGTCCATCTATGCACTACAGGCCACAGATGACTTTAAAAAAAATATAAACATGAGGATGATGACAATGATATAAGAATTCAATAAAACAAGTTCAAGAATTATTTTATCCAGGAATTATTAACGTCCAAATTATCAATATGATACTGTTTTGAAGAGTAAAATTCAAGAATGATCAGAAGAATATTTTCACGAAAAGATACTGGATAAAACGCAAATATCAAGGATATTCCACTAATTTCATGGAGTATAGAAGTCAAAGTTTTAACCAACTGGGTATAATAAAGAATGGAATAACAAAAGAAATCACCATGCATGCGATAGACCGCACAGACAGGTTATTACAATAGAATAATAAATAACGGAACCAGGTCAGGTGAAATTCACACCGACAAGATGTTCCAACAGAATAATAAAGATGCAACCAGATCCGGTGTAAAACACATGTATAAGATATTCCAATGAGAATAATAAAGAGCGGAACCAGTCGGTGTAAAACACATGCATGACGAGGATGTTCCAATGTAATAATAAAAGGCGGAACCAGTCGGTGTAAAAAACACATGCATGAGGATGTTCCAACAGTAATAATAGAAGAATGTCACCAAGTATAAGGTAAACCACGATACAAAAGTTATTCCAATGTAATAATAAGCGATGGAATAACAACAGTTCTCTTCATGAATAAGAAAGAATAACACCCCTTACATTTGGTAGGAGATTGAATACTGCAGCAGTGTAGTAACAAAATACTCTTCTTCTTTCTCTCTTATTCTCTCTATACTTTCTCTCTCTATAGCTTGAATGAATTCGTCAAAAATAATGAAGCCCTAGGCCTCTATTTATAGAAGATTTCTAGCTTAGCACCTGCCGTGTGAAAAGGCAAGTGGCTTGACGACTGGTTTGACGCCTGTAATGTGAAACGACAAGTGGTTCGATACCGTAATGTGAAACGACAAGTGGTTCGGCCTTTGTAATGTGAAACGACAAGTGGTTCGGACGCTCGTAATGTGAAACGACAAGTGGTTGACGTCCGGTAAAGGTAATTACTATTAACGAAGGTAAATACTATTAACGAAGGTAAATACTATTCACAAGGGTAATTACTATTAACGAAGGTAATTACTATCGACGAAGGTAAATACTATTCACAAAGGTAAACTATCGACGAAGGTAATTACTACAAGTAAGGTAAATACTATTCACAAGGGTAATTACTATTGTGAAGGTAATTACTATTGTGAAGAGACTCTTAGATGATGACATATGAGCCCCCATAAAAATCAAACTTACCACAAATCATTTTTTTTCATCAACACATAATTAATCTTTCAACAATTATTAATCATTTATAACTTGTCGTCTCAATTATTGATTTAATACTATAACATATTATACAGATGATACTGTGACAATAATTGAATAATATAAGAGATATGATGCAGCAATTACTGTAGCAATAATTGAGCATAGCTGAGTGACTTCTCACGTAAGCATCAATAATCAATACCGTGTGCTACTATGCAAATTCACGCCAGATATCGCATTTACTTTTACCACGGGTAGTTCAACAGTTTTAACGGTAACACCTCCGTAGTTATTTTTATAAAATATTTTTGTCGTTTTCTCAATCCGACAATAATTTACATTGTGGGGTCCACCAATGATTAAGCCATTGTATTTAATATTCCCTAACAAAAAGAATATTCCCAGACCAAACGAATATTTTATAACAACTTGCATACTTTGCAAAATTTATAAATATTACTCACAACTATAACATTATATCAAATTTATTCCATAATATTCAAAAATAATATTTATAGAAAAAATTCATCTTTATTTATAAAATTTGGGGTCTTACAAAGATTATTATGCAAAGTATTGTTGAATTATTGATTCTTATGTAAGAAGGCACTACTCAATAATTGTTATAGTAGTTACTGTTCAATATTTTATTTTATTGATTCAATAATTGTTGCGTTGATAGTTTATATTATTGTTATTTCAATAATTGTCACTGCACAGTATTTCCCGTTATCAGATCAATAATTCATATTATTTGAATAATATTATGAGATAGCATTATTGGCAATGTCTAGAAAGTTCTGTCAAGGAGAGGTTTGGTCATCTAATTGCGCGCCAGTAAGAAGAAATTCTTATCTAAAGCCCCTCTTTCCGAAACTAATTTTTTTTGTCATAATTGTGATTCTGTAATATTATTTGGGAATAATTAATTATTGCTTTATATGATAAGAAAATATTTATTTGATGTGGATATAAATGATGGATTTATTTATTTTATATGGTTATTAATGAAAGAATTAATGCTAAGATGTTTTATCAGTATTTTGTTAGATTGGAGGTTTTAAAAATCATCCGTTTATGGATTTCGGATATTTTTGGCTTGGAATTTGGAAAAACTTTCTTCTGCAAAGTTGTAGAGAATTCGATTTCGTGTGGAATGGACATAAAATTCATATTTTTCTGATAAACGGGCTATTTTCTATGAATTATTAAAGTTTCTAATTATTGTTTAAATGATAAAACATTTTGGAAAATTCTAGAATTGGTTGGTGAGAAATGTGCTCAATTGAATTTCAAATGTGGTGGGTGGCAATAGTAGCGGGTAAAGCCATCAGGTAGTAGGTCAAGTCTGCTAAGTTAGAATTGAAAATCACACCAAAAACAAGTTTTCTCTCTTTCTCTCTCTATATTATCGAGCGTATTTTGTGAGTATTTAGATACTTTGAGAGTTGTTGTTCAGTACAAGTTTCATTCAGCATCATATCCGATATTTCATTCCGAAGTACTATTTCTTTGAGGTAAGGGATGTTATTTTCTTCTTAAATGATATTATTTTCTTCAATATCATTATGCCAAAATATTGGTTTGAACTTTTAATCAAATTTAGAACTTTTTGTGTCGGGGTTACTATTCACGTATACGGCACTATTCACGAATACGACACTATTCATCGAAAAATGAAAATTTTTCTTTTTGTCTAAGATGTCTATTATGGTTATCATCTTTGATTGTATCCATATTTTGATCTTTATTTTTGAATTTTGATTCAAAATTGGTTATTATGGAGTATTATTGATCTTGGATAAACTGTAATACGAATCCCTAATATTTGTCCTTCTGTCTCACTAGATTCGTTTTCTTTAAAATATTTTTCATCATCCTCAGTCCTAAATGATGATATTACTGAATATCTTTGGCCTGTAGTGCAAAGATGAATGATTAACTGATGAATATCTTTGGCCCGTAGTGCAAAAATGAACATGTGTTGAGATGAACATGACCAACTGGTGATACAAATGAATATCTTTGGTCTGTAGTGCAAAGATGAATATTTGATTAAAGATGTATATTAATTGTTGTTACAGGGATACAATATTGGTGATGGACTTTTAAATCTTAGAAGATAGTAGAACTCATTCTCTACTTGACTCTTCTAATGGATTGTTGTTTCCGCTGCAGAATATTGATCTAAAACTTGTTGTCTATTATATGCTATCAGATTTTTCCATGTTGAGGACTAATGATAATTTGTTGTATATTATCTTAGTCATAATATTCTTTACTGGGCTAGTTGAGCTCACCCTTTTCCTTGTTGTTCCATTTTTCTTCTCAAGAGGTGAGAACATAGCAGGATCTAGTCGGGGTATGGAGTGATGGTTCTAGAAGGATGTTTTAGCAGTACTCACTATTTCTGTAAAATAGTGTATGAATAATTGTAATGAGGACTTATTTGAGTGTGGATATTGTCTAGAAGACAATATTTGTATTTAAACTCATAGTATGTGTTGTCGTATTTTGCACGACAATTGTATTATGAAGTTGTAGTTTGCTTTTTTTGTACCATGTATTTGGCGACTCGAGAATGGGTGTCAGATACCTATTTTGGGGGCGCCACAAAGTGCAATTAAAGGGTGATCTGAGACAAAAAAAGTCTGTGGTTTCAAAAAGTATTATGAATTATACAAGCCAATCATGTATGATGATAAAGCATATATATCGTAATCAATCTTATTTATTTATTAATAAAAGAATTATTTATTAAAGGCATTTATTATCTACATGGTGTTGTTTTTAATAATATGTGATAAACCCATAGTTTTAAGTAACGCTTTTAGAATAATGATGATGAGATCATTCTAATGAGATCTAAATTTTAGATAGCTTAAAACTAAAATGTTCCCAATCAATGGATTACTAAAAAGGGGATTAATGAATCCGGATAGATTGGTACATACGTTGTTTTTGCTCATCGATGAGGATGATCGATCTCATGATCATTTGTGTGGAGACACTAAAGCAAGTATGTAGGTGCTTATTAGAGAATAAGTTCATCGAACGTGACTCGCTAAGGAATACCTAATGGAGTTTTTTACTTACCGTCAATAGGAATTTCAGTAGTGATGATAGAAGACAAATGATCTCAGACTTGAGATCATCATAGTAGATTTATATATAATGAATTACACTTGACTTATTCCTTAAGACTCTTAGAGTATATCAAAGGGTATGCTTGGGTGTAATAAGTTATATATGAAGATAATGAATGATCAATAAAGAATCTACCACTTCTAGTAAAAAGGAGAATGTCCTATGTGATTCGATAAATGACAACCCAGAACTTGGTTAAGGTGGAATGAAATTAGAAAGTAGTTTCTAATTTGCATTCATTAGAGTTGTGCATTTAGGAATCGAAATACATATAATTAAATAAAATAAGACTCGACAAGAATTCCATGCCTTATATTTAATCGGGACATCAGATGGTGGAAGGATTGAATTGCATTTAAGAACTATTTACTCAAAGGTTCTTTTATGATTAATGTTGAAATCTATATTATCCGGAAAGTCGTTGATCGCTAGGAGGCTTATCCCTATTGTAGAATAAATATTATTTATTTAAATAAATTATTTGTTTAATTTATTTATTTAAATGAGATTAGAATTGTTCTAATTGATTTATTCACAACCGGCTTAATACGGAGAACCTAAAGGGTCACACCACAAAAAGGAAGAATAATTATTTAAGAAGTTAATGGCATAATTGTAATAATATGTTATATATTTAATTTAATCTATGGTGATAGAATAAATTAAATAGCTTAATATTTATTATTTAATATTTTAGAAATATTAAATATAAATTAATAAGAGGAGTCTTATTAATATTATTACAATTATTATTATTTTAATTTCTAAAAAGGTTTAGGAATTAATTTAATATAAGTATTTCATTTATTCCTAATCGATTAGAAGGAAAATTAGTTAAAGGAGTTTAATTAATTACCCTAATATAGATTAGGGAGCCCATTTAATTAAAAGAGTTTAATTAAATAAATAATACCTTATTTTAATTAAAATAGGTTACATGATATCTTTATAAGAGGAGTCTTATATCGATATCTAATATATACGTAATTCCTAGAGTCGAGAAGACGCCTCCTTTTTCTATACAGATAGAAAAACTAGGGTTTGAGCCAATACCCTTCTTGAAAAATTCTTCTTCTTTGGTGGATCACCTATAGAGGCCATACACTGGGTGGCTTACATCGATCAAAGGAAGGAATCTACCCGAGATTCAAGGAGATCATGAGAAGTAGGAGGTGAACTCGCACTGAGGAAGCTCGCTTTTACAAGGGTATGATTTCATAATTTCTTATTCTTCGCTTAATTAATAATATGCATAAAGGATGATCCGTAATTGGTTTGTGAAAAAATTTTAAAATCGATTTTATTTCGCTCCGCTAATTTTTCAATTTGATTGCTACTTTGATTTTCACAAAACCTAACAAAGGGTATCACGAGCCAAACTTTATGCTAATTATTAATTATTTTGATTCCATATATGTATGGGTATGTATTTTGAATAATTTATTGGGCATATAATTTGTCAGATAAAATTATTATTTTAAAAAAAAAAATAATATTTTGCCGATTTTTTTTTTTTGAATTCGGTTTTTTTTTTTAAAAAATTTTTTTTTTTTTTTTTTTTGTAACCTTTTTTATTTTTCACTTTATATATATATATATATATAATATATAAAAACGTTAAATATATATATATGGCTATCCGTATGGCGTTGATGTAATTTGATTACATATGAAAAATACGGAAAGACATTTAAAAAATAAATAAATAAAAAAAAAAAACAATAACTTTTTTTTTATTTTATATATATATATATATATGGCAATAATTTTTTTATATATATATATATATATATATATATATATATATATATATATATATATATATATATATATATATATATATATATATATATATATATATATAGCCATATATATATAGGATCATATATATATATATATATATATGGAGGTTTAATAAAGTGTAGATATTTTTATATATATATATATATATATATATATATATATATATATATATATATATATATATATATATATTAATCTTAATAATTTTATAATTAAAATAAAAGAGTTTATTTTAATCTTGAAATTCGATTTCATGCAACATAAAATTGCCCATTAAATGATACTCATATATATATATATATGGAATGATTTTATTTATCGATACATATGATGATATGTATGATAATAAATGGGATTGATTATGGACAATCAACCAATGTGATTGGATTTATTTTAGTTGGATGTTCGAATGAATGGGTTTTATTAAATGGGGGTCTGCAGACTCGCCTTTTCTCGGTTTTTTCTTCGATGTAAATTTATCTCTCTCCTATGTATTTCCCTCGATCACGATCAAGGTTTCTATTTAAATTAAATAGTTTATGTAATAGGACTAGTTAGAATTTTTCAAGAACCCAAGATCAAGGAGCAAGGAGCGCTTAAAAGACCCGCTTTGTAATGGAGCCCAAGTTTAAATGTAATAGTTATATTTAAATGTTTATTCTTTCGCACCCTAGAGTTTGAATTTTGGTTCACTTGGTGGCTCTAGTGAACCAAACTAGAATAAAAGTCCATAATCAATCCGTAGAATATAGTATTCTATATGTGCATGCTAGTATTATATATATTATATATTATGCAAACATGCTTCGCATGTTGTTTAATAATACGACGCTGTGATTTTATATATATATTTGCATGCATACGCTTAAACAAGATGAGACAAATAATAACAAATCCTCAAAGTTTTTATATATTAAGTCTTAAGCTGCTCAAAGATATTTGTAGAATATCGAACGTCGCTTTCTAGCATGATAAAATTAATAGAGTATTAAATATTTAATATGAGTTTGTTGTGTCACCACAAGGCAAGTATTAAGTATTTAAGATGTTAATTTATCACATTTGATGCTTATAAAGAAAATTGAACAATATTGTTTTGTTGTGTCACCACAAGGGCTTATATTTTTCTTTTTGAATATATGGAAGTGCTAGTTGATTTTAACTTAGATAATTTTGATTCTGGATGTGCCACCACTGATCAAAATAATCTAAGAGGCAAAAAACATAAGGAGTTACATGTGATGTAATCGACAAGGAGTTGTCTACCTATTTATTTATATATAGTTTGTTGTGTCACCACAAGGCTATATATATTTGAAATGGGATCCTTATTCTCACTAAAGCAAAAACTTTAATTAGATTTTTTTTAACTATATAAATGAGGGTAATATAGTTTGAAGAAAATAGTGGGAGATACCAATATAAAATAAGACCTAATTTATTTTTGTAATTAATTAAATGAATGTTTGCTAAAATATTATTTTTTACATGCGTAATTTTGAAAATGTCACATTCACTAATTTCATCACAGAGCATACTTGATGCTAACAAACCGATCGGACCGAACTATACTGGACCGTTAAGGAATCTGAGAATTGTTCTCACCGCCGAAAAGATTTCTTATGTCCTAAATTTACCTGCACTCGCAAAAAGTTGCAGAGATGCCTCCGAGGAAGAGATTGCTACTTTTAAACAAAGGGCAAGATGATGCATCCGTGGCTCAATGCATCATGCTCAGATCCACGAGTAACGAGCTCAAGCCACAAGATGAAAACATGGATGCTCCTACTATGCTATCGCACCTTCGAGAGTCAGATGGTGAGCAAAGTAGACCGCTAGATATGAAATATCTAAGGAGCTCTTCCGATCTCTGGACGACCGAGGGCACTACCGCTGAGACTCATGTCCTAAAGATGATCAACTGATTGAACGCCTGGACACTTTGGGGTTGCCATGGATGGGGAGTTGAGTCAAGATTTAGTCTTGCAATACCCTGCACACCTTCTCACAATTTGTTGTGAATTTTCACATGAATAAGTTGGATGTCACCGCTCAATTACTTAACATGTTGAAAATCGTCAAGGTCACTTCCCATCCAAGAAGAACCATGTCTTCATCGGTGGATGATTCTTCCAAGAAAAGGAAGAGGCCCAAGGTATCTTTCTCAAAAGAAGAAATCCAAGAAGGCTAAGGGAAAGGCGAAAGTGAAGGATCAAAAGAAACTCGATCCAATTTAGCAAAGGAATTTGCTTCCATTGCAATAAGCCGGGTCATCGAAGAGGAACCGCAAGGATTATCTCGCAGTATCAAAAGCGTAAGAAGCTTCGAGAAGCTTCAATCCTAATCAAGGTTTGTTTATGATTGAAATTAATTTTTTTCGAAAGTCAATCTTCTACTGGGTATTGGATACCGGATGTGGTTCTCACATATGTAATAATATGCGTGGACCGGGTCAAGTAGAAAGTCGAAAGAAGGATGAGGTCGCCCCACGAGTGGGAAATGGAGCAAAGGGTCACAGATTAATGTAGGGACTTATTGTTTAGCATCGCTTACGGCAAGTTCATTAATTTAAATAATTGTTATTTTGTTCCAAATATCATTAGAAACATTATTTCTATCTCTCGTATTGATATGGATGGTTTTAATATTATAATAAAGAACAAAGCTTGTTCTATTTATAATGATAATGTTTTATATGGTGTGGTAATTTGTAAATGGACTTTTTATATACTGATTCTTGCATGAAAATATATTTCAAATCGAACAAACTAAGAAAAGGAAAAGAGATGATGTTAATTATACCTTCATGTGGCAATCAGAGACTTGGCCATATTAATGAAACAAGATTATCCAAGTCAGATAAAGATGGGCTCCTCAGAGCTATCTCGATTATGAATCATATCCAACCCGTGAATCTTGTCTCATGGGTAATGACTAAATCTCTTTTTAGTGGAAAAGGAGAAAGAGTTACAGAGTTGTTAGCTGGCTGTACACACATGTATGTATGTGGACCTATGACAACTAATCGCACGAGGAGGGTATTCTTATTTTATTACATTCATCGATTCCACCACTCAAGATTTGGATATGTGTATTTAATGAAATACAAATCAATCATTTGAAAAGTTCAAAGAGTTCGTAAGTGAAGTCGAGAAGCAAACCGGTAAGAGTATTAAGATTCTTCGATCCGATCGAGGAGGAGAATACTTAAGTGGTGAGTTTTCAATTGTCTCAAAGAAAATGGTATAATCTCACAATGGACTCCACCTGTGGACGCCACAGATGAATGGTGTATCTCGAAAGGAGAAATCGAACATTGTTGGACATGGTTCGATCTATGATGAGTTTTACCGACCTTCCAGCTTCTTTCGGGATATGCCCTAGAATCTACCGCAGATACCTACTTAACAAGGTACCTACAAAATCTGGTCCCCAAGACCCTATATGAAGTTATGGATAGGAGGAAACCAAATCTTAAGCATGTTAAGACTTGGGGTTGTCCAAATTTTATGTCAAAAGTTTGAAAACGATAAGTCGCAGACTAGATCCGATAAATGTAGATTTGTGGGATACCCTAAAGAAACATCGGGTATTATTTCTATCATCCAACCGATCAAAAGGTGTTTGTTATAAAACATGCCTTTCTTCGAAAAGGAGTTTATCCTCAAGGGTCAATGGGAGTAAGATATATCTTCAAGAGGTTCAAGAACCACAAAAATACTACAGATCAAAGTGAGGTACCTAACCAAGTAGAGATTCCTTCGCACTCACACCCTATTCAGAATCTGAAGAGTACCAAAGATACCAGACAGGTGTATGGACTTGTCATAGAAGATGACAATGAGGTACGATCATAGATGATGATGATCCATTGAATTACTTAACAAAGCTATGAGTAGTAAAGACTCGTAGAAGTGGCAAGAAGCCATGAAAACCGAGATGGACTCCATGTATGAGAACCAAGTATGGACTTTCGTCTCACCACCAAGGCATTAAGCCTATTGGGTGTAAATGGGTCTTTAAAAGAAAGATCGAGAGCAGACGGCAAGGTAGAGACCTATAAGGTCCCGATCGGTTGCAAAAAGGTTTCAAACAAAGACAAGGAGTCGACTATGATTTAAACCTTCTCACCAAAGAGTAATGCTCAAGTCCATTCGGATTTTGCTTATGTATCGCAGCTTACCACGACTACGTAAAAATCGCGATGGACGTGAAAACGGCCTTCCTCAATGGGAAACTTGAGGAGGATGTGTATATGACACAACCAGAGGGATTTGTTTCAAAGGTTGGAACAAATCAAGTCTCAGTAAGCTACAACGATCCATTTATGGATTAAAGCAAGCTTCAGTAGTGGAACATCCGCTTTTGATGAGACAATCAAAGAGTTTGATTTTATCAAAATGAGGATGAACCATGTGTGTACAAGAAGGTTAGTGGGGGAGCGCTGTTTCATTCCTCAGTATTATATGTTGATGATATATTACCGATAGGGAATGATATTCCTATGCCGCAATCAATTAAAATCAAGTTATCTAAACACTTCTCCACGAAGGACTGGGAGAAGCATCCTATATTTTGGGGATAAAGATCTATAGAGATAGATCTAAAAGGATGCTTGGCTTGTCCCAAGGAACGACATCGACTTGATGCTAAAAAGGTTTAGCATGGAAGATTCCAAAAGAGGTCTCATGCCGATGAGCCATGGAATACATCTCTCCAAGAAACAAGCCCCAAAGACACCGAGAGAGAAACCCAGATGAGTAAGATTCCTTATGCTTCAAAGAATAGGATCTATCATGTACCAGATGATATGTACTAGACCAGATGTCGCCATGCACTTAGTGTAACAAGCAGAGATATCATCGAATCTGTGAGAAGAACACCGAAGGCAAAGTGAAAATATCCTAAAGTACTTAAGAAGAACTAAGGATGTATTTTTACTCACACGGTGGGTCCTCAATTAAAACCAGAGGGCTTCATGCACTCAAGTTTTCAAATGCACTCAAGATGACAAGAACTGCTTTTGGGGTATGTGTTTACCTTAAACGGTGGCGCAGTTGAGTCGAAAAGTTCCAAGCAAAGAAAACAAATTGTCGATTCAAAGGATGAGGCGTAGTACATAGTCGCAAGTGAAGTCGCAAAGGAAGTCGTTTGGATGAAGAAGTTCATTACCAAACTTGGTGTGGTTTCTAGCATTAAAGGACCAAAGGTTTTATTCTCGGACAACATCGAGTCGCTATGCAAGCTTAAGGAACCTGTGTCTCATCGTAAATCCAAACACGTGTCATGACGATTTCATTTGATCGAGAGATCATCGAAAGAGGAGACGCCACCCTCGAGCGTGTGGACTCTCAAGACAATAATATTGCAGATCCATTTACTAAAGCGCTAACACACAAAATAGCTTTGATCGTCACTTAGAGAAGATGGGTATGAGATACCACTACGATCGGGTTTTTAGTGCAAGTGGGAGATTGAAAGTATTATGCATACAAGCCAATCATGTATGATGATAAAGCATATACGTGTAATCAATCTTATTTATTTATTAATAAAAGAATTATTTATTAAAGGCATTTATTATCTACATGGTGTCGTTTTAATAATATGTGATAAACCCATAGTTTTAAGTAACGCTTTTAGAATCATGATGAAGATCATTCTAATGAGATCTAAATTTTAGATAGCTTAAAACTAAAATGTTCCCAATCAATGGATTACTAAAAAGGGATTAATGAATCCTGATAGATTGGTACATACGTTGTTTGCTCATCGATGAGGATGATCGATCTCATGATCATTTGTGTGGAGACACTAAAGCAAGTATGTAGGTGCTTATTAGAGAATAAGTTCATCGAACGTGACTCGCTAAGGAATACCTAATGGAGTTTTACTTACCCGTCAATAGAATTCTCAGTAGTGATAGTAAGACAAATGATCTCAGACTTGAGATCATCATAGTATCTTATATATAATGAATTACACTTTGACTTATTCCTTAAGACTCTTAGAGTATATCAAAGGGTATGCTTGGGTGTAATAAGTTATATATGAAGATAATGAATGATCAATAAAGAATCTACCACTTCTAAAAAAGGAGAATGTCCTATGTGATTCGATAAATGACAACCTGTGAACTTGGTTAAGGTGGAATGAAATTAGAAAGTAGTTTCTAATTTGCATTCATTAGAGTGTGCATTTAGGAATCGAAATACATATAATTAAATAAAATAAGACTCGACAAAGAATTCCATGCCTTATATTTAATCGGGACATCAGATGGTGGAAGGATTGAATTGCATTGCAGAACTATTTACTCAAAGGTTCTTTTATGATTAATGTTGAAATCTATATTATCCGGAAAGTCGTTGATCGCTAGGAGGCTTATCCCTATCAGAGAATAAATATTATTTATTTAAATAAATTATTTGTTTAATTTATTTATTTAAATGAGATTAGAATTGTTCTAATTGATTTATTCACAACCTGCTTAATATGGAGAACCTAAAGGGTCACACCATAAAAGGAAGAATAATTATTTAAGAAGTTAATGGCATAATTGTAATATATATAGTTAAGTATATTTAATTTAATCTATGGTGATAGAATAAATTAAATAGCTTAATATTTATTATTTAATATTTTAGAAATATTAAATATAAATTAATAAGAGGAGTCTTATTAATATTATTACAATTATTATTATTTTAATTTCTAAAAGGTTTAGGAATTAATTTAATATAAGTATTTCATTTATTCCTAATCGATTAGGAAGGAAAATTAGTTAAAGGAGTTTAATTAATTACCCCTAATAGATTAGGGAGCCCATTTAATTAAAAGAGTTTAATTAAATAAATAATACCTTATTTTAATTAAAATAGGTTACATGATATCTTTATAAGAGGAGTCTTATATCGATATCTAATATACGTAATTCCAGAGAGTTGAGAGTACGCCTCTTTTTTCTATACAGATAGAAAAACTAGGTTTTGAGCCAATACCCTTCTTCTTGAAAATTCTTCTTCTTCGTGGATCACCCTAGAGGCCATACACTGGGTGGCTTACATCGATCAAAGGAAGGAATCTACCCGAGATTCAAGGAGATCATGAGAAGTAGGAGGTGAACTCGCACTGAGGAAGCTCGCTTTTCTACAAGGGTATGATTTCATAATTTCTTATTCTTCGCTTAATTAATAATATGCATAAAGGATGATCCGTAATCGGGTTTGTGAAAAATTTTAAAATCGATTTTATTTCGCTCCGCTAATTTTTCAATTTGATTGCTACTTTGATTTTCACAAAACCTAACCTATAAACTCGCTTTACCGTTAAGTATGTCGGCGTGTTCATAATATTTTTTACGTATCGATGTTACGTAATTATGTGGATGACCCGAACCACATTATTGAATTAGAACTAGATGAGATAGCAGAAGATTTAACGTATGAGGAGATACGTGTTAAAATCTTGGATAAGAAGGATCATATTCGACACTCAAGGGTTATACCTCAAGAGTTAGAATCTGAAATGAAGTCAAGGTATCCTCACCTTTTCGGCATACCAGGTACGTACATAAATTTTGAGGGCAAAATTTCATAAGGAGGGGAGATTGTAAGACCCCAAATTTTATGAAATGAAAGTATTCAATTTTCTTATAATTATTATTTTATTTCGTAAATGGTTAAATTGATAAAAGGTTAAAGTTAAGGGTAATATGTGAAAATTTTGCAAAGTATGCAAGTGGTTATATAATATTCGATTGGTCGGGGAATATTTGTTTTAATAGGGAATATTCGTACGACGACACAATTATTGGTGGACCCCTAATAACGGAAGTATTGTCGTAGTTAGAAAAACCATGAATTATCTTTTATAAAAATAACGGCGAAAGTGTTACTCAATTAAAACCGTTGAACTACCCAAGTAGTAAAAGTACAAAGAATACACGTGGTCAGATAAGTAGCACACCAGATTGATTATTGATGCTTACGTAAGAAGTCACTCAGCTATACTCAATTATTGCTACAGTAATTGTTGCATCATATCTCTCATATTATTGATTCAATTATTGTCACAGTATCATCTGTATAATATGTTATATTATTAAATCAATAATTGAGACTACAAAGTTATTCATATTATTATTTGCAATATTAACAATGTCTAGAAGTTATGTCAAGGAGAGGTTAGATAATCTAATTGTGCGCCAATAGGGAGAAATCCTTATCGGAAAGCCCCCTCTTTCCTGGGAACGACCTGGTTGTTAAATATTGTGCGTTATAATATTAATGATGAATAAGTTCGTGTTGATTAAGGATGAAATTGATAGTTCCATTGTGTGGGAATTATTAGTGTTGGTGGAAATCGACAATTATTTCGATAATAATTGATGTCTGGAGGTTATATTGACCAATCGGGTAATTAACCGGATAAATGAGCAATTAATTGCTATTAATTCACATACTTATAACTATGTGTTCACATGAATGAACTATTAATTCACATGATTTACTATTAGGGGAGTTGGTGAAAGATTGATAATACTTGCATGACTAAATTAAAAATGGAGGTATAGATGAAGGTACTATACTATAATTAATTTTTTCACATGTTTAGAACTATTGAGTAACATTATTTACTATTGATTCACATGATTTACTATTAGGGGAGGTGGTGCAAGTTTGATAATACTTGCAGGACTAAATTAAAAATGAAGAAAAAGAGGAAGGTATTATAATGTAATATTTCGAGCCCCAAAACGTTCAATTATCGAAACAATATTTTCCTATAAATAGAAGCTCATTCTTCCTTCATTTCTCACCAATTCACTAAGTCTCACAAGAGCAATTATTATAGAGAGAAATTATAGAGAGAGAGAAGAAAAGAAGTCTGCTACCTTACTATTCCAGTATCCAGTTTTCTTCTAAGGTAAGGGGTATTATTTCTTCCGTATTATTGAAGAGAGTTATTTTCTTTCAATACTCGTAACAGTTGTTATTCCATTTTTTATTATTCTGGTGGGATAACCTGTCTACGCGGACTACCGCGTGCATGGTGAATTCTTCTATTATTCCATTCTTTATTATTATTTTGGAATAACATATTTGTGCGGTCTATCGCATGCCTGGTGAATTCTTCTGTTATTCCATTCTTTATTATTCTGTTGGAATAACCTGTTTGTATGGTCTATCGCATGCCCGTGAATTCTTACATTTTGCATTCTTTATTATTCTGTTGGAATAACCTGTCTGTGCGGTCTATCGCATGCCTGGTGAATTCTTCTGTTATTCCATTCTTTATTATTTTGTTGGAATAACTTGTCTATGCGAACTACCGCGTGCATGGTGAATTCTTCTGTTATTCGATTTTTATTATTCTGTTGGAATAACCTGTTTACGCGGACTACCGCATGCATGGTGAATAACCCTTCATATTCATTCTTTATTAAATTATGGAAATGATCTGTCTACGTGGATTACCGCATGGCGGGTGAAAATCCATTTGCAGTTTCACATATTCTATTATACTCGTATGAGATATCATTTCTTTTGTACTCGTCACGGAATATCATTTTCTTTGGTATTTTTCTTTTATGAGTTACTATTCATGGGTTACTATTCACCCGATTACTATTCACTCTAGTATTATTCACTCGAGTATTCAAGGCACTTTTTATGCCAGAGTACTATTCACGAGTTACTATTCACGGGTTACTATTCACCCGATTACTATTCACTCTAGTATCATTCACTCGGGTATTCGGGACACTTTTCGTGTTGGGGTACTATTCCTGAAATACTATTCACCCGAAAAATATATTTCTTTTCTGTCCAAATTATTTTTGGTACATGAATATTATTCTTGAATTTTACTCTACAAAGCAGTATCATGTTGACAATTTGAACGTTATTGATTTCTGGATAAATTAAATTATAAATCTTTAAAATTTATCCTTGAACTTGTTTTATTGAATTATTATGTCATTGTCATCATCTTCATGCTTATATTGTGATTAAAGTCATCTTTGGCTTACGTGCATAGATGGACTTGGTATGATTATGACCAGGGATTATTCGGTATAATCATAACCGTAATGTGACGAATGATGTGGTGAAAGTCCTCATTGGCTTGTAGTTCATTGATGGACAGTTGTTGGTATGATTATGACCAGGATTATTCAGTATAATCATGATCATTGATGATTACATGAATATTCTTGGCCCTGATTTAGGGATGATTCGATTTTATTTATTAAGCTGAGTCTCAGTGATAAAGTTGATGAAAATTTTTTTAAATCATAGAAGATAGTAGATTTTATGCTCTACTTGACCATTCTAATGGATTATTTATTCCGCTGCAATTTTTGATCTAAAACTTGTTGTCTATTGTATTCTATCAGTTGTTATACTGTTGAAGGCTAAGGATAATTTATTCTGCATTATCTTAGTCATAATATTTCTTCTTCGGGCTAGTTGAGCTCACCCTTTCTTTCTTTGTTCTCTTCAGAAATGAGAATATAGCCGGGACGAGTCTGGAGCAGATCGACTATCCAGATGGTTGTTTTAGTAGTCCTCACTATTCTATAAAATAGTGTGACAATAAATGTAATGAGGACTCCATTGAGAGTGGATATTGTCTAGAAGGCAATATTCTTATTTAAACTCTCAGCTATGTTTTGTCGTATATTACCCGACAGTTGTATAATTAAGTTTGTATTTGATTTATGTACCATGTATTTGGCGAATCAAGATGGGTGATGTATACCTATTTAGAGGGCATCACTGAAATCATTTCAATGGTCCCAGGAAGCCGAAGATAGCTTTCAGTTGATTAAAAAAAATGACCAAAGCACCCGTACTAGCACTTCCTGACTTTGAGAAGGTATTCGAAGTAAACTGTGATGCATCAAGAGTTGGTATTGGTGGTGTTCTTAGTCAAGAAGGTCTCGGTCAGTTGCTTTCTTTAGTGAAAAATTATCAGGGTCAGGAAAGAATTATTCTACTTATGATCTGGAATTCTATGCCCTAGTCCAGACACTGAAGCATTGGTGTCATTATTTAATATAGAAGGAATTCATTCTTTTTACTAATCATGAAGCTTTAAAGTATATTAATGGTCAACATAAGTTCATCCGAAGACATGCTAAGTGGGTAGCAAACTTGCAAGAGTTCACTTTTACTCTTCGACATCAAGAAAGAAGTCTAAATCGTGTTGCTGATGTGCTAAGCCAAAGAACGGTACTCCTTAATACTATGCAAAACAAGATTGTTGGGTTTAAAGTCTTCACTGAGATGTATAAAGGAGATCCTTCCTTTGGTAAGATAGTTCATGACATACGAGAAGGTCGATAATCTGACTTTATCTTACATGAGGGATATTTGTTTCGGGGGCTCTAGTTGTGTATTCCTGATTGAACGCTTCGACAACAGATAATAAATGAACTTCACAAAGAAGGACACTTCGGACGAGATAAGACATTGGCCTTAATAACAGTTGACTACTACTAGCCAAAGATCTCAAGCGATGTGAAGCGATATGTAAAAGGGTGTTCTACTTGTCAGAAGTCAAAAGGAGTTCTTAACAATGCGGGATTATACATTCCCTTACCTGCTCCTGAAAGGCCTTGGTGTGATGTTAGCATGGACTTTGTCTTAGGCTTGCCCCGAACTCAAAGAGCTTCAGATTCAATTATGGTTGTCGTCGACCAATTCTAAAATGGCCCATTTCATCCCTTGTCGGAAGACTATTGATGCTGTTTGGATCGTTCATCTCTACTTTCGGGAGATTGTACGCTTACATGGCGTTCCCTAGTCTATCACATCTGACCGAGATACTAAATTTATGAGTAATTTTTGGAAGAGTCTGTGGGAAAAGCTCAAAACGCAATTGAACTTCAGCAGTGCTTACCATCCTTAGACCGAAGTAATACATCGAAGTTTGGGTAATCTTTTAAGATGTTTGGTCGGAAATAAACCGAAGCAATGGGATCTGGCATTGTCTCAAGCAGAATTTGCTTATAACCGTTCAAGGAATCGGACCACTAACATGAGTCATTTTGAAATAGTTTATGGTCATAACCCGTATGGAGTCTTAGACTTAGTTCCTGTTCCTCGGATTGGTCAAATACATCCCAAAGCAGAAGAAATGGTAGATCATCTTTGGGTTATCCATGATCAAGTGTACAAATTTATCTTGGACAACAATGCTAAATACAAAGATCGGGTTGACAATCATCGACATAGAGTTGTTTTTAAAGTTGGAGATTTTGTTTGGGCTGTACTTACCCGTGATCATTTTCCTGTTGGCGATTATAATAAACTTAAGGATCGAAAAATTGGCCCTTGCGAAATTCTACAACAAATCAACGATAATGCCTATTGGCTACGCATTCCGAATCATCTGAAGACTATGAACGTTTTCAACGTTAAACATCTGAGCCCCTATTTCGAGCAGTCTGCTGAACAAACTAAGAACTCGAGGACGAGTTCTTCTCAACCTGGGGTGACTGTTGCAGGATGGTCCGAGACCGAAGATACCGAGTTATCGGATAGCATGTTGATGGCTTTGGAATATCATGAACGGGATGATCGTCACAAACGACGTGGCCATTAAACACCTTCGGCATTAATTCCTTTAGCTTCGGGACAAGCGTTCGATCGGTCAAGGTTCGGCTTCGGATGGCGTCATGACTTCTGAAGAAGTGTCATGACTTTGGAAGTCGATCGACCTTATTATTATTATTATTATTATTATTATTATTATTATTATTATTATTATTATTATTTAGCACTTTAATTAATTAATTGCAAGTTTGTTATTTGTTATAATCTTTTTTTGCATCCCTAGGAAGTTTGTTAGAATCTTTTCATATCCTTAGGAGGATTTTTATTTCCATTTTTTTTATTTCCAAATCTCTAGGAATATTCTAGAGTAACTTAGAGATAAAGTTTTGCTAACTATATAAACCCGACTTGTGGGTTAGAATGAGTAGTTGAATTTTGATAAATATATGATACACATTAGAGAGATTTCTCTGTATTTTCTAGTGAATCTCTTGTTCCTTTATTTATGAATTCGTGGTTTACCAGTCCGCAAGATAATTGTTATCTCGCCCGGCATCACCGGTCAAAAGTCACCCAAACCTATTATTATACTTGTATTTGTTATTATTGAGTGTTACCGTAAATATGATTTATCCTCACATTATTAAACTAGTAGTATTCATTTTAATGCTAGCCAAGACAATTTAGTGTAAAAATCACATGTAAAATTATTATATTTGGAAATTATTATACTCCCAAAAATGATTTCTAGGTTTCAAAAGCTGAATATTTTACCAATTTATATTTTCTTGGTTCAATATTTAGACTGAAATTCTAGTCGGGGAAGGCTTGGAACACTTTCCCAAATTAACGGGAAACATTGCCGGTCCAATTGGGGAACAAAAAAAATCAGCATACATGAAAACATTATTATGAATCGTCTTGTTGAGGTCATTAGTTATAGGAAATGTCTTGGCAGACAGATTTTATGGACAGGGATATTGGACCGGTTGAATTTTATTTTTTTTATGATTTTCAAAAAATATATAGTATTTATTTTAATTAAAATTTTTACAAAATATAAAATCTGTCCCCAATATTCATGTTCCCAAAACCGGTCCAATATTTCTGTCCCCAAAACCTGTCCCCGTATAACTACTCTTAGTTATATGTACAGTGTACAATATTACGAAAATATTGAAATTCACTCCTTTCTTAAGTACTACTACTATACTATATTTCTATTACTTCCCAATAATTTAGGAACAATTATTATATTTGTATATGTTGTTTCAATCTCATTAAATTTCGTCAACAACATTTATTTATCTCATAATTGTAAATACATTAATTGACACCAACTTGCACATCTGTAACCTGTTCGAATCATAAAGATCATATACTACTCTAATAAATAGAGTGGGACGAAAATGACAGGAAACTTGACAAACTAAAAGACTAAAAGTAGGTTATTTGTGAGAGTAAATTCACTGTCTCTATTTTTCCTGTTTCTTATGTCCCTCTATTTAAATATAAACATCTAATATTTTATTTAATTTTAGAATTAATTAGTGTTAAGTAAGAGAGTATGTGTCAACATTTAAATGGAGGGACACAAAGGACAGGGAAAATGGGGACATAGGATCTGTTCTCGTTATTTGTACTCCCCCGCTCCTTAATACTACATCCGTTCCTTAATATAGGTCGTTTTAGAGAAATATTTTTGTTCATAAATATAAGTCGTTTGAGAATTTCAAGTAAACATTAATTGCTTAGTTTCCAATATTATCCCAAGTAATAAATATAACTTTGGTTCTCTTACTATTTTTTGACCAATAAATAATAATACTTCCTTTTTCAATACAAAGTTAATATAAACAATTGATAAGATATTTAATGTTTTTACAATCATTTCTTTAATATCAAGCAAGCACAACTCTAAAACTAACCTATATTAAGAAGCGAGAGAGAGAGTATAAGTTGTGCATAAATGTTAAGTAAATGATTGTATAACATTAAATATAATATCAATGGTCTATATAGTCCTTGATTTAAAAAAAGAGTGTTATTTACAATAATGAAAAAACCAAAGTTATATTTATTACTTGGAATAATATTAAAATTTAAGCGAATTAATGTTTACTTGAAATTCTCAAACAACTTATATCAAAGAACAAAAATAATTTTCTAAAATGATTTATATTAAGAATTAAACGGGGAGAGTATTAAGTATTAACCTTGGCCTCAAAATTGGACAATATAAATAATTTCATTACCATAACTTATTAGAAAACACAGAACAGGCCATGTCTTATGAAAAAAACTCCCTTATTTCCTTACTTGTATTTCTTCTACTCAAAACTTACATTTCTATCGACACCATAACCCCGAATCGACCCCTTAAAGACGGCGATATCTTAATTTCCAGTGGAGAACGCTTTGCGCTTGGATTCTTTAGCCCACAAAATTCTACCAGCCGATATGTCGGTATTTGGTACAACAAAGTTTCGGATCAAACAGTAGTTTGGGTTGCCAACAGAGATAATCCAATCACCGACACCACCGGAGTTTTGTCACTAGACAAAACTGGAAACCTTGCAATATTTCGCGGCGAAAAGTTACAAGTTCCGGTCTGGTTTACCAATGTTTCAACCCCGTCCGTCGCTAAAAACTACTCGGCTCAGCTTTTGGAATCAGGGAATTTTGTGGTGTTTGGAGATAGTAATAAGGTGGTTGTTGCATGGCAAAGCTTTGATTTCCTATCGGATACTTTACTACCCTTCATGAAACTCGGAGTGGACCGGAAGTCTGGTCTGAACCGGTTCTTGACATCATGGAAGTCACCTGAAGATCCGGGAACCGGGGCGTATTCTTATAGGATTGATGTTAACGGGTCGGTTCCTCAGTTGTTTTTGTACAAGGATTCCGATCGGTTTTGGCGGGGCGGGCCGTGGGATGGGATTAGATGGAGCGGTGTACCCGAAATGGTATCTAATTTCATCTTCAACGTTAGTTATGTTGACAATCCTGATGAGGTGTCGGTAATGTATGGGATACATAACGCCTCGATTATATCGAGAATGGTTCTTAATGAATCGGCCGGGACCATTGAAAGGCTCACGTGGCATGAGGGTGTCCAAAAATGGGTCGGGTTCTGGTCTGCCCCGAAGGACCAATGCGACTTTTACGGTCACTGTAGTGCCTATGGGGATTGTAACCCCTACAATGCGGGTGAGTTTGAGTGCAAGTGTCTTCCGGGGTTCGAGCCCAAGTCAGAACATGACTGGTACTTACGGGATGGTTCTGACGGTTGTGTCAGAAAGCGTGGTGGCCAGGTGTGCGGAAACGGCGAGGGTTTTGTGAAGGTGTCCGGGGCGAAGGTGCCCGACACAAGGACCGCACGTGTGAACATGAGTTTGGGGATTAAAGCGTGCGAGGAAATGTGCTTGAGGAACTGCAATTGCACGGCTTACACGAGTGCGGATGTGAGTAGAGGAGGAAATGGATGCATGAGTTGGTATGGAGAATTGGTAGACTTAAGGGAGTTCTCAACTGGGGGTCAGGATATCTTTATACGTGTGGATGCAATTGAGTTAGGTATGTTGTTCGTTCAATTTATATGCTCATCTTTTAATGGTTTTAGTTTTAATTTATACTCCTTTCGTCCCATAATATAGGTTTGTCAATTGTCCTAATTATTTGACCTTAGTTAAAATCAAGAAGAATTGGTCATAATTTTTTCAAAATTATCTTTCATTACTCTTCCTAATTTTTTGATAAACTAAAGAATTGGATAAGTAGTTTTATGGGGATGGAGAGAGAACAATGAGTAAATGAGACTAATGAATTTTTTTAGGAGAAAATTATGAGAAAACGTGTAAGAGAGTATGAGCTAACTACGATAAAATAATATTTAAAAGTATTATAGACAATTGATACTATATTTAATGCTTTCTAATCATTATCTTAATTCTTGTGCAATACTCTAAAACGTCGTATATTAAAAGACGGAGGGAGCCGGTGTTAGTTGAATTATTGCATGACTTAACTTGACAAAGTTGGGCACACCTGCATTGATGGTAATTAATTCATTGTAATGACATTATTATTTTTTTCCCTTCTTCTTTACAGCTCAATATTCAAAGAAATCAAAGAGATTTCATGGCTACCAAAAGGTCATAATTGTGGTACTATCAATTGCTGGACTTTTGCTCTTACTTTCCTTCGTATATTGGTTAGTGAAGAACAAGAAAAAGAGAGGTAAAAAATTACACCATATTTTTTGTTCAAATCTACTCTATTAATCCACCAGTTAATTGTTTTATTAACTAAATATTTCTTGGGTTATATTTCAATTTCTCGAAGTTGTTATTTAAATGTAACTAATTTCTGTATCTTTGACAGTTGGTAAGTTTTAGGACTTCATAGAAAATGTGTCCTATTTCTTTTTACTATATCTTACTTTTAATGGAATAGGATCTCATCTATTACATACTATTTCAATTAATTTTTCTCATTACACATTTAATGTAAAAAATATTACATTTACCAACACAAGTAACGCATTTGTCATAAATAATTGTGTTGCTGATAATGACACTAAAAGTAATACTACCTCCGTTCCACAATAAGTGCTTTTTTAGGCTTAATATTTTTTTCCAAAATAAGTGATGTGTTCTCCAATACAATTTTTACAATATTTTTTCATATATGCCCTTATGCACCCAATGATATTTATTACGTTCCAACCAATGGTATTCCTCCATTACTCACTACAATTAAATGATACTCATTAATTCTTCAACTCCAAAGAAAGTATATTAAGGGTATTTTTATAATTTTAACTTGTGTATTGGTATGTGTGATTTAATTTAAAAAATCACTTATTATGGACGGAGGTAGTATTTGTTTCATTAAATGTATATCGAAGAAAATTGGATAAAATGTGTAATGGAGAGAATCTTAATTAGTCATCCAAACCAACTAATGATTATTAAGCTTCTGACTTTATTTCCCTCAAGCTAGATTAAAAATAACAAATTAGATACTATTGGTTCAGAATTATTTGCAGGGACAGGTGAGAGAACGCTTCAGGAATTTTTATTTAACTCTAATAGCCATAGTCGAGCATCCCGTGATGGCTCTTCAAAGGTAGAGGAGATGAATGAAACAGGAACAGGTGCAGACGTGCATTTATATTCTCTTAGCACCATTGTAGCTGCCACAGATAATTTCTCTTTTTCTAACAAACTCGGAGAAGGCGGTTTTGGCTCCGTTTATAAGGTAAGTTCTATAAATTTAATGTAATTAAGCATTATACGGTCGAAAAAATGTATAGCTGATTGCTCAAAGGGGTATTGTAGGGTATGTTGCATAATGGACAAGAAATAGCGGTGAAAAGATTATCAAACAGTTCAGGGCAAGGGATAGGAGAATTCAGAAATGAAGTTACGCTGATAGCGAAACTCCAGCATAGGAATCTTGTGAGACTTTTGGGGTACTGCATTGAGAAAGAAGAGAAAATGTTAATCTATGAGTACTTGCCAAACAAGGGCTTGGACTGCTTTATTTTTGGTATGTTTCTCCTCTTTCCTTCAATGTCAAATGAATTTTTTTTTTTTTTTTTTTCATATATAGCATTGCAGACATCAAGTATTAAATATATATTCATTACCCCAAAAAAAACAATCATGCATATATATCTTATCGGTGAATTCTAGTAATACTATAATTCCTTGGGATAGTTTTATACTTTTGCGTGAATTAGGGTTCTTGTATTGCATTATACAAGGGATGATTGTGCAGTAATAAGTTATATATGTACAATTTTTGGGATTATGATATTGATAAATTTGTCTTTGATTGTAGATCTAGTAACACAACCTTTGGGTGAACTACATTTGTGTCTTATGTAATTATTTTTTGTTTATCAATTAAAATTGCTATTCTTTTTCTCTTTTTTTTGCGCTATTATATATTTTTTGAACTGCATTTCTAATAATGCTGAATTCTTAAACTTTGATTCAGATAAAGAAAAAAAATTCATGCTGGATTGGAGAAAACGATTTGATATCATTTTGGGAATTGCTCGTGGGATTGTATATCTTCACCATGATTCAAGACTAAGAATTATTCATAGGGATCTAAAAGCTAGCAATGTTTTACTAGATGCCTCTTTGAATCCAAAAATATCAGACTTTGGTATGGCTAGAATATTTGGAGGCGATCAATTGGAAGAAACAACAAAAAGAGTAGTTGGAACATAGTGAGTGTGTTACTTAGACTTTTATATATATATATATATATATATATATATATATATATATATATATATATATTTCTCCAACAAACCAAAAACAAACTAAAAGACGATAAAAGGCTATAGCGACAGTTTTATGAGATATATGACGTTTCAAATCGTCGTTTTAGGATACAACCGACTATAGCAACGGTTGTTTTCTATGCTATAGCGACGAAAAAAACCGTCGCTATAGTCAATTCGTTTTGATCTACTTTTTTCTGTTTGGCTGGAGAAGCTTTCCCTATATATATATATATATATATATATATATATATATATATATATATAGTAGAGAAAGAGTGGGCAATGCATTAACCTCATTTGATTGTATATGCTTGCAGTGGTTATATGTCACCTGAATATGCAATGGAAGGCCTTTTTTCAGTAAAATCCGATGTTTTCAGCTTTGGAGTTTTACTCTTGGAGATCATTAGTGGGAGAAAGAACAACAGTTACTATCAGGAAAACTCAGTAAATTTAATTGGACATGTAAGTAATCCACTTGTGCGCTCACGCACACGTGCGCGCACACTCACATATATATATATATATATATATATATAGATTAATTGTAATAGAGCTGGTAAATCAATTTTTTAAATAAATTTCAATCCTTACAATTGTAATATCTACGTATACAACGGGAAAAAAAAAAAATATAATCGTTCAATAGATCAAGTGAAGATATTTGTTGTGAAATAATGGTACACTTAGTTTGTAGTGTTAGATACCCAAATGATGTTTTCATGCTATTCTTTTTCTACAAATTTTATTTATGTAGGTTTGGGATCTTTGGAATCAAGAAAAAGCCTTGGAAATAGTAGATTCATCAATGGGAGAAACAAATCATCATGATCATGAAATTATGATGATCAGATGCATCCATATCGGGCTTCTGTGTGTGCAAGAGTCGGCCACGGCACGACCAACCATGTTAGAAGTAGCCTATATGCTAAGCAATGAAACAACACTTCCCCCTCCAAGCCAGCCTGCATTTATATTCAGAACATCAAATAAAGGTCCTACAAACTCTAGTTCAACTAGCGTTGGAGCTGTTTCTGTTAATGATGTGACAATTAGCATGGTTGAAGCTCGCTAAATTAAATCTCCTGCTATTAATTATTTGCTATACTTGTATACCTCCATTGTATTTGTGCACAGCTAGCTTGTGTGCTGTTGATGAGCGATATTATATACTCTATATATTTTCCTGATTTAGTTTTTCTTCTTCCAATATAAACCTACTGTACAAACTTAAAAGAAAATTTTGAACGTAACACATAACCAATTGTTTAAATAACTAAGTGACTGAAAATAAAAGTATTTTTTGAGCAATATTCTCTATTTATGAAATGCGTGGTTAAACCCTTCAATGGTATAAGGAAAATTGGGTGAGTCAAAGTAGTACGGTATATGTAGTGCAAGTCTAGTAAAATATGACACTGTGGAAGTAATATATTTTAGTCAACAAAGTTGTGCTGTATATCTTATTCTAGTGAAATAATCAGAATTAAGTGACACATACCTGGAAACCTAGATACTACTAGATACTATTAAACTAAGTTCTTTCAAATGCATGTGTTCTAGCTAGCTAGGATGATGAGAATTTTCTCCATTATATTTTTCACCTATTTTTTTTCAATATATATTTAGATACGAAGTAATGCTTTAATTTATTGTTACCAAATGTGAATAAGAGAAAGATCAATTCCATTACATATTTTATCCAATATTTTTTTAATACACTTTTAGCAACATTTTTAAATTTATTGACGAATTATTCATTTTTAGTGACAATATAAGCGACATAATTATTGTGATGTCACTAAATATATACTACTATAATATTTGGTATATTGGAATTAAGTTTACCAATGCTACACTTTTACGCAAAACTACATTTAGGCTCAAACCTTTGTTGATAGACTTCCAAACATGCTGAGATAGAACCCTAAATAAATTAAAGGGTTATTGGTAAGTAATTAAATTCCAAAGAGATGTGATAGAAATCCTAAATAAATTATTAGGGTAAGAGAAATTAAAAGTATTGGACTTGGTTACTTGCATAGCCCAAACAATTAAATAAGAAGCCCAAAGAAATTAAAATACAAGACCAATACTTAGCCCATTTGATTAAGAACATTTTAGACCATTGATTAATCAAAAATTGGTCATGAAAAATAAATCAAAAATGGGGAAAAAGGAGGAGTATATGGGCGGTTTTTGAGGTGCCTTTTATCACTACAAGAAAAACCTCTATCAGTGACCGAAAACGTTTTCAGCGATCGCACTATTTGGTCGTTGTTAATGGAAATAGCGACGGCTATCTGCGACCGGTATTGTTTCTAGTCCCTAGTTTATATCAGCGACCGCATGCGATCGCTAAGCAGTCGCTAGATTGAATTTCCCTCCCAAAATTTGGTGCGAAACGTTGGCGCGGATGTGTTTGGCGACCAATCCTTATCACCGACCGCCTAGCGGTCGTTGAGACGTACACGTCAGTAAAAATTAGCGACCGCAAGCGGTCGCAGATGGCGGTCGCTGATCCTCTTAAACATAATCACAATCAGCATCGCCGATTTAACGAGCAAGTGAAGAAAGAAAAGAGGAGAAAGAAGAGGAGAAGAGGAGAAGGGGAGAAGAGAAGAGGGAGGGAAATTGCAAGCTACCGCGTCGCCACCGCCGTCGCCCGTCTAAAAAACTCAGGTATTAACTACAAATTTTTCATTTTCTTCAATAGTGTTCTCTCAAATCAGAACTTTTGCAAAGTATTGTTAGTGTGATTTTTATGAATTTGTTACCTATGATAGCTGAATAGTGTAGTGAATAATATGATGCTACAATATTTTCATCTTGTTCAATAATATTTCTTTTTTGTTTTTATTTGCATTGGTTTTGATTTGGTGATGTGAGAATCAATAATACTGCAGGAACCATAAGGATTCTTGCTTATTTTGTGATAAATTTAATTCAGTATAAGCTAGGAAGTTATGAAGTGTCTGGTTTAAGTTATATTTTGGTTTACTTGTATTGTCATATGCAGATTAATAGTTGAAGTACTTAATGTTAAATAAATTTTGCATGTAGTTTTCAGTATTTTGTGTTTCTCTAAATAGGTTAGAAATGTATATTGGGAGAAGGTCCATTCCACATGTTGTTCATACCTGGACTTGAGCTGATTAGACTAGCACCCTATTTATTTTATATCATGACTGAAGTTCAAATTACTAAAAGTGGTACACATGTACTCTTTTATCTTACACTATTTATTTATAAATATTACTCCTTCCGTCCTAGGATAAAAGTCCTGGTGGACTTTTCACGCATATTAAGAAGATGAATAAAATGACAAAATTGCCTATAATAATGTCATTAAATATGGAGAGAGAATTAGAATAAGAAAAATATGAGATATTTAATGTTACGGGTATAATAGGAAAATATGTGTAAAAGTTTGGTTATTAAAGGAAAATAGACATTTAACATGGGACTACTCAATATAGTAATAAGGACTTTTATCATGGGACGGAGGGAGTAATAGATAAGTTCTCTATGGATGAGTAGTATTACAAATATTCTATCAAAGATAATGTACTAAAAGTTTTTCCAAATACAATAAAAGTTGGGAATTGATATTACCACATGGAAAAATGTAATAAAAGTTTTTCAAAATACAATAAACGATGCATAATCACAAGTCTCCATCTTCGTCGTTATCATTTCTTGAATCTTCATCATGCTCATCCTCAATATCATCATCCTACAAGTAGTACCTAATACCCAAGTAAAATACAATTATACCACCGACATTGCATTGATAACTAACTAATTTTTCTAAAAATGAAAATTAAAAAAACCATCCATCCATTATTGAGAGTTCAAAAGCACTTTGAAATAAATTATATAGGAACATGAAGTTTTTTTTAGTTTAAAAGGAAGAGATACTTATATTACATGATGAACAAAAGTTTACAAAAGCAACCAACTACATAACACATACAACAACAACATTACAGAAAAACCACACACAACTAGCTCACTAAACAACAAGACATTCTAACAAGTAACAACCAGAAACCCACAAACAACTAGTACACTAAACAACAGTTATATGATGGTTTCGATCCAAATTCAAAACACAATTGAAAGCTTAAAGCCATTTAGAAGCTAAGTTTGACGCAACAGTTATTTGATGGTTTTGAAAAGTTTACAAACGCTAATATATATAAAATGGAAAAGAAAGAAGAAGAAGCTAGTATCAACATATAGAATAGAAGGCACCTTGGTGCTTTACTTCAAAATGTTGTAGTTTATGCATGTTTTTGTGATGATATATAACATTATTGCTTAAATAATGTTCTTATATAGGTTATATATTTAATTTGCAAGAATAAATTGCTTATATTAGTTAATTACCTCATAAAATGACTTGGCATTAGCAAAGATGAAATCTATTAAGCCTTGAATATAGCAATCCTTTGATCAAAAGCTTTGTCAACTAAAATGAATCTTGGTGGCCAAAAGCTTTATTTACCTTACCTAATCATCAAGGTTCGTCACACTAGCTTCGATCCTAGCTAGGTTAAATTAATGTTGTAGTCTACGAGGTTGTGACTACTAACAATATGTTAATCCTTGCCATATATAACAACAAACGTCTACATATAGAACAACAAACTTTTTACTATTTTAATTTGCATTCATTCAGTTGGACATTGGTTTTATTATATTCGAAATTTGTATATTTCTCTTGGTTTGTGTCTTGGGTGCCTAGAAATGACCATATATGCATGTCGTCGTGCATATCCTGATGCTCTCTATATGAGGGACATGTTTATGTACCTTTTATTTATAACTCATACTAACATCTTAAATTTTTTATTTATAGATGTCTTACGAACTGCAAAGACGAAAGGCTTGGGTTGGGTGAGCCCGAATCATGTGCCGAAGGCCCCGGCTAATCCAGATGATCGCATTCTTATACAGATCCATCCTCCTCCAGAAAGCACGTAAGTTAAACATCGTGTATATATAAGGGTTTAATATTTCCATTGTTATAAACATATTTTAATGTAAATTATTGTATATTGTAGTGATTTTCAAGATAGTAAAATTGTGAAGTGCATTTCACAATTATGCTTACTGAAATTGGCTTACGCACGGTGATTACATGGGCGAAGCACACCTCTCGCCCATAAGGATGCTGATTTGAAATTTGAATTTCGGGTATATTTTTTATCATTCGATAGATAATACATAGTTAATCAAATAATATTGTTTAGTAATGTTGGATTATGGTAATATAATGCTTTTAATAATATTATTGTTGTTTTATTCTGAAGCGGTATAGATGGGACGACTTACGGGCATCGATTATTGAGGCACTATTACGGCGAAGCGCCAAATCTAACTAAAGATAATTTGGACAAGGAACGAAAAAAAGCCCTGCACAATGCTGAGATTGACCATCCAGGACAGGGTGAGTAGTTTATGCATGAGCATAGCCCCTGGTGGTCCGCACAACCCATATGGGTGCAGATGTGTGACCAGTGGAGAGTTGAGAGCTGGGTCAAGAGGCGCAAGACTGCCGCCTCGAACAAATGCTCAGGTGTATCAGACGACGAGAAGGCAAAAGGCACGTATCGGGGTGACAGTATATCACAGCAGTAGCACATTACTGCCAGGGTACATATGTTATGTTTAAAGTCATCTTTTGTAGCTAAAATATCATATGTTTATATAATAATATGAGAAAATGAACTGTAGGAGTCTCAGTCTCAAGGTCAACCTATAAATTGGTTGAATGTGTATGTGGCCACCCGCGATGGTCTGCCTGAGGCTGTTCAGATAGTGGTAATAAGTTCACTTTATCCTAATATGTTGTTTATAAATTGTGACAACCTTTTTTAGTATTTTTTTATTTATTTTTAACTATTTAATTGTTCACCTTCTGACAGGACACTTATAAGGGCTTAATGAACAAGCACTATCCTGAAGGCACCCCGCGTCCGTCGATTGATCAAGAATTATGGGAGAGGGTGTCCATCGTGAATAAAAATTATGTCAAAGGAAAAGGACAAAAATGACGCCCGACTATCAGTGGCACACGCAGCTCTGCCACCCAATCTACACAGTCATCAAGTTATCCAGCCTATCATTCTCCTACTGACTGTGTGAGAGCGATCTGTCAAGATCATGATCTTCTTCGTATACTGGGCGGGCATCTGCAGTCTCTGAGTCTTGATGAGTTAGCGGAGGCAGTGGCGGCAGCGGCGGCAACAGCAGCAGCAGCAGAATGCCGACCAGGTATATATATATATATCATTTATTGTTTAGCTACATTGTCTTATATGTTTATAGTCTTTGCGTCACTGTCTTACTTATATGTTTCACTACATTGTCTATTGTTTAGCTTTCCCTAAGTCGTAGCAGTATCAACATATGTAACATATATATTTTATTATTTTGTTAATTACAGGATCCTAATTTGGATGATCCATGAAGAACGCCTAGACTTGTTTTTTTAGATTTTTAAAGCCTTGTACTCTTTTAGATTCATTCTTTGGACAATTGTATTGGTTTATATGGATGTTTACGATATCGATATTGTGTTCGATGAATGTTTACAATTGTATTGTGTTGGATGAATGTTTATTCATGGATGATCAATGTTTATCATATAGTAGTTATATCATGGATGGATGTTAATATGGATGCTTGTATATACTGTTGTGTTGGGATTGAAAGCAGGTACAAAGCAGGTTATTTTTGGGAAATCAATAAAACAGGCCAAAATTTTTTTTTTAAAAAAAGGTATCGTGACGAGATACTATTCGCTTATCATACGTCGAGACCGCGTTACCTTCTTGGAAACTAACGACCGCTGCGATCGCTATTACCGGTCACTGCCACGTGTGTCACGTCACACCTGACAAATGACTCAACATGAGTCAAATTAGCGACGGTCGCTGATTGCGGTCGCTAATTAGTAGGTCGCTATTATTGGTCGCTACTGTACATCCAGCGACCAGATTACCTGCGACTAATATCAACGACCGCGTGTGGTCGCTGATACCCATCTGCGACCGTATGTGGTCGCTAATAGGCGGTCGCTGATAAGCCATTTTGTTGTAGTGTATGGCCATGAAACTTGCTAATCAACTTTCCTTTTATTGCAAATCTTATCTCTTTCTTACAATAGTATAATGTTGTTACCTTCTCATTGGTTGGAAATATAGATTAAGGTTAATTGTAATCCTAAGAGATAAGGTGAAGCCTTTTAACTAAGGAGTAATAAAAGTATGGGGATATTAGGAGGAATAAGTAATTAAATTTATTTCATATTGCAAGTATTCTTTTGTTTACTCGCATTTCAAAGTACTTCATTTTCTCTCATCCTTTCATTTTCTCCCAAGCCTAGCAAAACCAAAGAAAGCAAAGAGAGAGAGAGCCAAAATTTAGAAAGGAAAAAAAAGGAGAGCTTAGCTTAGTTCATGCATCCCAAGTTCATCATTTACCTTGGAAGAACAAGAAAGGTTGTTATCAAGACTAGGCAAGGATTCTTTCTAGTTTTCCTTCTTCTTCTATTTTTATTTCAAAATTATGAGGGTTTATGTTCTAAGACCCAAGATTCCTTAGATCTACATGCCTCATGTATGAATCTAAGCATCTTGACTGTTAGAATGGTGATTTAAATGGAGAAAAGTGAAACTATGTAACTAAATGGGTGAAACCCTAGCTTTTTCTTCTCTTAAATCTTGTGTAAATCAGGTTTTACAACTCCAATTTATGATCCGTCAAAGGGAGGTGCTAGATACACGAGTTATCTAGTAAACCCAAGTGATAGGACACAAAACTAGCATGTTTTGAAGCCATATGGGCTGACTTTCCCAAAATAGTCCATATAGAGCTAAAACCTAGCCAAGCCCACTGACCCCATTTTTCCAAGGGCAGATTCGTCCATTTCTAGACCTTTAAAAATTCTGGGAAACTTTAGGGAGGTACCTTGATGATTTATCTACATGTAGGAAAAATAACGGGCACGTTACAATGTATAGAATGGGAGGAATGGTGTTTACCGTAAAGGACTCTTTAAAAAGAAAACCCGAATAATTCATTGTGTATAACTGAGAAACATCTAAAATTTTTGCAGTGCTTTAGTATATGTTATGAGAGCATCCCTTGAAAATTTCAGAATTTTCTGGGCAAAACTCAATTTATTAAAAATGTAACAAGATCCGGGTGTTTTAGGCACTTTAAAAATAGTAAAACAAGTTCTAAAATTTCAGGAAAATTCAAAAAATCATTACTGGGTCATACACTGTCCAAATCCAGAAAAGAAAATTTTTGGAATTAGTTTGATATTTTTCTTAAAAATGATGAAGTTGTGAATAAAAGAAAATAAATAGTTAAATGATGTTATAAATAATGAAAATGTGATTTTAATGCTGGAAAACTCCTAATATATAATATTCTGACTATTTGAGGGTATTTTGGTAATTTATAATAAGAAGTATTATTTATGGCCTTTTATGGGTATTAAATAAGTTGTTTAATAAAGGGTGAACAATTACAATAAATTGTTTATTGACCTAATAAATTATTAAAATGTTATTATGATATTAATAATATTAGAATCGATATTTTAAATAAGTAAGAATATTGAAATTAAAATTTATTTAAAATATTATTAGATGACTAATAATATTAGATTAAAACCTTTATAAATGATTAAAATATTATTAAATGACTAATAATATTAGATTAAATATTATTAAAAATTAATAATATTAGATTAAAATATTATTAAAATATTAATAATATTAGATTAAAGTATTATTAGATGATTAAAATATTATTAAATAATTAATAATATTTGAAATTAAATGTTATTAAAATATAATAATATTAGTAAAGGAATAAAATATTATTAAATGATTAATAATATTAATACATGAATAAAATATTATTTAAAAATTAATAATATTAGTAAGCGAATAAAGTACTATTAGTTGATTAATAATACTAAGGAGTAAGTAAAATATTATTAAAAGTAATAATATTGGACGAGTTTAGGATAATTTTACGTAATAGTAATATTATCAAGGGGTAATTATGTTACTAAGGAATTAATGTAATAACTAATATTTAACTATGTGATTAAATATTAGGTAATTTAATATAGAGCAATGATATATGATTTTGCTAATCGAAAAATCAATTATAGGTCTTTTAAAGGAAGGTAGATAGACTGCTAACCGGAATATATTTATTTTCATAGCAGTAGACTACAGACAAGGCAAGTTCCCTAACTCAAATTCAAGTTGTTATTTTTCAGCATGTTAGTTGATAATTATTGTGGATTATTCCACATCTATGATTATTACTGAATATTCGCAATTATTGCAAGTTCCCCATACCGAGACTTTACTTTTCGCAAGTACTTTATTTGAGCTCGAGCTTTAATTCTCAAGCATGTACTAAGTGGTTTAATTATGTAAAATTATTTCACATCATTAATTATTATTGATATTCGCACAAGTGCATTTGAATTCGTACAGTCTTTGACCTGTACCTTATTTAAAAGTTCTATAATCCATGAATTATGGAAGTTTGAGTCTAAACCCTTGTTCGGTTCAACAATTGTATGAAAATCATTTATAAAAGCTATCCAGACCATTTGATGGTATGATTTCTTAGACTGAAGTGAACACCCCTTATTATAGGGGACTACCCCACGTATCTAATATAAGATACACACCACAGAGTTAAATGTTATGCATATACATAGTATATGAGAGGCTGATCCCCTCGAGTACGTATTCATGAGCCAGTAACCAAGGGGTCAATTAGCTATTGATTCCCTTGGAAGTTGTTCATAGTCTACTTGACTACTTGATATTCTAAAAGCACTTGTTGTCTCTTACTTCTGTTATTCAGATATTAAATCTTTCCAGATATTCATTTCATTCATAATATATATTATTCTTGTTGTACTTAAATTTGTTGAGCAAACTAGTTGCTCATCCTTGCTATATCATGAACATTATTGCAGTTATGCCTGAGACCTCAAACAAAGGCAAGGGCAATGAGAAGAAGAAGTAATAGACTTCTAGTAGCAGCACTTTTGTTTCATGCTAGTTACATTAACTGTTAGCGTTATTTAAACCCTAATTACTGTTTAAGTACCTGAAAAGGACTAAGGATTTATTCTTGGTATATCCAGTAATTCGCCTCTTCACACAATATAAAGGTGGCGAAAGGAACCTTTTACTCCTCTGAGCATTCTAAAACATCAAATATCTTGGTGATCTGCTTTATCCACGTTAAGTTGTATTAAGGTTCAAACCTTTGAACTAGTAACACCTTTTGGATGAACAACATATGTTTATTATATTCTGCATTTAGTTATTCTTTGTTGTTTAGAGGTGGATGTTTATATTGGATCATGATGACCAGGTCCGGGTATTTGAGACTAGAATCTAGGGGCGTCACATTGTCTCTATATCGACTTGTCATTTTATTTTCTTTTACATTGTCGAACATTGAATTTATCAGGAGGACTGTCACTCCATAAGAGAGACGACAAACTAAAAATAGTGATTCTCATCGTGACAAACCGAAAGTAATACAAAATCATAATTCGGCAAAGGAGGTTGTTCCCCTTGGTTGACAAAAAAAAGGATAACATCAAAAATATCAAAGTGACTCCTTTGAGACGTCAACATGTCCCTATATTTATTATATCGCCCATGAAGGAATTGAAAGAAGCAACATGGCATCAAAAAGAAATTAGCACGTTTCATAACTCCTTGAATTAATTCTGGAGAGTCTTTTCCCTTATCTTAAGCAAGCTTAAATAGGCATCTATGGTTTGATCCCATATAAGTGTCTTGAGGCCGAAGTGACTATACTCCTTTGTGAACCAATATATACTCGTACATAGGCCTACATAAGGGAACTGTGATTCGTCAACACTGTCTGAGAACCAATTAAAAGTCAATCATTCCACATTATGTGCCTTAAGTGGCATCAAAGGATCTTTTTAAAATTTACTCCCTCTAGAGATTTGCACAAAAAATAGGTTATAATTATAAGACCCCAACTTTTATGAATAAAAAATGAATTTTCTATAAATATCATTTTTGAATATTATGGAGTAAATTTGATATAATGTTATAGTTGTGGGTAATATTTATAAATTTTACAAAGTACGCAAGTTGTTATATAATATTCGTTTGGTCGGGGAATATTCTTTTTGTCGGGAATATCCGTAATGACAAGCACAATCATTAGTGGTCCCCACAACGGAAGTATTGTAAGTAGTAAGAAAAGCGATGTAATTGTCTTTTATAAAAATAACGGCGGAAGTTTTACCGTTTAAAGCCGTTGAACTACCCATAGTAGTAAAAGTACGATGTCTGGCGTGGTTGCGTAGTAGCACACGGTATTGATTATTGATGCTTATGTGAGAAGTCACTCAGTTATACTCAATTATTGATACAGTAATTGCTGCATCATATCTCTCATATTATTGATTCATTTATTGTCACAATATTATCTGCATAATATGTTATATTATTAAATCAATAATTGAGACGACAAAGTTATTAATATTATTAAATTGCAATATTAACAAAGTCTAGAAGTTCTGTCAAGAGAGGTTAGGTAATTGTGCGCCAATAAGGAGAAATCCTTACCTGAAGGCCCCTTCTTTCCTAGGAACGACCTGGTTGTTAAATATTGTGAGTTATGATATTAATGATGAATAACTTATGTTGATTAAAGATGAAATTGATAGTTTCATTGAGTTGGGATTATTAGCGTTAGTGGAAATCGACATATATTTTGATGATAGTTGATGTCTGGGGGTTATATTGATAAATCGGGTAATTTATCGGATAAATGAGCAATTAATTGCTACTAATTCACATGCTTATAAAACTATTTGTTAACATGTGTGTACTATTGATTCACATTCATTTACTATTAGGGGAGTTGGTGCAAGATTGATAATACTTGCATGACTAAGTTAAAAATGGAGGTATACATGGAGGTACTATACTGTAAATTCGTATTTTCACATGTCTAGAACTATTGAGTCACATAATTTACTATTAATTCACATGATTTACTATTAGGGGAGTTGGTGCATGATTGATAATACTTGCAGGACTAAATTAAAAATAAAAAAAAAGAGGAAGGTATTATACTGTAATATTTCGAGTCCCAAAACGTGCAATTATCGAAACTATATTTTTCTATAAATAGAAGCTCATTCCTTCATTATTTTTCACCAATTCACTAAAGCTATAGAGCGGTTATTATAGAGAGAAATTATAGAGAGAAAGAAGAAGAGAAGTCTACTACCTCACTACTCCAGTATCCAAATTTCTTCTAAGGTAAGGGGTATTATTCTTTCGTATTCATGAAGAGAGTAATTTTCTTTCAATACTCATTATTCCATTCCTTATTATTATGTTGGAATAACCTATCTATGCGAAGTACCGCATACATGGTAAAAATTTTCTGTTATTCCATTCCTTATTATTATGTTGGAATAACCTGTCTATGCGAAGTACCGCATACATGGTGAAATTCTTCTATTATTCCATTCTTTAATATTCTCGCTTTGAATATCCTATCTCATGCATTTTATGCATGATCAGTTCCATTATTTATTATTACGTCGGAATATCACTCGCATGCGCGTTTACCTTAGAACACGGTTCCATTATTTATTATTACGTTAGAATATCACATCTGTGCTTTATGCATGACACTGGTTCCATTATTTAATATTACATTGGAATATTCATGCATGCTTTTACGCATGACTGGTTCCATTATTTATTATTAGGTTGGAATAACTTTGTATGCTGCGGATTACTAGTATACTGGTGAATTCTGTTGTATTCCATTCTTTATTATACTCAGTTGATTAAAGTTTTGGCTTTTATACTCTATGAAATTAGTGGAATATCTTTGATATTTGCGCTCATCCAATATCTTTTCATGGAAATATTCTTCTGAGAATTCTTGAATTTTACATCACAAAGCAGTATCATGTTGACAATTTGGACGTTATTGGTTCCTGGATAAATTAATTCTTGAACTTGTTTTATTGAATTCTTATATCATTGTCATCATCCTCATGTTTATTTTACATTAAAAGTCATACATGTGGCTGTAGTGCATAGATGGACTTGGTATGATTATGACTAGGGATTATTCGGTATAATCATGACTGTAATGTTACAAATGATGTGGTAAAAGTCCTTATTGGCCCAAAGTGCATTGAGGGACAGTTGTTGGCATGATCATGACCATTAATGAATACACGATTATCATTGGCCGTAGTGCATGGATAATTTATGGTCGTGATACTAAAGAATATCATTGGCCGTAGTGCAGGGGTGATTCGATGATGTGGATTATTTATTAAGCTGAGTCTCAGTGATGAAAATGATGAAAAACCTTTTTAAATCATAGAAGATAGTAGATTTTATGCTCTACTTGACTCTTTTAATGGATTGCTTATTTTCGCTGCAGTTTTTGATCTAAAACTTGTTGTCTATTATATTCTATCAGTTGTTATACTGTTGAAGGCTAAGGATAATTTATTTTGCATTATCTTAGTCATAATATTTCTTACTGGGCTAGTTGAGCTCACCCTTTGCTTTCATTGTTCTCTTCAGGAAATGAAAACGTAGCAGGGACTAGTCGGGGAACAGAGTGATGGTCCTAGATGGTGTATTAGTAGTCCTCACTATTCTGTGAAATAGTGTGATAATAAATGTAATGAGGACTCCATTGAGTGTAGATATTGTCTAGATGACAATATTTGTATTAAAACTCATTGTATATATTTTGTCGTATTTTACACGACTGTTGTATAATTAAGTTTGTAGTTGTATTTTGTACCATGTATTTGGCGACTCAGAATAGGTGATGTATACCTGTTTTGGGGGCGTCATAATAATGGAATTGCCCCTCCACCCAACTCTCACTCAGCCCCACTTCACTGTGTGGTGTTTATTGAATGAGTTAAAAATATATATAGTCATTATACTATATTTATACATTTATTTCGGTGTCTTGCTACATGCCAAATCATTAAATCTAACCATGAAACACATCACGGAACCAAGCGGGTTAAACAGGTCAACGCATTTGCTGCTTAGCATTTGGGCCTCATGATAGCCTAGCGTGGTTGAAGCAAGGCTTAGCGTTGGCTAGCAAGGTCCTTTGCTTTGACACTCACTTCTCGAATTTTTATCGCTCAACTCGCATATTTGATTACAACCAATTTTGGATATATTGTAGACACCATAGTAGACTATATTTAAAAAATATAAGCCACCCATTTCAGATACTTTAAACAGCCCAAACAAAGCTCCAAAAATGCTCTGTCATAATAGTTTTTAATTGTTTTCCAGCTTTATCCTCTCTCGCTAAAAGAGTCATAACTAATTCGTTTTAAAACATTTTTGGGCGATTATTGCGCCCACGCGAAGCTAACTTCCGGGGCTACAACTCTTATTCAATAACCTTTTCCAAACTCTGCACTCATAATTCTAGAAATTTCACGTAAGGGACGGGTCCAAATCTGATTCCCATATTTTGGACAGATTCGACGCACCCACTTTAGCACATCATAACTCGGTCGTCCGAACTCGGAACGAGTCCGTTATGGAGGCTATGTCTAGCTGAGATATATTTCACACTACGAGATCTCAGAAAATTATAATTTTCCAGAAAGTAGTACTAGCCAAAAAAGTTAACCAAATGTAGTCCGACACACTTTCTTTTCATATTTATCATTTCTTATTAAAATGTGTTCCAGCTTGATTTAATACCACGTGGCGCTTAAGTTATCCTTATCTAGGATATACAAAGCTATCTTAGGTTTCGGATCCATCAAATTATGCGTTTTTACCCAATTTAGCTCATTTTGGCATTTTTACAAAAATCAAGCGTGCGTCCTAAATTGTGGACTGATTTCTATAGGTTGGGACTACATAATCAGCCCATTTTTGCCAAACTTATTGCTCCTCACAAACACGCTAATCTCCATGGCTCTAATTAAGTCCACAAGGATCCAATCACAGTTATACCATTCATGAATACATATTTACACTAACTAATTAACAAGTTAGTTTACTAACTTTAATTTAAAATCAAGTCAACTATATCTGTTGTGGCTAATTTGTTCCATTAACATTCCTTGTATTATTTATGTAATGCAATTAGAATCATTATAGCTTAATGTATCAATAATCCATGAACTTCGTTTTAAACTTGTTTTTCCCAAGCTTAATATTTCAATATTAATTGTATCCATTTCATTAGATTTATTCATAATATTATAGACTTAATATACATATAATATAAATTTTTTATGAATTTATTTGATCTGCGTCAAAAATCGGATTGAAAATGGATGGCGAAACGCTGCCTAGCAGCTAGCACCTGGCACCTGCACCAGCGTTGCGCACTGCTGGGCTAGGCAACCCGGTGTTGCTGCCTTGCATTGGCAGCTCAACCTTATTTTCTTGCCCATTTCACAATTTTATAACCTGAAATCCATACACCAAATCGAATCCAATTTTTAATATATTCTAGATGATACTTCATAGTATTTTATAAAAATTCTTCTTAATTAAAACAAGTTTTCTATGGCATAGATTTAACAGGTCAAAAAGTCCAAAAATCTGCAGATTTTGCCCAAAAATCTGCAGATTTCACATAGCTTCTAGCCTAATTTGCCATTTTCCATCTTTTAATCTATAAGTCCGTTAGCTTCCAAAATTTTATAGCACCAAGATGGTACTACATAGTATTTTATAAAAATATATCATGCCCAATTCGGATTCATTATGATGAAATTATAGAGGCATGAAACTGCCTTATTGGCCATATTTTTCATTCAACTCAAGTTTTTTTTTAGAATTTCTTTAAAACTTGATTTGAGCTTGATTTGATTTAGTCAATTAACTTTATTAACATCATAATACATATATAAAAATGTCCTAGCCTCAAGCTTTGCTTAATTCTCACTTTTTAAGCTTTAAACCTCTTTGAGGTAAATTTTTAAACACTTTATATACATAGGTTGAAAATTCAGATTTCACTAAATTTTAGGCATAGTCTAGCCAAGTATTTTACCATGAAAATCCTTCCTTATTATCTCAGAACCCAAGCAACGCCATTACCCACAACAATCACAACAATAACAATACATTATTACTCTAATTTCTATGATTTTAACAAGTAAATGCTAACATACATCACATTTGATGCAATCCCTTGAATTAGTGAGAGATATGGAGCCGATGAAAATGGGGAGAATGGAGAAATAAAATTATACTGAATAAGTTCCTTAGCTCTCTCTCTCTCTCTCTCTCTCTCTCTCTCTCTCTCTCTCTCTCTCCTCTTATCAGGTAAATTGCTTAGTATACCATGAATAACCGAAGGAGTGACACCTCCTACTTACATTTAGTGACTCAGCAACAACATTTTTTTAGGCTTAAATATGAATTAGTACCCTAAACTATTGGCCATATTTCACTTCGGTGATCCACCTTTCAATTTTGTCAATTAGATGATTAAACTATCAATTTTTTCAATTGCACCAAATTGAGCATACCATGTCAGAAATTACTGACGTGGCTAATTATGTGGGGCCTTAAGAAGCTTATGTGGCAAAAAAAACTATTTTTAATCATTAAATAAACAAATCTGTTTAAATAAAGGGTAAAATGGTCAAAACCTAATTTAACATTTCTAATTAAAATAAAACAAACAAACATCAGTACAAATCCATTACAATCGATTCGATCAAGACTAGCTCTCCCCAAATTGAACGAAAAAACCTAGCTCAACCGAAGCGAAGAATTTTTGATAATCAACCATTCCGGCAAGATAATCGGTTCAACAATGAAGTAAGTATGTGATTTAGCTATTCTCTATTCACTACAAGAAAACCACTCATTCCCGACGAGCACTGTCGTCGCCAATGACCATAGTGCCGTCGGCATTGAGGTCATTAGCGACAGGCACTGCCGTCTGCACAACCGTCGCCCCACAGGTCGTCGCCCCTGGCTCCCATCGCCAGCCATCGGCATCATTGTCATTCTGGAGTGGGAGTCATTGGCGGCGATTTACATTAATCATTGGCGACGGCTATCTGACGGCAGTAGTCGCAAGAAGACCCCATAGATTTTTTGAGCGGAAGCCTCATTACCGACGGCATGGCCGTCGGCAATGACTAAGTAGTCGTCGGCAATGACCTTTTAGTCATGTCTGTCGCTATATGTCATTGGCGACGACATAGCCGTCGCCATTACCCCCGTCGGCAATGACTACATATATTTTGAATTTTTTTTTAGAATTTCAAAATTTCCCTGTTCATTTACAAATGTACACCTGTTATAAACTAATAACAACCATCAAATCACAACTATACCTGTTATAAACTAGTAACCCAAATCAAATATATAGATAAAAAATATAATGGTCGTCGGTACAACTCAAAAACTGTACAAATACATACATGAAACTCAGAATATAACATAAACTAAACTAACTACAACCCGTCGCTTGTTTTCCGTCATCGAAGAGTTGCGATCATCACCTGTCATTTAGAGGAGGTCGTAAATCATCAACTCGATGGTGGTCATCGCTCATCTTCGAGGGAAATTTGCTGCGTCATCGACTTGGCCATCGTCAAAGTGCCTCCACCTCCACCTCCACCTCCACCTCCACAAGTCTCGTCAACAAGACCCTACAAAATTAAAATATTAATAACAAAATCAAAATGAAAACATATTTACATTATTTTAGTTTGTGTTCTTCAAGTTAAGCGAACGGGACTCAAACTCGGGCTCCGTATATCTGAATTGAGTCCCGTCAGTTGTAACGCATGTCTTTTGCCTATGCAGTGCTATTTCCTGTGTTCGCATGTCAACTGGACGGCCGGGGCAGGTTTTGGGCTCTTTTTGACTTTTTGTCTAACTATTGGCGAGTTTTGTAAACTAGGACTTAACTCGGTCTCCGTATGTCAGAATCGAGTCCCGTAAGTTATAATGCGTGTCTAATACCTACGCAGTACTATGTGTGTATTTGCGTGGTGTTCAGACGGCCGAGGCGGGTTTTGGGCTCTTTTTCGGCTTTTTGCCTAACTGTTGGCGGGTTTTGCAAACAAGGACTTAACTCGGTCTCCATATGTCGGAATCGAGTCCCATAAGTTGTAATGCGTGTCTAATACCTACTCAGTGCTACGTGTGTGTTTGCGTGGCGTTCATACGACCGAGGTGGATTTTGACCTATTTTTTGGCTTTTTGCCTAAGTGTTGGCGAGTTTTGCAAACTGGGCGATAACTCGAATTCCGTATATCAGAATCGAGTCCCGTAAGTTCTAACGCGTGTCTAATACCTACTCGGTGCTACGTATGTGTTTGTGTGGCGTTTGAAAACCGAGACAGGTTTTGACCTGTTTTACGGCTTTTTGCCTAAGTGTTGGTGAGTTTTGCAAACTGGGCGATAACTCGGATTCCATATATCCGAATCAAGTCCCGTAAGTTCTAACGTGTGTCTAATACCTACTCGGTGCTACGTGTGTGTTTGCGTGGCGTTCGAATGACCGAGGCGAGTTTTAACCTATTTTCGGCTTTTTGCCTAAGTGTTGGCGAGTTTTGCAAACTGGGCGATAACTCGGATTTCGTATGTCGGAATCGAGTCCCGTAAGTTCTAATGCATGTCTAATACCTACTCAGTGCTATGTGTGTGTTTGCGTGTCATTCGAACTGCCGAGGCGGGTTTTGACCTGTTTTTCGGCTTTTTGCCTAAGTGTTAGCGAGTTTTGCAAACTGGGCGATAACTCGGATTCCGTATATCGAAATCAAGTCCTATAAGTTCTAACGCGTGTCTAATACCTACTCGGTGATACTTGTGTGTTTGTGTAGCGTTCGGACAACTGAGACAGGTTTTGACCTATTTTACGGCTTTTTGCCTAAGTGTTGGCGAGTTTTGCAAACTGGGCAATAACTCGGATTTTGTATGTTAGAATCGATTCCCGTAAGTTCTAACGCGTGTCTAATACCTACTCGGTGCTACATGTGTGTTTGCGTGGCGTTCGGACGGCCGAGGCGGGTTTTGACCTGTTTTTCGGCTTTTTGCCTAAGTGTTAGCGAGTTTTGCAAACTGAGCGATAACTCGGATTTCGTATATCGGAATCGAGTCCTGTAAGTTCTAACGCGTGTCTAATACCTACTCGGTGATACTTGTGTGTTTACGTGGCGTTCAGACGACCGAGACGTGTTTTGACCTGTTTTATGGCTTTTTGCCTAAGTGTTGGCGAGTTATGCAAACTGGGCGATAACTCGGATTCCGTATGTCAAAATCGAGTCCCGTAAGTTCTAACCCGTGTCTAATACCTACTCGGTGCTACATGTGTGTTTGCGTGGTGTTCGGACGGCCGAGGCGAGTATTAACCTATTTTTTGACTTTTTACCTAAGTGTTGGCGAGTTTTGCAAACTGGGCTATAACTCGGATTTCGTATATCGGAATCGAGTTTCGTAAGTTCTAACGCGTGTCTAATACCTACTCAGTGCTACGTGTGTGTTTGCATAGTGTTCGGACGACCGAGGCGGGTTTTGACCTATTTTTTAGCTTTTTACCTAAGTGTTGGCGAGTATTGCAAACTGGGCGATAACTCGGATTCTGCATGTTAGAATTGAGTCCCATAAGTTGTAACACATGTCTAATACCTACTCGGTGCTACGTGTGTGTTTGTATGGTGTTCAGACGACCAAGGCGGGTTTTGACCTATTTTTCGGCTTTTTGCCTAAGTGTTGGCGAGGTTTGCAAACTGGGCGATAACTCAGATTCCGTATATTGGAATTGAGTCTCGTAAGTTCTAACGCGTATCTAATACCTACTTGGTGTTATATGTGTGTTTGCATGGCGTTCGGATGATCGAGACAGGTTTTGACCTATTTTACGGCTTTTTGCCTAAGTGTTGGCGAGTTTTGTCTAAGTTTTCTCCAGTTTGGCGGACGGGACTCGAACTCGAGCTCCGCATGTCAGAATCGAGTCCCGTCAGTTGTAACACGTGTCTATTACTTATGCCTAGGCGTGTTAACTAGCTATTTGACAGTTTATATAAGCAATATAATTATAAATAAAGAAATACATCAATAATAAGTTTTACCTGTCGAATATGTGGAGGAAAGATATTGGCCAAGACAACTGCACATACACGGATGGCCTCCTCCTGGACTACACCCATGAGGTCGTCAGCGGTAGCTGCAGGATCTATGGAGTCGTAGACAACCTCCTGAGCAAGCTGGTAGATCCGCTCGAGTGATGGTGCGCCTAACTGCACGACACTGCTAGCCATGCACCCCTCTATGATCCGCCTGAAGAAGTCATCAGATAATGAAGGGTCGGCGCCTGATCCACTCGCACCACTACCTCCGGTGGGTGGGCGACATCGAGATCTCATGGCGGGGACTATAGTGTGAAATTTGGGACACGGGGATGCCCACAACTCTACCCATCTTGGCCCCCAGTAGCTCTCCTGTGGTCCTCCATCTCCTCGTCCTCATGCTCAGCATCAGCCATTGGAGTGTCACCTCTCTGGGTGCTCCGGACCACAGAAAGGTCATCGAACCGTGTCTAAAACAACACAGAAATAGGTGAAAAGCAAGTATAACACAAAAAAATTCAAAAGAATTTCAAAGCCATCAAATACATACTAAATGAAATAATTAAATTACTTACCGCAATGTGCTCTGCCTCAGGTGAGATATAACCACCATCACCTTTCTTCTGGTAAGCGTGCCACCAAAACTCGAGGCGAGAAGGTTGGTGCTTTAGACTCGCCTCGAGCCTCTCTCCAGAGAGGTCGACGACCGACTCCAGTCTGCGGTGTGGGAGATAACTTCTGTTTGTCAGGCGACTATCTGTTGTCCGACATCTTCTTAAACCCTTGCCCTCCCAAATATTGCACATCTGCCCCCACACCGCAGACCAATGAAATCTGGCCGGACATCTCTAAGTGTCTATCCATCAGCCATCTTGGTCTGGGCCTTCTTCTTCTAGTCTTACACCCACTTGTGCCAATTCATCTCGAGATATTTCCCGAGAACAGTCATCCCATGGGCCTCCTGCCCGTCCTCAAAACGATAATATCTTTGCAATACAACATATGAATATCAGCAGTTACTTAGTAGACAACATAAAGCAAAGCGGTAAATAAATATTCAAAAGCATAAATTAAAACTAACATATGAATGAATGACTTCTTACCCTAAACTCAACAATAATAAGCCCACGTGTGCGGTCATCCACATCCGCCCACCTCATCCACGAATTTGGAGAATCGATCATGAGACGATCCCAAGCAACGTGTTCTTTGGCGTGACGTCAAGGATACTAAAATTGAAATTATTAAATTTCCAAATTACAAAGAATATATAAGAACTAAATAATTAATACAAACGTAATGTATATATTACCTAGTAGTCCCGGGGCAAGATATAAGCGCTACTGGGGATTCCTAGCAATCACGCGCTTTAGTCCCCTGATGAGCTTACATCGATCACCTATGTAGTGAAATACAATAATATTTATATAAACGAATATAATGTCAATATTATATAAAATTACAAACAATAAGATGTATAATAACAAAACATGTAATTATACCTGATGATCCGGCCTGATCATCACCAGCACTACCTCTACGGCCCCCACGACCTGAACTACCAGCACGCCCACCACGATCGCCATGTGGTGTACGCGCCATATTTGTATATATACTGTCAAATCATCATCAAGAAGATAATATGTGGATACAACTAAAAGTATACAAACACAAATATCAGAATCATCATGCACGTACAACTAAAAGGATACAATATGCAGATATAACTAAAAGGAAACAACTATGACATTTGAATACAACTAAAAGGATACAACACGTAGATACAACTAAAAGGATACAACATGTAGATACAACATACATTTGTTCTTTCATTTTATTTTTATTTTATGCCCCAAAGTCACCGTGTTTGCTCTATTCTCGCCTATTATACAAAAATGGCGACTCTTTGTTTTCCTCTTCCACTTTCTCTCTCCTCCTCAATTCATTTTCCATCATAAAAATTCAAACTATTCAGATTCTCTCTCTTCTTCTCCATTAAATCAATTCATCAGAACCTCAGTTTTCACTCTTTTACTCAAAAAAAGAACAAGAGCACAAGAAGATATTTACTTGGTAAAGCTTTGTGAAAAGATGAAGAGGGATAGAGAGGAGATATCAAAATCTAAAAACAGTGAGAAAAGGGGGAGATCAAGTAATTCTCTGATGAAATCCTCCTCTTCACAGTTTAGAAGAAGAAGAGGGAGATCAAGAAAATATTCGACAGTTCAATCATCTAATTGACAAAATTGAAAGGTGAATCACTAACTACAGCCTAACTACAAAGAAACAACTATGACATTTGAATACAACTAAAAGGATACAACATGCAGATATAACTAAAAGGAGAAAACTATTACATTTGAATACAACTAAAAGGACATAAAGAGTACATACTCCTAATCATTTATATCATCAAAGACATCAATATCAAAATCATCATCTTCGAGCAGTAGATCTTCACTATCGTTGTCATCACCATCTTCGTCTTCCTCAACGATTTCTTCAATTATATCTACCTCCTCAACCACATCGTCTTCACTTTCGACAGCGACAACATCATCCTCTTCTTCACTAGACTCACTAATAATTGTCACATCAGCAGGTGTGACACTGGTAGACTCGACTTGTAAAGGTTTATCATCTGGACGAGGAGTTGTGCCTTGAAAAATATGGGCTTTGGTGGTTATAACCGCATGCCATGGGCTTGCAGGAGTCTTAACACTCCGCGCGTAGTACAACTGTGTTGCTTGACTTGCTAAATAAAATGCTCGTCCATACCACTCATCAGTCTTAGTTTTGACTTAACGTAATAGTCAATTCGTCCCGATTTTTATCTACTTTAACTCCATTCTCAACATCAAACCAATGACAATTGAAGCAAACTAATTCTTTATGACCCCAATACTTGAGCACAACAACTTTTAGCAATCGTCCATACCAGTCATCCCAAATGTTATCGTAGCAGCTACCTTTCACCACAACACCAGAATCAGCAGAAGCGACTTCCACAATATCGCAACACTTAAATCATGAATCAGTTGACAATGCAAAGATGTATAAGTATCTACAGATCTTTCAGGGCCATTGGCTATAAGCTTTAGCCGATTGTCAGCTAACTCATCTATGAGGACCTAATATATTAACACAATATTGCACAAATGCTAATTACGCCATAAGAATAAATCTATGATGGTAGATTCATTGAACTTGTAAAGGATAGACTTACATGATCTTTAAACCATTGCACAAATTCTCCATTTCTTAAATTTTTCAAATCCCCGTTCGATATACTCGGATTCGCTTCACGTACTTCAGCATCATATTGACTGCAGCACAGTTATATACTCAATGTGTTTGTAAAGGAACTTGACACAATTACACCAGACACATATAGTTATGACTACTTACTTAATGTATGGCGCTACTTCATTCATGTTGACAAGTGCATACAATGTGGCAGCTGCATACTCAATATCGGTCAAGAATCTCCTTTTTTTACCGCCGAATGGGCAAACGGGATGACTAAAGGTCGTTAGTTCTCCATTTTCCTCGTGCTCAACAGCCTAATTTCGACGTGCGCGATTGTGCTTCGTCTGAACATTCAGCTCAAAGTAAAATGAGTAGAAATTAACAAGTTCCTCTATAACATAACTTTCAGCAATCGACCCCTCTACACGGGCTCTATTCTTCACCTTTTGCTTTAGACATCACATATACCTATGTGATATATAGATTAGCAAGAAAGAATGAACATTTTACCGTATTAAAAACATTAATGTCATTACCTCTCGAATGGATACATCCATCTATATTGTACGGGACCACCAAACTTAGATTCGTATGGCAAGTGAATAGGCAAATGCTCCATTGAATAAAAAAACGATGGAGGGAAGATCATTTCTAACTTGCACATTATTTCCACTATCTGTATCTCCATTTTATCTATGTCTTTGACCTGAAGCTCCGTCAAGCATAGATATCTGAAGAAATTAAAAGCTCACATCGATTGCTTGACCACACGTTTGAAGAAGAAGTCGATAAATGCCGCGAGGATCAACCGCATGAATACGTAATAATCATGACTTTTGAGACCCCAAAACTTTAGCTCTTCAACTTTACAACACCTTGCTATATTCGAAGAATATCCATCTAGGAGCTTCAGTCCACTGATCCAATTACATATCAATATCAATTGTTCCCTGGTCAAAGTATATTCAGCTTTAGGCGTTACCGTCTTACTATCCTCCTGATACAACCACAAATCTTCCCTAATGTTCATTTCTACCAAATCAAGCCTCGACTTGTTGTTGTCCTTTGTTCTACCAGTGGGATCTAGGACTGTATAAAAAATGTTATCAAATACATTCTTCTCAGTATGCATCGGATCTAAACAATGACGGATGCAGAGTGTAGCCCAATAAGGCAGGTCAAAGAATATGGATCTATGTGTCCAATTGTGAACCTTTCCGTAACTGTGACACCCCCAAAATAGGTATACATCACCCATCTTGAGTCGCCAAATACATGGTACAAAATACAACTATAAACTTAAATATACAACAGTCGTGTAAAATACGACAAAATATATATCGTGAGTTTTAATACAAATATTGTCATCTAAACAATATCCACACTCAATGGAGTCCTCATTACATTTATTATCACACTATTTCACAGAATTGTGAGGACTACTAATACACCATCTAGGACCATCACTCTGTTCCCCGACTAGTCCTTGTTACGTTCCCATTTCCTGAAGAGAATAATGAAAGCAAAGGGTGAGCTCAACTAGCCCAGTAAGAAATATTATGAATAAGATAATGCAGAATAAATTATCCTTAGTCTCCAACAGTATAACAACTGATAGAATATAATAGACAACAAGTTTTAGATCAAAAACTGCAGCGAAAATAAGCAATCTATTAGAAGAGTCAAGTAGAGAATAAAATCTACTATCTTCTATGATTTAAAAGGTTTTTCATCACTTTTATCATTTGAGACTCGACAATAAATAATCCACATCATCCCTGCACTACGGCCAAGGATATTCATTAGTATCACAACCACAAATTATCCATGTACGGGCCAAGGATATTCGTGTATTCATCAATGGTCATGGTCATGCCAAAAACTGTCCAACAATGCACTATGGCCAATGAGGACTTTTACCATATTATTTGTAACATTACGGTCATGATTATACTGAATAATCCCTGGTCATAATCATACCAAGTCCATCTATGCTTTCTGAGCCACGAGATGACTTTCAATGAATATATAAACATGAGGATGATGACAATGATATATGAGTTCAATAAAATAAGTTCAAGAATTAATTTGTCCAGGAACTAATAACGTCCAAATTGTCAACAAGATATTGTTTTGTGGTGTAAAATTCAAGAATGCTCAGAAGAATATTTCCATGAAAGGATATTGGATGAAACGCAAATATCAAGGATATTCCACTAATTTCATGGAGTATAAAAACCAAAACTTTAACCAATTGAGTATAATAAAGAATGGAATAAGCGAGAATTCACTAGGTATACTGTAATCCGCGATACTGAGTTATTCCAATGAATAATAAATAATGGAACCAGTCATGCGTAAAAGCACGAATAAGATATTCAATAAAATAATAAATAATGGAACGGGTTTACGTAAAAACGCACGTACATGGATATTCGACATAATAATAAATAATGGAACCGTGTCATGCGTAAAAGCGCACGGATGTGAGATATTAAAACGAGAATATTAAAGAATTGAATAATAGAAGAATTTCACCATATATGCGGTACTTGGCGTAGAAAGGTTATTCCAACATAATAATAAGGAATGAAATAATGAAGAATTTCACCATGTATGCGGTACCGCGTAAAAGTTATTCAACATAATAATAAGGAATGGAATACTTGAGTATTGAAAGAAAATTACTCTCTTCATGAATACGAAAGAATAATACCCCTTACCTTAGAAGAAATTTGGATCTTTGGAGTAGTGAGGTAGTAGACTTTCTTCTTCTTCTTTCTCTATAATTTCTCTCTATAAAAGCGCTTTCTATAGCTTTAGTGAATTGGTGAAGAATAATGAAGGAATGAGCTTCTATTTATAGGAAAATATAGTTTCACTAATTGCACGTTTTGGGGATCAAAAAATTACAGTATAATACCTTCCTCTTTTTCCTTATTTTTAATTTAGTCCTGCAAGTATTATCAATCTTGCACCAACTCCCCTAATAGTAAATCATGTGAATTAATAGTAAATCATGTGACTCAATAGTTCTAGACATGCGAAAATACAAATTACAGTATAGTACCTCCATCTATACCTCTATTTTTAACTTAGTCATGCAAGTATTATCAATCTTGCACCAACTCCCCTAATAGTAAATGAATGTGAATCAATAGTACACACATGTGAACAAATAATTATATAAGCATGTGAATTAGTAGCAATTAATTGCTCATTTATCCGATAAATTACCCAATTTATTAATATAACCCCCAGACATCAATTACCATCAAAATAAATGTCGATTTCTACTAACGCTAATAATCCCAACACAATGGAACTATCAACTATCAATTTCATCTTTAATCAACACAACTTATTCATCATTAATATCATAACTCACAATATTTAACAACCGTGTCGCTCCTGTGAAAAGGGGCCTTAGGTGAGATTTCTCCTCATTTGGCATGCAATTACCTAACCTCTCCTTAATAGAACTTCTAGACATTGTCAATATTGTAATTTAATAATATTAATAACTTTGTCGTCTCAATTATTGATTTAATAATATAACATATTATGCAGATAATAGTGTGACAATAAATGAATCAATAATATGAGAGATATGATGCAATAATTACTATAGCAATAATTGAGTATAACTGGGTGACTTCTCATGTAAGCATCAATAATCAATACCGTGGTGCTACTTATGCAACCACAGCGTATTCATTGTACTTTTACTATCGGGTAGTTAGTTCAGTTTTAATGGTAAAACTTCTGCCGTTATTTTTATAAAAGATAATTACTGCGTTTTTTCACTACAATAATACTTCCATTCTGAGGGTCCACTGATGATTGTGTAAGTAAATACGGATATTCCCGACAAAAAGAATATTCCCGACCAAACGAATATTATATAACAACTTGCGTACCTTTGCAAAATTTATAAATATTACCCACAACTATAACATTATATCAAATTTACTCCATAATATTCAAAAATGATATTTATAGAAAATTCATTTTTTATTCATAAAAGTTGGGGTCTTACAACCTCCCTTCTATATAAATTTTAGCCCTCGAAATTGGGGTACATACGGTATGTCGAAGAGGTAAGGATACCTTGATTTCATTTGATTCTAACTCCCAAGTCATTTCCTCAACATCGTGGTTTCTCCACAAAACTTTTACTTGAGGTATAACCTTGAGCGTAAAATATGTTCCTTCTTATCCAAGATTTGAGCAGTGCCTCTTTATCGTTAAATCTTCATCTATCTAAATCTAGTTCTAGCTCAATAATGGTTAAAGGGTCTATTACATATTTACGTAACATAGATATGTGAAAACATTATGAACACGAGACATACTTGGCGGTAAAGGCGAGTCTATAAAGCGATTCCTACCGCTCGAGGATTAAAAATGGTCCAATGAATCGAGGATTAAGCTTTCCTCTCTTTCCAAATCTCGTAACTCCTTTCCATGGAGCAACACGTAACAACACATGATCTCCAATATCGAATTCCACGTCCTTTCGATGAAGACCAGCATAACTCTTTTGTCGATCTTGTGAGGTTTTTATACGTTGTCGGATCGTTTGAATCTTTTTCGTAGTCATACATACCAAATTCAGTCCCAACAATATTGCTTCACCCACCTCATCCCAGCATACTAGAGAACAACACTTTCTTCCATACAACGCTTCAAATGGAGTCATGCCAATACTTGCTTGATAATTATTGTTGTAGGAAAACTCCACCAATGGTAAGAATTTATCCCAACTTCCCTTGAAGTCAAGGACACAAAGTCTTAATAAATCTTCCAGAGTTTAAATAGTCCTCTTTGATTATCCGTCCGTCTGAGGATGATATGCCGAACTAAATCGTAAATCCGTTCCCATATCTTTTTGCAAACTAACCCAAAATCTTGAAGTGAATCTTGGGTCTCGATCAGAAACTATGGATATTGGCATACCATGCAATCTTACAACCTCGTTTATGTACATACTAGCAGGACGTTCACGTGTATAAGTTTCTCATATCGTTAAAAAATGAGTAGACTTGGTCAATCTATCAACAATGACCCAAATTGCATCTATGTCTTGAGAAACCTTGGGAAGACCAGTAACGAAATCCATGATAATGTGCTCCCACTTCCATTCTGGAATTTCAAGTTATTGCAATGGACCTTTTGGCACTTGATGCTCTGCCTTGAGTTGTTGACAAGTTAGACACCTTGAGATAAACAACACTATCTCTCTCTTCAAATTGCTCCACCAAAATGTATGACGAAGATCACTATATATTTTGGTACTCCCAGGATGGATTGCAAACGGTGTGTTGTGTGCCTCCATCATGATTTTATACTTTAAGTCAAAATCGTTAGGAACACAAAGTCTGGAGTTGACTCGAAGTATTCCTTCTTCATCGATTCTTGCTTCCGGAATAGCACCTTCTTGTACTTTCTTCCTCATACGCATCAGCTCCAGGTCTGTAGCTTGAGCAGCTTTAACTTTATCGATTAAAGTCGGTTCTACTCGTATATTCGCCATCATCACATGGGTCCTTGGATTCTTTAACTCTATCTCCATCCTTTCCAAGTCATACAAAATGGGCCTTTGCGTTGACAATATCTCGCTCGTACCCACATATGATCTTCTACTCAATGCGTCAGCTACCATGTTCGCTTTTCCATGATGGTATTGGATGGTATGATTATAATCTTTCAATAGTTCAAGCCAACGTCGTTGTCGCATGTTGAGTTCCTTTTGAGTGAAGAAATATTTGAGGCTTTTATGATCCGTAAAGATCTCCACTTTCTCCCCATACAAGTAATGCCTCCAAATCTTTTTAGTGCAAAAATTCACAATTGCCAACTCTAGATCATGAGTAGAATAATTCCTCTCATATTCTTTGAGTTCTTGAGAGACATAGGCTATAACTTTCCCAAGTTGCATGAGAAACACATCCTAACCCTTTGCTTGAAGCATCCTTTCAGAGATGACAAATCCTCCGAGGCGGATGGTATTGTCGAGCAGTCTTTGAAATGAGTCTCCTCTTGAGTTCTTGAAAACTCTTCTCACATTCCTTGCTCCAACCGAATTTTGTATCTTTTCGAGTCAGCTGAGTTAATGGAGTAGCGATTCGAGAAAACCCTTCTACGAATCTCTGATAATAACCAGCTAAGCCGAGAAAGCTACGTACTTCGGTCACTGACTTAGGTTGCTCCCAGCTTTGAATTGCTTCAATCTTTGTTGGGTCAACAGATATTTCATTATTTGATATCACGTGCCCAAGGAATGCAACTTCCTCAAGCCAGAACTCACATTTCTTCAACTTGACATAAAGCTTGTTTTCATGAAGTTTTTGGAGTATCAGCCTCAAGTGTTGTTCATGGTCTTCACGGCTTTTGGAATATATGAGGATGTCATCAATAAAGACGACCACAAAGTGATCCAAATATTCCTTGAATACTCGATTCATCATATCCATGAAAGCAGCAGGAGCATTAGTCAATCCAAAGGACATGACTAGGAATTCATAATGCCCATACTGAGTTCTGAAAGCCGTCTTTGGAATGTCATCAGTTTTAATCTTCAACTGATGATATCCAAAACGAAGATCGATTTTTGAAAAGAATTTGACGCCTTGCAACTGGTCAAACAGGTCATCAATACGTGGCAATGGGTACCTATTTTTGATGGTGACATGATTCAACTCCCGATAATCAATACAAAGTCGCATACTCCCATCTTTCTTCTTCACGAATAGAACAGGAGCACCCCAAGGAGATGTACTAGGATGAATGAAACCGATGTCTAACAATTCCTGTAGTTGGGTTTTTAACTCCTGAAGTTCAATAGGAGTCATTCGATATGGGGCTTTGGAAATGGATTTTGTACCAGATTCAAGGTCGATACAAAATTCAATTTCACGCTATGGGGGTAAGCCAGGAAGTTCTTCAGGGAATACGTCAGGAAATTTATTAACAATAGAAATATCATTCAAATCTGATGTATTTTTATTTAAATCCGTAACATGGGCTAAGAAAGCTTGACATATGTTTTTCAATAAACGAATAGCTTTATGGCTTGAGATGATAGTGATTGATTTTAATGGTTTGGTTGCTTAAATTCGCATAATAGGTTGGTTAGGAATATGAAAGCTAACAACCTTACGAAAATAATCAATTTTTGCATGATGAGTAGTTAACCAATCAATCCCTAGGATCACATCAAATGCAAGTACTTTCAAAGAAATAAGATCGATAGGTAACGTGTGGTTGCCGATTTGAACTAAACAAGACTTATAAATAGTGGATGTAATGAAGGTTTCTCCCAACGGAGTTTCAACAGATAAGTCAAAGTCTAATTTCTCCGGAGTCAAATTTAAACGTTGAGCGCAAGTAGGAGAAATAAATGAATGGGTAGAACCGATATCAAATAAGGTATAGACTTCGGTAGAGTTTATGATAAGCTTACCCGTGATGACCTCGTTCAGGTTCCTTGCTTTCTGGGAGGTCACAACAAACGCTCTCCCTTGAACTAACCGGCTTTGACTTTTCTGGGACGGTCTTTGGTGCCTCCATCCCAGCTGGACTTATCTTCGGTGCACCAAAAAATCGGGCCAGGTGACCTTCTCTTCCATAATTGTAACATGTTTTGGATGGCATCGATAGTTTTGGTGATGTGTCCTCTCTCCACATTTGAAGCATATGATAGGTGGTCGTTCTCCTTTCTTAACGGTATACGTCTTTGATCTCGACGTCTTTCCATCATTGTTGAATCTCCTCTTCTTGAAATGTCCATTCTTATTGTTTTGGCCATGATTACCACCGAAGTGGTTACCATTTATGGCCTGTTGATTCCCTCCACGCTTGTTGTCACCGCTTCGATGGCTGCTACCACTAGTATTATCATTTTGACGGCTGCTCTCTTTCGGTTGGGTTGACTCATTATCACGCTCCAATAACTGAGCCATATTAATAACATCTGAATACAAACATAGTTTATGAGAGATAAGATATTGACGTATCTCGGGTTTCAAACCTCTTAGAAACATCCGCGTCATTCTCTCCTCATTATCAATCAAATGGGACGCAAACTAGAACAACTCGACAAACTTGGCTTACGTACTGCGACACGGTCATGTTGTTTTGCTCCAGCTTGATGAACTCTACCTCTTTCATGTGACGAATACTTTTGGGAAAGTACTTGTCGTTGAACAATTCTTGGAATTTCTCCCAAGTCATCTTCAGTGCGGCAGGTTGAGTACGCTTTACAGATTCCCACCAGTAATCTGCCTCTGCACGCAAAATGAAAGTGGCAAAGGGAACCTTTTGTTCCTCAGAGCATCCCAAGATATCAAATAACTTGGTAATCTACTTTATCCACGTCTCTGCCTTAAGTGGTTTTGGCTCTCCAATAAACTTTGGGGGTCCCAGTTCCTTGAACTGCTTAGCGGTGACCGTCCGAGAGTTGCCAGTGTTTCCACCTGCATTTTGGACAAGAGCTGCTCTTGCCTGATGTTGCATGAATTGCATAAAGCCTCTGAACATTCCATCGTTCATCATTTGGTCAGTGTTGTTGTTTGCATGAGGATTATTACCTTCCTGATGCACATTATCCTGATTATTGATCTGTGGAGACTCAACGGTCTCCTGTGCTCCGTTGCTATTCTCAATATTCTCGGATGTCATTTTCAAATACTGCCACAAAACAAGGGTTATTTAACATATCACATATTATCCCTTTACTCTGACCAACTAATTAAATACCAAATAAACTTAGGAAGGTCATACTAGCGAAGGAATTCCCCGTCTCTCCCCTCCTAGTTCTTGTCTCACATCTCAGCCAGGGATCATATCCCTAAGCTTTGATACCAACTGTGATGCCCCCAAAATAGGTATACATCACCAATCTTGAGTGGTCAAATACATGGTACAAAATACAACTACAAACTTAATTATACAACAATCGTATAAAATACGACAAAAATATATCGTGAGTTTTAATACAAATATTGTCATCTAGACAATATCCAAACTCAATGGAGTCCTCATTACATTTATTATCACACTATTTCACAGAATAGTGAGGACTACTAATACACCATCCAGGACCATCACTCTGTTCCCCGACTAGTCCCTGCTACGTTCTCATTTCCTGAAGGGAACAATGAAAGCAAAGGGTGAGCTCAACTAGCCCAGTAAGAAATATTATGAATAAGATAATGCAGAATAAATTATCCTTAGTCTCCAACAGTATAACAACTGATAGAATATAATAGACAACAAGTTTTAGATCAAAAACTGCAGCAGAAATAAGCAATCCATTTGAAGAGTTAAGTAGAGAATAAAATCTACTATCTTCTACGATTTAAAAGGTTTTTCATCACTTTTATCGCTGAGACTTAGCTTAATAAATAATCCACATCATCCCTGAACTACGACCAAGGATATTCATTAGTATCACAACCACAAATTATCCATGCACTATGGGCCAAGGATATTCGTGTATTCATCGATGGTCATGATCGTATGCCAACAATCATCCAACAATGCACTACGACCAATGAGGACTTTTACCACATCATTTGTAACATTACGGTCATGATTATCTTAGAATAATCCACGGTCATAATCATACCAAGTCCATCTATGCACTACTGAGCCACGAGATGACTTTCAAATGTAATATAAACATGAGGATGATGACAATGATATATGAATTCAATAAAACAAGTTCAAGAATTAATTTGTCCAGGAACTAATAACATCCAAATTGTCAACAAGATATTGTTTTGTGGTGTAAAATTCAAGAATGCTCAGAAGAATATTTCCATGAAAAGATATTGGATGAAACGCAAATATCAAGGATATTCCACTAATTCCATGAAGTATAAAAGCCAAAACTTTAACCAACTGAGTATAATAAAGAATGGAATAACAACAGAATTCACCAGGTATATGGTAATCCGCGTAAACAGGTTATTCCAATAGAATAATAAATAATAGAACCAGGTCATGCGTAAAGCACAGACAAGATATTCCAACAAAATAATAAATAATGGAACCAGGTCCGGTGTAAACGCACAGACAGGATATTCTGACAGAATAATAAATAATGGAACCAGGTCATGCGTAAAATGCACAGACATGATATTTCGACAGAATATTAAAGAATGGAATAATAGAAGAATTTCACCATATATGCGGTACTTCGCATAGATAGGTTATTCCAACATAATAATAAGGAATGGAATAACAGAAGAATTTCACCATGTATGTGGTACTTCGCATAGACAGGTTATTCCAACATAATAATAAGGAATGGAATAACGAGTATTGAAAGAAAATAACTCTCTTCATGAATACGAAAGAATAATACCCCTTACCTTAAAAGAAATTTGGATACTGGAGTAGTGAGGTAGTAGACTTCTCTTCTTCTTTCTCTCTATAATTTCTCTCTATAATAACTGCTCTATAGCTTTAGTGAATTGGTGAAGAATAATGAATGAATGAGCTTCTATTTATAGAAAAATATAATTTCACTAATTGCACGTTTTGGGGCTCAAAAAATTACAGTATAATACCTTCCTCTTTTTTTTATTTTTAATTTAGTCCTGCAAGTATTATCAATCTTGCACCAACTCCCCTAATAGTAAATCATGTGAATTAATAGTAAATCATGTGACTCAATATTTCTAGACATGTGGAAATACGAATTACAGTATAGTACCTCCATCTATACCTCCATTTTTAACTTAGTCATGCAAGTATTATCAATCTTGCACCAACTCCCCTAATAGTCAATGAATGTGAATCAATAGTACACACATGTGAACAAATAGTTATATAAGCATGTGAATTAGTAGCAATTAATTGCATATTTATCCGATAAATTACCCGATTTATCAATATAACCCCTAGACATCAATTATAATCAAAATAAATGTCGATTTCCACTAACGCTAATAATCCCAACACAATGGATCTATCAATTTCATCTTTAATCAACACAACTTATTCATCATTAATATCATAACTCACAATATTTAACAACAAGTGTCGTTCCTCAGGAAGAGGGGCCTTAGGTAAGATTTTTCTCCTGTTTGGCGGCAATGATTACCTAACCTCTCATTGACAAAACTTCTAGACATTGTCAATATTGCAATTTAATAATATTAATAACATTGTCGTCTCAATTATTGATTTAATAATATAACATATTATGCAGATAATACTATGACAATAAATAAATCAATAATATAAGAGATATTATCTGACAACAATTACTATAATGATAATTGAGTATAAGCTGGGTGACTTCTCGTATAAGCATCGATAATCAATACAGGTATTGTTACTATGCAACCACACGTATTACTGTACTTTTACTACCGGGTAGTTCAACAGTTTTAACGGTAAAACTTCAGCCGTTATTTTTATAAAAAGATAATTCTGTCGTTTTCTCACTACGAAAATTCTTCCGTTGTGGGGGTCCACCAATGAATGTGTCGTCGTACGGATATTCCCGACAAAAAGAATATTCTCCGACCAAACGAATATTATATAACAATTTGCGTACTTTGCAAAATTTATAAATATTACCCACAACTATAACATTATATCAAATTTACTCCATAATATTCAAAAATGATATTTATAGAAAATTCATTTTTTATTCGTAAAAGTTGGGGTCTTACACTAACCATAAGCTCACTCTAATCTGTGATTCTTCCCTGGAGGTGGAAACTTTAAATGACTAATCCAACTCAACACTGCTGACCCAGAAAGAGGGCCAGGTACTTGACGTTTCTCTTTTTTTCGATTGAATTGTCTACTTATCCGTCGATAACGATGTTCAATCGACAAAAACTGTCTCGATGTTGTAAAGAAACTCATTTTCCCCCCATGTTTGAGCATATAACTTTAATCGACCCCATGCACATGTGAGGACATGACAAGCCCCCGTGAGTCGACCATCCACTGATCATTCCTAACGTCGGGAAGTCATTTATTATCCACAGTAAAGCTGCCCTCATGTCAAAGTTCTGCTTAAGAGATACATCATAAGTTTGAACCCCTTTTTCCCACAACATCTTTAACTTATCAACTAACGGCTTGAGGTATACATTGATGTCTTTACTCGGACTCTTATCACCCGGAATCAGTAAAGGCATAAACATGTAGAGATCTTTCATGCACATCGAAGGCAAGAGGTTATACACCACAATAATCACCGGCCAAGTTGAGTAGGGCTTTATGTAAGGCCCGTTAAACGGATTAAACCCATCCGTAGCAAGTCCAAGCCTAACATTGCGAACCTCTTCAGCAAACGAGGGGTGCGATAGTTGACCTTCGACTATGTCCCATATAGAGTGCCACCTCATATCCTCGACGGTATGTGTTGACATGAACAACCGCTGAAGCCTCGGAGCAATGGGAAAGTAACGTAAGATCTTTCTCGACACGTCTTTTCCATTTTTCTTTTACCATTCACCACGATTCACACGTACCACAAATATCACACGACCTCTTATCTTTATTGACATCACCGTAATACAACATACTGATCGTTCTCACAAGCATCAATCTTCTCATACCCCAGATTGAGCTTTTTAACCATTTTCTTCACATCATAAATACGACTCGGTAACTTATTGCTGCAGTAAGCACTCCTTCACAATGCTTAACAGGTTTATTAAAACCTCTCTCGCATCTGATCATGCTTGTTCTTGAAGTATAAAAACTTAGTCACGACGAGATAAGGATTGTGCTTTTCGTGTCTCGTCATACGATTGGCGTCATTGCTTCATCTGATAATAACTCAGAAACCCTTAGACCCATCATTCGGCTCTTGCTCGATGCTACTAAAATCCCTGTCTGTATTCCACTGGAAGTATGAACCAATAGCTTTGACTATCATGTTAGTACAGTCAAAGGTTTCATCACCTCCAGATTCCGGTTCTGATTCATGTTCATCCAACCAGGTTTCCCCATGATAGCTCCATGTCGTATAACCCTGCTTGAACCCATACGTAAATAAGTCGCACATGACATCACTCCTTTCCTTCCACACTTCATTCACACACCTCTTACAAGGACATCTCGATCTCATCGCCCGTGACTTGCTTTCAAACGCGAAGTTGAGAAACCTATTCAACCCCACTCACGATACTCGAGCTAAGCCCACTCCTATCGGTGGCTACCTACGTTCCATCCAACTTGATCAGCAGACATCTCGCATAACCGTCTGCTATATATATGGAAAGTTAGACAAACACAATCAAGTCTCCAAGTTAATGTATATGCAAGCTTATGAGTTTCCTAATTTCATCTCCCACTCTAACGGGTCAGACTTCTATCCCATTCTCGGATGTGTCACCTCACTGATGCCAACAACTTGAACACATATTTAAATTTTTCAGAAATTTCGGCAGCACCTCCCCATGGTCTTCAAGTACATGAAATAGACTAATATATCGTAGTCTAAATATGCACCCGAAGAACATCAAGAGATATATACTGACCGAAAATTCAAAAAATATAAAGAAGTGCTCAAGTTGTTAACATCGACCAAAGTGAGATCGAAACATACAAGAACAGTCCCAAAATGGGGACTATTTGAGATTCACTCCTACTAAGTGAATCTCAAACGGGTTTCTAAGCTTCCTAAACTATATGAAAATATGCACATGTCTTTAAATTTCTTGACCCACCATCAAATAGGAAATAAGTGTTTATCAACACGCTATTTCCACAACACCATTTAAAATTAGAACCTAAAGTAGTGGAAACAAAAAATAACATTAGTATTCTATATCTGGTATCGAGATTCCAAATCTAATATATACATATATATATATATAGAAAGAAAGAGAGAGAGTCGGCATATAAGTGCTCATCCACAACACCATTTACAACTATAATCTAAAAGTAGTTGAAACAACAAATGACATTTACTAAGACACCAATAGAGAGAACGAGACACAACAGAATGATAAATGTGCTATAAGAAAATGCAAAGCAATTGAAAGGTACACTTGTTATAAGTTGATGAAATTACCCAATTGAAGGTACACTAGGTTAGGTATCAAATCTGAGCCAAAAGAGTCCTATTAATGGTTGATCACGAGTTTTCAAATAAATCTCAACCTCACAACCCTCTAACTCATTCCCTCAATGAAAGGAGTTGATAAGGGTATAGTTCCTACAACTCAAAATTCCCATCAACTTAGAAAGTTAGAAAAAAAATTTACTAGAAAAATCAACAAATCAACTGTTTAAGAGGGAAAATTTGTATCAATAAATTAGAGACGAGAAATATTTCAGAAACAAAACCCTAGGAAGAGTAAGTCATTAATAACATCAATTCCCAAAATTAAACTTGCACCAATCAAATTAAAACAATTATTTACTTTCACTGTTTCATGGCTTTAGTACAATTATTAAACAAAGGAAATAGAAAAGGAAAACTTTGAGCAAAGCTTTCACATGGAAAAACCGTACACAAGTTTACATACACTAAATGGAAGAACAAACTAAACTACTTCAAGTTTTATAACCTAATTAAATTAGTAATAAGAATTGAATGAAAATCATATAAATATGAATCAACAAGTTGCTATACAAACTGAAAAGTATTGCATTATATGAATATCATACCCACATCAAGTTTATCTATATATACGCCTCTCAGTTTAAGTATACATAAGAAATTCGCTGCTTATTCTATTTAAATAATAATATTATATAAGAAATAACTCATACACATAACCGCAAACATATTTATTATCTAATTTTCTTCATTTATTAGACCAATTATGCTCTCCTATTACACAACACCTTGGTAGAATTCCTTCCAAATACTTTATTAACCATTATTAACTTATAATACTCCATCGGTAGATATGTTTATCAACCATTATGAACATGGTATGGGTACTACCTAGTTGGTGTATAGTATTATGCTTATGCAAGTATAAATAGAACCCAAATTAGAAACAAACAAAAGAAAGCCTGCCATTTTTTAATGTCCAAAATGGGAATATACTAAGTATCTTCAAAATTAAACTTTCAAGTAGATTGATGCATGAATGACAGATAATAAAAATAGGAGTAATTAAAGAAGGGGATGTGGAGCTCACCGGAAGGAGAGGGGAGGGTTGCCGGAGGTACAGCAGGAGAGGGGAGTCGTCTGAAGGTATGGGAGAGGGGGAATATCGTCGCCGGAGGTGGCAGGAGGGGGCAGAGTCACCGGACGTGGGGAGAGAGTCGCCGGAGTGATGCTCAAATTCCACAAATTCGACTGTGTAGACTGATTGGGGGGAACGAAATTGAGGGAAAATCGAATGAGCTAAGAACAGTAGGGAGGGAGAAGAAAGTAGTCGTTCCCGTCGAGCCTAGGGCTTTTTTAAAAGACTCATTCTCGACGACATAGTCGTCGCTCTTAACCCCCGTCGCCTATGAGTCATTCTCGACGGCTATAGCGAAGGTGAGGCCGTCGCCCATGACTTTTCCCACGCCCGTGAAAAATTTCCCACCAAAATTGAACCTGGGAATAATCATTCTCGACGGGACATATTGACGACGGCTAGGCCGTCGATAATGACCTTATTCTCGACGGGACTCCTGCCGTCGCTAATGACCTAATTTTTTATAGTGATTGCTCTGTTGCTACCCTAAAAGTAAAAATCCTACTCAGTTCTCCCGATAGTCCTACTATCAGCTGATGTGATTTAACAGATTTAAGGAAAACAAGCGAGCTAGGGTTTCAGTTATCTACCCCCAAAAATCCCTCACTGAAAATGGAAATTACTGGTATGGAAGATGAACTGGAGTTGGGCGAGTGTCTTGATTCGATGGGTGAGACTCCAAGATGTTATTGTGGGTATAGAGCTCGAATGAAGATATCTTGGACTAAGAGTAATCCAGGAAGAAGGTTCTTTGGTTGTCCACAATGGAGTAAGGTATAGTAATATAGTTTTGGTTGGCTAAGTTTTAATCTTATTCTCTAGGTACTGTAAAAATACACTTGTGTTTGAATTGTGTTTATGTTTTGAATTCGTTTTTATCAACCATGCAGGACAAATTGACAAGCAAACACTGCAACTTCTTTTGTTGGTATGACTAAGAGATTTATAAAAGGTCTAAAGAAGTTTTACGTGAGTTGAAACTTATGATAAGTGCTCTGAATTTAGAAATAGAAAGGAAGAAGTATGAAATTAAGAGAGGCACTAAAAAAATAAATGAATTGGAAAAAAGCAATGAAAAGCTTCAAATTGAATGTGCAGAGCAAAGTGAAGAGGTTGGAAGACTGAGAGAGGTGATTGAATTGTTGAGAAGGAAGGATAAAAATGTGTAGCACTTCAATTAAAGCCTTATTGTTAGGCATGATATTTGTATTCATGTTAGGACATCTGTATATGAATGATAGTGGTGAATAATTGTAATTTATAGTTTGAATTATGTATAAAAGAACTAGTTTGCAATGAATGGTGTAAGTTGGTTTTAACCTATGGAAAGTTTGCAATGAATGTATAAAAGAACAAGTTTGCAATGAATGATTGCAATTTTTATTTTGCAATGAATGATTGTAAATTTTATTTGCAATGAATGATTGTAATTTTTAGATTGCAATGAATGATTGTAATTTTTAGATTGCAATGAATGATTGAAAGTTTTAGATTTGCAATGAATAATTGTAATTTTGAAATATGGTGAAAGTTTACAATTTTTTATAGGTGCATAAAGCACTGCAATGTCTAAGGTGCATAAAGCACTGCAATGTTAAAGGTGCATAAACTGCTGCAAGCATTGTTATAACACTGATTTTTTGAGCCCTGTGAACAAACTATTATTTACAGCAACATATGCATAATATTAAAAGCAACAATAATACAATAATACTTCCAAAAACAATGACTTTTGCATTAAAGCACTCTGTTCAACATGTTTAGACAAAGCCACATAGTTGTCATACATAATCAACACCACTTGCATAAATTAAACCAAAGCTATCACAGTTTGGCAAAACATAATACTACATAACTTAGTGGCTAACATAATGTGCACCACTTGTCAAAACATATACCAAAAACAGAAGTTAGAGTATTTAGCCCTGTTCAAATACTACATAATTAATTGGTTGAACTCCTATAATACTAATAATATCCATCATGCACAACTTGAACTAGATATCCATAACTTTCTCTTTTGCCTTTGCATCCTGTCTTACATTTCTTCCATCGATTAGTTGAATTGCAGAAATCCAATTTCTTCCCCTAGATTGGAATGTAGATAGTCTCATGGCTGACATGGATGTTGAACCTTGAGTATTCCCTTGGCTTTGATTGTGAGGATTTTCTTGATTTACATTAGAACCATTTGAAATCTAAAAAGTATTAAATAAAAATAATTAGTAATGTATGATTTAATAAAGTAAACATGCTAAACAACAGAGGTAGTATTTACCCTAGTATGTTGTGCCCCACTTGATATGTAAGACTCCCCACTTGCAGATACGTAGACACCAAACCCATTTCTACCTCCACTTCTCCCTTTCTCTCTCCCTGGTGGCCTACCTCTTCCTCTTCCTTGACCTCCAGTGCCTGGGTGCCTACCCCTTCCTCTTCCTCTACCTCTTCCACCTGTTGCAGCTGTAACATCTCCACCTCTTTCTGTACTAGTTGATGCTCCTCTACCTGATCCATTTTCTATAGTTCAAAGAATTAAACAGATGCATGTTAGTTTTCTTTGCAAATTAAGTAAAACTTAACTGTTTTAGTTCTTACATTTGATCCATGTAATGCTTCCTAGTTAAACTCTTAGATATTTTCCAGAATACAGTTTTCAACTCAAATCCTTTGTTCTTTTTCCTCCAGTTTGTGTAGATGTGTCTAGCACAACATCTATATTCAGCTTCAGGTATAATTATCTTGATTACATTATCCAAACCCTGCACAGAAACATGATTGCATTAGTTATATATAACAAACATTTATAATATAGTAAATGTAAAAAAAAAATGAAGTACCTTTTGTTGGTCTGTTATCACTGTGAGACCATATCCTCCACCAAGATAACCTATATCATCCATTAAAATATCCAAAAACCAAGTCCAGTTGTCTATATTCTCAACCTCTACTACTGCCCAAGCAATGGGATATATTTGATTATTTTCATCCCTCCCAACTGCACATAACAACTCACCCTTGCATATTCCTTTGAGGAAACATCCATCAAGGCCAATTATGGGCCTACAACCTGCCAACCATCCTCTTTTCAGAGCATCAAATCCTATATAAAATCTTTAAAATCTCTGTGGTTCCTCTGGTGACTGCCTATCTACTTTAATTTTAAATGTTTATCCTTTGTTAGCCCTCATCAATTCCTTTTCATAGTCCCATAACTGTCCATATATATCATCAATTGTTGCTTAAGCACGCTTGAGTGCTATTTCTCTGGCCCTGTTGCACTGACTCAATGACACTCTAACTTTTAACTGCTTCTTCACATCCCATTAGAATTCTGAGAGTTTCCAAAATGGACATGCTTTTATTTTATCATAATAGTGCTTGGCCAAAAACCTTGCATTTACTTGTCTATTTTTCTGTTTATTTGTGCACTTGTGAACATTGTTATAACTTTTAACAGTAAAAGTGTTCTCATGTTTCAACACACTTGCCCATAAATTCCAAGGGTAGCCCTCTGCACACTTCACTTGTACCTTATCCCTTGCATTTTTTAGAAACCATACATTGAACTTTTTTCCAATTGCATATTGTTTCACTGCCTCTTTAAATTCTTTGTGGTTAGTAAATTTCTTCCAACAGAAAATTCAACATTTTTAATGTCAGTCTTTGGATTAAACTCAAGATATTTTCTCTTTCTTATATTGGTTGGTTTCACCTCATCATCTTCATTCTCACTTGTTTCAGGTGTGTGCAGCTCATCAGAATCTAAGTCAATTTCATCCCAACCTTTAGCTTATGCTCTTTGCCCACCTTCATCAACAGGTTCCCGCCCCCCTTCATCAACAGATCCTTGTCCAATTTCATCAACATCAACATCATTTCCTCCTTCATTTTCTTCTTCATTTTCTTCATCTATTTTTCTTCTATTGTTCCTCTTTTTCTCACTTTTTTCCCTCTCTTTTACAGCTCTCAAATTTTGCCTAGCAGCAAGTAACTCTTCATCACTCTCAACTAACCAGTCACAATTACTACTTATATCAGAGTCTGTATCTCCTACTCCTTCATATTCTATATCCTTCTCATTATCAGTCTGAAGCACATCAACCTCAATCTCTTCTACTCCCTCATTATCTGAATGTTCTTCAATTTTAACATCTTTTAAAACTTCAACAAATCCCACACTGTCATCATCTATGTTCTCATCAGTACTTACTATTTATTCATGGTCATGGTCTGAGTATATCTCAACAACAGGGTTCTTCTTAGCATACTCACACATGTCAATAACACCTTTATCATAACCTACTGCCCTAAGCCCTTCTGCTAAACTTTGTCCAGGGATAAGATAATATACATTTTTCACATTCTTGCTTCCAAGAACTATTGAAACATAATCAATAATCACAGTCCCAATTATATAATTAGGATCATATTTACACAATTCACTAACAGTGCCTCCAACATAATCAACCATATCACCATTATTTATTAGTTTACCACCATGATGAAATCTTAAAGTAATGACATCCATTTCTGCATTAAAAAAAATATATATATATATATATATATATATATATATATATATATATTTAATAAGTACTAAACATAAAGTAAACAAATGGGGACTTCACATGAGTTAGGGAGACAAAACTATAGGGAACTGAGGGGGGATACTACTTTACAGTTGGGAGACTACATTCAAACCATAAACATAATGCCCAAATATCACACATATTCAAACCATAAACATAAACTTACTTCGCTAATACTTCGAAAGTAGGGACCGAAAGTGGGGACCTTTGTTGTTTGTGGTTAACGCCGACTCAACAAATATTGCACATGCACGGTCCTTCTTCACTGGAATCGTGATGAAATCGTGCCGGAATGGTTGATTATCAGAAATTCTTCGCTTCGGTTGAGCTAGGTTTTTTCGTTCGATTTGGGGAGAGCTAGTCTTGATCGATCGATTGTAATGGATTTGTACTGATATATGTTTGTTTTATTTTAATTAGAAATGTTAAATTAGGTTTTGACCATTTTGCCCTTTATTTAAACAGATTTATTTATTTAATGATTAAAAAATAGTTTTTTTACCACATAAGCTTCTTAAGACCCCACATAATTAGTCATGTCAACAATTTCTGGCGTGGTATATTAAATTTGGTGCAATTGAAAAAAATTGATAGTTTAATCATTTAATTGACAAAATTGAAAGGTGGATCACCGAAATGGAATATGACCTATAGTTTAGGGTATTAATTCATATTTAAGCCTTTTTTTATGCTCAACGTACTTAATTTGATTAACTTGTACATTCTCAACACATATTTAATTCACATATGTATATTACTTGTATTATATTTCATAATGCGTACTTATTTTGCATACATTACATTCTATATACTATATTTCCACCACTTACATACACGTAATTTATTTTATGTATTAAAATTACATGTAATTGCAATAGTAATCCTATTATATATTTATAATCGTGTACAAATCATCCCATTTATTATGGAATTAATTCATAATTAAGTTAACACTTTTATGTAACAAACTATTACATCAAATATTTGGTTCATTAAATATTTTAATTTCGTCATCTAATTTGTACATTTTATTTTGTACAACTAAATTTAATTATATTCTTCATTCCATAAATTGTTTTCCAACAATTTAATTGATTGATAAATATATATATTTTATTTCCTCTTTCCATAAATTTTTCTATGCCCATTTATTTGTCATATTTTATGCATACAATAATTTTGTATCATTAAATTTAACTACATCTTTCCTTTTCCTTTAATAATTTGCTCCTCCACATATATTAAATATATAATACTAATACATTTATTATACACAAAATCACATATTTCGTAGCACTGACTCCCATATGCAATACAATATCACACAACATATCATCTAATAAAAATTTTCTTTATTTAAATTTATTTTAATATTTCCCAAAAAAAATGGGTTATCACACTCGCGCTGACTAGATCTGTAATATAAGTGTACATATGATTAACAAATAATTTATAATATATTGTAAATGATTTAAACAAAATGTTCAATATGAAATTACAAGGTTTGCATCTTCGTACTGATGAAATAAGCTACGTGGTGTATATAGGTGTCATTTGGTTTAAGTTTTGACTGCCTAATTCTTGTACGAGTTATCTGTCTATACCACTTTAGGTATTCGACAAGAGTAAACTCCTGTCTTGTAGTCACCAAAAAGTTCAGTACAATGTCTTGTCATGCATACCATGTGGTAATATAATCTCTCAGCTCATGAATATAATCTATTGCGCGGATCCCTTCTCTCTTCCGGCGGAGTTTAATTTTATCTATCGGGGCCTCGGGCAAGACACGATCAGGCATTTGGAATTCAACAACATCGAGCCAAATAAAGGGAATATGCGAGGCCATACTATATTAGGCTGCTTGATACTCCTATGCCACTAAATGATCAAACTTTGCATATGACATCCATCGTACCATTGCATTTGTCATCCCATCAAATTTACCTCTATATATAAGAAAATTAGTTGTGATGGGGGTATAGTCTTCTTGTTTCTTTCACACTTTCTTTATTTCTTGTGTAGGCCCACGCTCTTGCACGGGGATGTTGGAATATTTTATTCCTTATGTGGCTTCTACTATTTATGTAATTATTGGGCTTGTAGATTGTATTAATTTAATCACTTTATTTATGGGTTTGATAATTAATTATGTGGCCTATAAATAATATTCTTAATAGTATTTGGCATAATGGGCCCTAGGATTTCATAATCTTGATGGACGATTTTAACCCTTAGCTATTCTATAAATAAAACAGTCAGGGTTTGGTCTCAATTGTAGTCTCAAGAATTTTTATACACACCTATACATCCATCCTAAGTTTGAGAGAGGCAATTGAAGACTTTCTTCACCCTTAAGCGCAGCGAAAGCGTAATACATTCAAGATGGCTTCTCTCAATTCATGTAAGTACTTAATATTAAGATTATTGATTTTGTTTTATTCTATGCAACAACACGTTTTTGTAGAACTTTTTTAACATCTGGTATCATAGCATTGTTACACTATCGCATAGAATATGTTAATTATATTGTTTCGGTGAAAAAAGGGTCTTGCTAATTATAACATCAATTTGTTTCAATTCATTATTCTGTTGTCACGGAAAAGAAGTTTTCGAAAGTAAGAAAATTTGTTTCAGTTTTGTTATTACATTTATTCTCATGTACTATGTGATCTCAATTCCTAAATTCATGGTATTAAAGGACTACATCATGTATTGTGATCTTAATTCCTAGTTATTGCCATATGTCTTGCTTATTTTGTTTACGTGAATCATGAATACTTACTTAATATATTATATATATATATGCAGTACAGTAAGTTAATATATATATATATATATATATATATATATACATACATGCAATACAGTAAGTTAATATATAATATAATGCAGTACGTCAATTAGTTACATATAATAACAGTACGATAATCAATTTTCGTTTGTTTTATTGTTCATAATGTTATGTGTGAATAGAAACATGAATATTAAAATAATATATGTTAAATTTATTATTTATTATTTCTGGATAATATTATGATATTTTTATGCCCTCATGTATTCATGTTAAAATTAACGTGATTATTTTATAATCAATTCATGTTCATAATTATATATTTTAATTTAAAATTTTGAACATGATGTGCGTGATATATTATTAGGGCTTTTAAGTTATTACATGTAAATTTTAAATAATGTTAATTTTCAAACTTGATTAATATGTTTAAAGAAAAGCGAGTTTGATCATAATAATTTACATGTATGCGTGACTTTTTTATTGTTAAAATTAATAATCAACCCAACGGAGGGTTATTAATTGAAACAATTAAATATTAAGAAAAGTCACATAATGTTACATTTAATAAATAAATATTTTAATTTTACCCAACGAAAAATTAGAATTAGAATTTATTAAATAGAATTTTATTGCATGAGTAACATGTTTATTTCATTTTCTGCCCAACGGTGATGCGTGGATAAATGTGTTGTGCATTATTTTATGGGGATGTTATTAGTATATTATTAATTGAATCAACGAAAAATTAATATTTTTGGGTGTTGTAAATAGATTTTATGTAACTAACTGTTTGCCCTACAGTTGGTTTTTATTATGATTAATTGTTAATTATTGTTGTACATTGTGGATTTCTTTTAGTTTTTTGTAAGCATACTTATGAGCTTGATTGTATTTCAGCATTGACTCCAACTAGTATTTCTGGGTATCTCTCTGGAATTGAAGCCTTGAATGGAACTAATTTTACTGTTTGGAAAGAGCAAGTAAAATTTTTTCTCGGTGTTATGGATTTGGACTATACATTACGAGTTGATCCTCCTACTCCACTTACAGGTACAAGCTCAATTGAGCAAAAATCTATTTATGAAAAGTGCGAGCGATCCAACCGCATGTCCCTTATGATTATGAAAAACTCTATCACAACAGCCATTCGAGGAGCCATTCACGACTCTGAGAATGCTAAAGAGTACTTAACTTTAGTCGAGGAAGAATTTAAGGGTTCTTCTAAAACTCATGCAAGTACCCTTATTTTGAAAATGCTCACTAGCAGGTATGATGGGGTTAGTGGAGTGCGCGAGCACATTATGATGATGAACAACATGACCTTTAAATTAAAGGGTATGGACATGGCGATTTCTGAGGGTTTTCTTGTTAACTTCATTATGAATTCTCTTCCTGCACGTTTGATCCATTTAAGATTAATTATAACACGAAAAAAGAAAAATGGAAGATGAGTGAGTTAATTGCCATGTGCGTCCAAGAAGAAGAAAGGCTTAAGATTGAAAAACCTAATGTTGCTCATTTGACTACCAGTAGATCTCATAAGAAGAAGGCTCATAAAAATGGCAAAGGTTTTAAGAATAAGGATAAGCAAATTTCTACCAAAACAAATCAGGCAAATTATTCATGTAAAAACTCTGAAGCAGGTCCTAAATGTCATTTCTGTAAGAAGCAAGGACATATTCAGAAATAATGCCCTAAATTTAGAGAATGGCTTGAAAAGAAATGTATATCGTCCTTCAATTATATAACTTATGAATAATTTCTAATTGATGTTCCTTATAATATATGGTGGCTTGACACTGGTGTTATGGTTCACATTACTAATTCATTGCAGGGATTCGTTTCAAAGAAGACACTCCAAAAAGGGAAAAGAACCATTAAAGTTGGTAATGGAGAGTCTATACAATTTGAAGCTATTGAAACTCTTCCTTTAGTTTTAGAGAGTGGTTTCATCTTATATTTATATGATACTCTTTATGTTCCCAGTATGACACGGAAATTAATTTCTGTATCTAAACTTGAGTTGATGGGTTTTTGTTTAAGTTTGGGAATAATAAAATAATTATTTATCAGTACTCTCATGTTATTGGTTCTGGCTCTTTAGAGGGAAACCTCTATAAGATAAATTTGTATAATGTCTTTGCTGAATCCTTATTAACAATGAATATGACAGAAAATACCTTTAAAAGTGGAAATAAGAGAAAACTAGATAATGAGAATTCTTCAAAATTATGGTATCAACGCTTAGGCCATATTTCAAAAGACAGAATGCAACGTCTTATAAAGGATGAAATTCTTCATTCACTAGATTTTTGTGATCTTGATTATTGTATTGAATGTATAAAAGGAAAATTTTTGAAAGGTAATAAGAAAGGAGCCACTAGAAGTGGTGCACTTCTTGAGGTGATTCACACTAATATATGTGGACCATTTTCTCCAGAAATTGGTGGACACAAATCTTTCATTACGTTTATTGATGACTATTCTCGTTATACTTATGTCTACCTGATTAATGAAAAATCTGAATAACTAAATATGTTTAAAATTTTCAAGTCTGAAGTTGAAAATCAACTTGACTTAAAAATTAAAGTAGTGAGATCAGATAGAAGCGGAGAGTATTATGGTAAACACTCTGATACAGGTCATAGTCCTGACCCATTTGCCTTATTTTGTTAAGAAAATGGAATCGTCACTCAGTATACAATGCCAGGTACACCGCAGCAGAATGGTGTAGCTGAGAGGCGAAATCGTACCCTTATAGATATGGTAGGTAGTATGTTATGCAATTCTAGCTTACCTGTGTTTTTGTGGACTGGGGCATTAAAGACAGATGTTCATATTTTAAACCAAGTTCCTAGCAAATCTGTCCCTAACACCATATTCAATATGAAACCTAGTTTAAAATACTTAGAGGTGTGGGGCTGTCCAATTGAGGCTAAGATTTTTAATCCACAAATAAAAAAACTTGACTCTAAAACCATTAGTTGCCATTTCATTGGAAATCCTGAGAGATCTAAGGGTTTTTGATTTTACTGTCCCTTGCATACCACTAGAATTGTTGAGACTAGGCATGCAGAGTTTTTAGAGAACAGTGATTTAAGTGTGTGATGCCCCCAAAATAGGTATACATTGTAAAATCCCAAATTTTACGAATAAAGATTTAATTTTCTCGAAATATTTTTTTCAAAATTATGGTATGGATTTGAGATAATGTTATAGTTGTGGGTAATATTTATAAATTTTGAAAAGTATGCAAGTTGTTGTATAAATATTCGATTGGTTTGGGAATATTCTTTTGTGGGGAATATTAAATGCACTAAGATACAATCATTAAGTGGACCCAGAACGAAATTATTGTCGGATTAAGAAAGCGATAAAAATATTTTTATGAAAATAAATTATGAAGGTGTTACAGAATTAAAACTGTTGAACTACCCGGTAGTAAAAAAGTACGATGAATGCTGGCGTGGTTGAATAATAGCATTACACGGTATTGATTATTGATGCTTACATGAGAAGTCACCCAATTATACTCAATTATTGCTATAGTAATTGCTGCATCATATCTCTCATATTATTGATTCAATTATTGTCACAGTATCATGTGCATAATATGTTATTTTTTTTAAATCAATAATTGAGACGACAAAGTTATTAATATTATTAAATTACAATATTGACAATGTCTAGAAGTTACATCGAGAGAGGTTAGATAATCATGCGCCCGGTGAGGAGAAATCTTACCTAGGAAGGCCCCTCTTTCCCGAACAACTTTGGTTGTTAAATATTATGAGTTATAATATTAATGATGAATAAGTTCGCGTTGATTAAAGATGAAATTGAAAGTTCCATTGTGTGAGAATTATTATTGTTAGTGGAAATCGACATTTATTTCGATAATAATTGATGTCAGGAGGTTATATTGACCACTCGGGTATTCGGGGCACTTTTGGTGCCGGAGTACTATTTATGGGTTACTATTCACCCAAATTACTATTCACCCGTATATTATTCACTCAGATATTTGGGGTATTTTTCATGTCGAGGTACTATTCACGGGATACTATTCCCAAAGTACTATTTACGGGGTACTATTCACCCAAAAAATATATTTTTGTTGTCCAAATTATTTTTGGTATATGAATATTATTCTTGAATTTTACTCCACAAAGAAGTATCATGTTGACCATTTGGTCATTATTGGTTCCTGGATATCATCATCCTCATGTTTATATTCTATTGAAAGTCATCTGTGGCCTATAGTGAATAGATGGACTTGGTATGATTATGACCAGGGATTATTCGATATAATTATGACCGTAATGTTACAAATGATGTGGTAAAAATCATCATTGGCCCATAGTGCAATGATGGACAGTTTTTGGTATGATCATGTGCATGGGTTCTTTCGGCCAAGGGTGCAAGGATGAATTGTTTTATGACATGATTATGACCGTTAAGGAAAACAAGATTATTCTTGGCCGTAGTGCATGGATAATTCATGGTCGTGATACTAAAGAATATCATTGGCCTGTAGTGCAGGGATGATTCGATGATGTGGATTATTTACTAAGTTGAGTCTCAGCGATAAAAGTGATGAAAAACCTTTTTAAATCTTAGAAGATAGTAGATTTTATGCTCTACTTGACTCTTCTAATGGATTACTTTTTTCGCTGCAGTTGTTGATCTAAAACTTGTTGTCTATTATATTCTATCAGTTGTTATACTGTTGAAGGCTAAGGATAATTTATTCTGCATTATCTTAGTCATAATATTTCTTGCTGGGCTAGTTGAGCTCACTCTTTCTTTCACTGTTCTCTTCAGGAAATGAGAATATAGCTGGGACTAATCGGGAATTGGATTGACGGTCCAGATGGTTGCATTAGTAGTCTTCACTATTCTGTGATATAGTGTGATATTATTTGTAATAAGATTGAATTTGAGTGTGGATATTGTCTAGATGACAATATTTGTATTAAAACTCACAATATATATTTTGTCGTATTTTTACACGACTGTTGTATAATTAAGTTTGTAGTTGTGTTTTGTACCATGTATTTGGCGACTCAAGATGGGTGATGTATACCTATTTTGGGGGCGTCACAGTTGGTATCAGAGCTTAGGGATATGATCCATGGCTGAAATGTGAGATAAGAACTAGGAGGGAAGAAACGGGGAATTCTTTCGCTAGTATGACCTACCTAAATTTATTTGGTATTTAATTGGTCGGTCAGAGTATAAGGATAATATGTGATATATTAATTAACCCTTGTTTTGTGGCAGTATTTGAAAATGACATCCGAGAATGTTGAGAATAGCAATGGAGCACATGAGACCGTTGAGTCTCCACATATCAATAATCAGGATAATGTGCATTAGGAAGGCGACAATCCTCATGCAAACAACAACATTAACCAAATGATGAACGATGGAATGTTCAGAGGCTTTATGCAATTCATGCAACATCAGAAACGAGAGCGGCTCCTATCCAAAATACTGGTGGAAACTGCAACTCTCGGACGATCACCGCTAAGCAGTTCAAGGAACTGGAACCCCCGGAGTTTATTAGAGAGCCAAAACCACTTAAGGCGGAGACGTGGATAAAGCAGATCACCAAGATATTTGATGTCTTGGGATGCTCCGAGGAGCAAAAGGTTCCCTTTACCACCTTCATGTTGCGTGCGGCGATTCTTTGGTGGGAATCTATAAACGCGTACCAGTCGGCCTTTTCAAGATGTCTTGGGAGAAGTTCCAAGAATTGTTCAACGACAAGTACTTTCTTGAAAGTATTCGTCACATTAAGGAGGTGGAGTTCATCAAGCTGGAGCAAAACAATATGATCGTGTTGCAGTATGAGGCTAAGTTTGCCGAGTTATCCCGGTTTGCATCCCATTTGGTTGATAATGAGGAGCGAATGACGCGAATGTTTTTGCGAGGTTTGAAACCCGATATACGTCAATACCTCATTTCTCACAAACTTTATTTATATTCAGATGTTGTGAATAGGGCTCAGTTAGTGGAGCGCGATAATGAGTCAGCACAACCAAAAGGCAATGACCAACAACATGATAATAATCGTACCAGTGGCAACGACCATCAGAACAATGATAACCATCGTGGGGGAAATTATCATGCCAAGAATGGTAACCACTTTGGTGGTAATCATGGCCAAGATAATAGAATTGGAAATTTCAAGAAGAGAAGGTACAATAATGATGGAAAGACAGCAGCACCAGCACCCATTTCCAAAGAAGAAGAACGACCACCGCTCGTATGTTTCAAATGCGGATAGGAGGGACATATCCGTCTAAATTGTATGTAGCAATCCAAAGCGTGTTTCAATTGCGGAAGAGAAGGTCACCTAGCTCAATTTTGTCGTGCAGTGAAGTCAAGTCCAGCTAGGATAGTGATGCCAAAGGATGTCTCAGACAAGTCAAAGCCGGTAGTTTAAGTGAGAGCGTTTGTCGAGGAACCCGAACGAAGTTATTACGGGTAAGTTAATCATAAACTCTTGCGAAGTCTATACCTTATTCGATATCGGTTCTACCTATTCTTTTATCTCTCTTACTTGCACTCAATGTTTAAATTTGACTCCGGAGGAATTAGACTTTGACTTATCGGTTGAAACTTCGTTAGGAGAAACCTTCATTACATGTGTTATCCAAGTCTTGGATGAGAGTCACAGTTTTGAATAATATTTATATCGTTAATAAATTTCCTGACGTATTCTTGAAGACTTCTTAGCCTACGTTAGAGCGTGAAATCGAATTTTTTATTGACCCCAGTACAAAACCCATTTCTAAAACCCTCAAATATTTATTTACCTAAAATGATCGTATAATGTGCCAAAGACATTGGCTTGAGCTGTTGAAGATTACGATCGTACCATTCAATACTATCGTGGAAGCGCGAACGTGGTAGTTGACGCATTGAGTAGAAGATCGTATGCGTTTATGAGTGCGAATATACGAACCCACGTGAAGATAACGAATATACGAGCAGAATTGACTTTAATCAATAAAGTTAAAGTCGTTCAAGCTACAGATTCAGAGTTGATGAATGTGAAGAAGAAGGTTCAAGAGGGCATTATTCTAGAATCAAGAATCAACGAAGAGAGGAAATCTCAACCCTCAATTTTATTGATTTATTTAAAATCCTCGATCGAGTAGGAACTGTGGCTTATAGACTCGTTTTACCGCCATGTATGTCGCGTGTTCATAATGTTTTTAACGTATCGATGTTACGTAAATATGTGGACGACCCAAAACGCATTATTGATTTAGAACCGGATGAGATAGCGGATGATTTAATGTATGAAGATGTACTTGTTAAAATCTTGGATAAGGAGTATATTTTACGCTCAAAGATTATATCTCAAGAGTTAGAATCTGACGAGGTATCCTCATCTGTTCGGCATACCAGGTACGTACGTAAATTTCGAGGGCAAAATTCCATAAGGAGGGGAGATTGTAAAATCCCAAATTTTACGAATAAAGATTTAATTTTCTCAAAATATTTTTTTCAAAATTATGGTATGGATTTGAGATAATGTTATAGTTGTGGGTAATATTTACGAATTTTGAAAAGTATGCAAGTTGTTGTATAAATATTCGATTGGTCGGGAAATATTCTTTTTTTCGGAGAATATCCGTACGATGGTACAATCATTGGTGGAACCCGCAACGGAATTATTGTCGGATTGAGAAAATGACAAAAATATTTTCATGAAAATAATGGCGAAGGTGTTACCGTTAAAACTGTTGAACTACCCGGTAGTAAAAGTACAATAATACACGTGGTTGCATAGTAGCACACGGTATTGATTATTGATGCTTACATGAGAAGTCACCCAATTATACTCAATTATTGCTATAGTAATTACTGCATCATATCTCTCATATTATTGATTCAATTATTGTCACAGTATCATGTGCATAATATGTTATTTTTTTTAAATCAATAATTGAGACGACAAAGTTATTAATATTATTAAATTGCAATATTGACAATGTCTAGAAGTTCTGTCAAGGAGAGGTTAGGTAATTGCACGCCAGTGAGAAGAATTCCTTCTAGAAAAGGCCCCTCTTTCACAGGAATGACACGGTTGTTAAATATTGTGAGTTATAATATTAATGATGAATAAGTTCGTGTTGATTAAAGATGAAATTGATAGTTCCATTGTGTGGGAATTATTATTGTTAGTGGAAATCGACATTTATTTCGATAATAATTGATGCCAGGAGGTTATATTGTCTACTCGGGTATTCGGGGCACTTTTCGTACCGGAGTACTATTCATGAGTTACTATTCACCCAAATTACTATTCACCCATATATTATTCACTCGGGTATTTGGGGTATTTTTCATGTCGGGGTACTATTCATGGGGTACTATTCCCAAAATACTATTCACGCAGGATACTATTCACCCAAAAAATATATTTTTTTTGTCCAAATTATTTTTGGTACATGAATATTATTCTTAAATTTTACTCCACAAAGAAGTATCATGTTGACCATTTGGACGTTATTGGTTCCTGGATAAATTAATTCTTGAACTTGTTTTATTGAATTCTTATATCATTGTCATCATCATCATGTTTATATTCTATTGAAAGTCATCTGTGGCCTGTAGTGCATAGATGGACTTGGTATGATTATGACCAGGGATTATTCGATATAATCATGACAGTAATGTTACAAATGATGTGGTAAAAATCCTCATTGGCCCGTAGTACAATGATGGACAGTTTTTGGTTTGATCATGTGCATGGGTTCTCTTCGGCCAAGGGTGCAAGGATGAATTATTTTATGGCATGATTATGACCGTTGAGGAAAACATGATTATTCTTGGCCCGTAGTGCATGGATAATTCGTGGTCATGATACTAAAGAATATCCTTGTCCTGTAATGCAGGGATGATTCGATGATGTGGATTATTTACTAAGCTGAGTCTCAACGATAAAAGTGATGAAAAACCTTTTTAAATCTTAGAAGATAGTAGATTTTATGCTCTACTTGACTCTTCTAATGGATTACTTTTTCCGCTGCAGTTGTTGATCTAAAACTTGTTGTCTATTTTATTCCATCAGTTGTTATACTGTTGAAGGCTAAGGATAATTTATTCTGCATTATCTTAGTCATAATATTTCTTACTGGGCTAGTTGAGCTCACCCTTTCTTTCACTGTTCTCTTCAGGAAATGAGAATATAGTTGGGACTAATCGGGGATTGGATTGACGGTCCAGATGGTTGCATTAGTAGTCTTCACTATTCTGTGAAATAGTGTGACATTATTTGTAATAAGATTGAATTTGAGTGTGGATATTGTCTAGATGACAATATTTGTATTAAAACTTACAATATATATTTTGTCGTATTTTTACAGGACTGTTGTATAATTAAGTTTGTAGTTGTGTTTTATACCATATATTAGGCGACTCAAGATGGGTGATGTATACCTATTTGGGGGGCATCACATACATCACCCATCTTGGGTCGCCAAATACATGGTACAAAATTTAAATACAAACTTCATTTATAAAATACTACAAAAGCGTAACTGAGAGTTTTTATAAGAATATTGTCTCATAGACAATATCCAAACTCAAATGGAGTCCTCATTATATTTATTATCACACTATTTCATAGAATATTAAGGACTATTACAGCCACCATCTCGGACCGTCACTCCGTTTCCCGATTAGTCCCGGCTACGTTCTCATTTTTTGAAGAGAACAATGAAAGCAAAATGGTGAGCTCAACTAGCCCAGTAAGAAATATTATGACTAAGATAATGCATAATAAGTTATCGTTAGCCTTCAACAATGTTAAATTGATATAATAAACAACAAGTTTAACTGCAGTGGAACAAACAATCCATTAGAAGATTCAAATAGAGCATGATATCTACTATCTTCGATGATTTAAAAGTTATCATCAATTTTATTGCTAAGTCTCAGTTCAATAAATAATCCACATCACTGAATTATCCATGCACTACGGGCCAATGATATTCATTATTATCACCAATGGTCATGATCATGTCAACAACTATTCATCAATGCACTACGGGCCAATGATGACTTTTACCACATGATTTGTAACATTACAGGTCATAATTATACCGAATAATCCATGGTCATAGTCATACCAATCAACAGTCCATCTATGCACTATGGGCCAAAGATGACTTTCATCACAATATAAGCATGAGGATGATGACAATGATATAAGAATTCAATTAAATGAAAACAAATGATAAATTTTAAAGATTTATAATTCAATTTATCCAGAATTTAATAATGTCCAAATTGGCAACATGATACTGCTTTGTGGAGTAAAATTCAATAATAATATTGTATCAAAATGATTTAGACCGAAAAGAAATTAATTTTTATCATGAATAGTACTACGGGTGAATAGTACCCCGTGAATAGTACTTCGGGAATAGTATCCCGGCATGAAAAGATTAAAAATTATCAAGAATATTCAGAATATTATTTTCGTGAAAAGATACTAGATGAATCGCAAATTTTAAGGATATTCTACTAATTTAATGGAGTATAAAAGCAATACTTTAACAAAATGAGTGTAAAATTCGGAATCTGAAACGAAATAATATTACTTACATACTACAGAGTATGGAAGAAAATATTATTTCTTACGAATATTGAACAAAAATAATATTCCTTACCTTAAAAGGAGAGTACTTCTGACTGGTAGGGCGGAGATATTCTTGAAGAAAACTTATATTGTTTTTTACGCTCAAAGCTTCCTTAAACTCTAAAGAAATACGCCCAATATTATAGAAGAAGAATTCTCTGATTCTAGTGTGATTTTCAATTCTAAACTAAGCATCCTATTTATAGGAGAATGGAAGGATACTATTTAAAAAATAAAATCACGGATCAACAGTAATAGTTCACCGACGAAGAATTTATCTGATAATTTGATTTTCACTATTCATTAATGTGCAATAAATTATTCTAATAAAACAAAAATTTTAAATAAAATATTATATATATATATATATATATACATACTCCCTCATTTCAACCGCACACCACCACCACCCATATTTTACACACACACACATGTCCACATCACACACACCCGACACACACCCTCACATACACTCCACACACACACAACACACTTTATATATATATATATATATATATATATATATATATAGAAGAAGGATCAAATCATACCCTTATCTTACTCATTGTACTCACCCCTTTTAGCGATGGACCCGAATGACAGTTTTGGTTATACAATCTGTCGCTCATACTTTTAATGACGAATAACATATAAGCGTCTTTAAAAGTATAGACCACGATTTATATAACCGAACTATCGTCAGTCCATCGCTAAAGGGAGGTGAGCGGATGAGTAATATAAGGAATACTGAATGCACTTGATATATATATATATATATATATATATATATATATATAATTTATAACATTCCACCGATTATTTTGAAAAATGAGTAAGTGGGGGTCCATGTAATAAGCGAAATTTATAACAAATACTTCATAAAAAATTTCTCTGTTTTTCTCAATTCACTTGGCTTCACAAAAAATATTTTAAAACAACAATTATTCATTAATAATATTATAACTTGCAATATTAATAACCAGATTATTCCTAGGAAAGATGAGGCTTTCCGATAAGGATTTCTCCCTATTGGCGCGCAATTAGGTGACCAAACCTCTTTCCTCGACAGAACTTTCTAGACATTATCAATAATGGAAATGATAATATGAATAACTTTTTCGTCTCAATTATTGATTTAATAATATAAAATATTGTTCAGATGATACTATGACAATAATTAAATCAATAATGTGAGATATTATGTAGCAATTACTGTAGCAATAATTGAGTATAACCGAGTAACTTCTCACGTAAGCATCAAATACCTTGTGCTACTATGCAGCCACGCGAATTACTGTACATTTATCACCGGGTATTTCAAAATTTAACGGTAAAACTTTGGCCGTTATTTTTATAAAAAGATATTTCTGTCGTTTTCTAATCCGACAATAACTCCGACGATTTTTCTGGCAACAACATTATAAGTCGTTGCTAAAAGTATATGTTTAGTAACAAAATTTGTCCTTCATTGCAGATTGTGTCGTCTTGGTCTGTCTGAAAAACTTGAGTTTGTAAAGCCCTCTAGTTTTAATTCAGACCCACCATGTATGCCCACATCCTTAGTCTTGGGTTAAGAACTTTAAGATGTTTTCACCGTCTTATGTTGATCTTCTCGAATATGGTGATCAACATCGGTCTCGTACATTTCATTGCATACATGATTGTCACTCATGCGATCTCTCTTCTTTGGAGTCTATGGGGACTATTAAGAGAGATACACTCCAGTGGCTCATCAACATGAGACATCTCTTGGAGTTTGCCATACTAAACGACTTTAGCATCAAATGAATATCGTTCTTGGGTTAAGTCGAGCATCCTCTTAAATCTATCTATATAGATTTATATCCCCAACTAAGATACTCTTCCAAATCATTCATAGAGGAATGTTTAGACAACTTTATCATTACTGATTGTAGCATTAGTATGTCATTCCTTATCCGTAGTATATCAACATATAATATTAAGAATGTCACGACGCTTCCCACTCAACCCTTTTGTACACACTAGAACTCTTACCTCATCGTATGTAACTCTCGGATCATCATCTTACATGATCGCACCTCATCATCATCATCCATGATAAATCCATACCTCCTAGGTATCTTGATGATTATTCGATTTACGATTAGGTTGTGGTACAATAGGTATATCTATAGGTTCCTCTTATTTGATTTATAGTGTTTTGTGATTCTTGAACTCTTCAAGATCTATTATCCTCCCACTAGCCCTTTCAATGATAAACACCTTTATCTTAGAAGGCGGCGTGTTTCATAACAAACACCTTTTGCTAAGTAGGATTATAGAACATATACCCTAAACTTACTTTAGGATGTCCCACAAATCGAAACTTATAAAATCTTGTCCCAAGCTTATCCTTTGAAACCTTTTTCACATAAGTTGGACAACCCCTTATCTTAACATACTTAAGATTAGAAATCCTCCTTATCCATAACTTTTATGGAGTCTTGGGGTGGATTTTGAGGTTACCATTTTCGTGAGATATGCGACCATTTCTAGGACATTGACCCTGAGGGATATTTGGAATGTCGGTAAAATCATTATGGACCGTACTATGTTCAACAAGGTATGATTTTCCTTTCGGATACATCAATCAATTATTACGTATCATAAGGTGTCCATTATGAGAAAACCATTTGAGATGATCTAGAAACTTATTGACAAGTATTCATTCTTGATCTAATCAAAGAATCTTAATACATTGCTAATTTGTTTCACTTCAATTCTTTGAACCTTTCAAATAATTCACACTTGTATTCAACAAATACATATATTCAACTCTTTGAATGATCATCTCCTTTTCTTTATACTAGTTTGTTCAATTTGCAAAATATATTTTTCACGTAAGTCAAGTATACAAAATCCATTAAGTAATATTCCGATTTCTATACAAAACATTATTATTATAAATAGAACAACAATTGTTCTTAATTATAATACCAAAATTTTTATTATCCAACAATAAAATGGAAATAATATTTTAACAAGAATTGGAATACAATAACAACTTATTGACTTAATAGATTTGCGGTAAGCGATGTTAAACTATAAGTTTCTATAGCTAATGCAAGAACCTTTGCTTCATTTTCCACACATAGGATTACTTATCTTTGTTTAACTTTCTATTTCTGCTTGGTCCCTTCATAAATCTATATTTATGATAACCAAACTCGGTATCCAATACCCAAGTAGAACCTTGACTTAAAGAAAAATTTATTTCAATCATGAACAAAAACTGTATTGTAACCGAAACTTCACTAAGCTTCTTTGGTTAGCCTCTGCAAGATGCTTCTTGCAGTTTCTTTCCAGTGTCCAGGCTTATTGCAGTGGAAGCAAACTCATTTGCTATCCGTATCAGTTTTGTTCTTATTATCCTTTGTTTACGCCTTTCTATTTACCTTCTTTGAATCGTTCTTCTTTCGGAAGATCCTTGGCCCCTACCGAGAAGACTTGATCTTTCTTGGTTGGAAAGTGACTCTCAACATTTTTCAACATGTTAAGCAAATCAATGGTTCGATATCTAGCTTGTTTATATGAAAAATTCACAACAATTGTGAAAAGAGTCGGGGAGTGAGTGCAAGATCAAATCTTGGCTCAACTCTCCATCCGTGACAAAACCAGTTGTCTTAATTGATCAATCAAATTGATTATGTTAAGAACTTTTGTGCATTTATAGTGCCATTGGCCATTCTAGATCGGAAGAGCTCCTTAGATGTCGATATCTATCGGTCTTTACTTTCCTCACCATCAACTACTTGATGTGCGGGGAATATAGTAGGAGCATCCATAGTTTCATCGACTTTGAAGCTCGTTTTCGTGGATGCGAGCATGATGCGATGAAAAGCCATTTGTGCATCATTTTGCCATTTTCTAAAAGTAGCAATCTCTTCCTCGGAGGCATTATGCGCAACCATTGCGAGGATAGGCGATGTGGGACATAAGATAGCTTTTCAATGCTATGAGAACTATTCTCAAATTCCTTAACCAATCCGTTTAATTGATTGCAGTTAATTTAGCATCTAATATGCTTCGCGATGATAGTAATTTTAGACATTGTAAAATTACGTAAATGAATTTGTAATTAACAACGTTTTAACATACATTCTTTTATTAATTACCAAAATAATTTAGGTCTTGTTTTAAATTGGTATCTCCCACTATTTTCTTCAAACTATATTACCCTCACTTATATAGTTGGCAAAATCTAATTAAAGATTTGCTAGTGAGAATAAGAATCCCATTTCAAATGTATATAGCCTTGTGGTGACACAACAAACTATATATAAATAAATAGGTGAACAACTTTTGTCAATTACATCAACTATGCAACTCCTTTTCTTTTTGCCTCTTAGATTATTTTGATCGAGTGGTGGCACATCCGAATCAAAATTATCCAAGTTAAGTCAACCTAGCACTCCATATATTGAAAAAAAAAAAAATATCATCCTTGTGGTGATACAACAAAACAATATTGTTCAATTTTCTTTATAAGCATCAAATATGATAAATTAACATCTTAAATACTTAATACTTGTCTTGTGGTGACACAACAAACTCATATTAAATATTTAATACTCTATTAATTTTATCATGCTAGAAAGCTGACGTTCGATATTCCAAATATCTTTGAACGCTTAGGACTTAATATAAAAAAATTGAGGGGTTTGTAATTAATTTGTCTCATCTTGTTTAGCTAGCGTATATATATATATATAAAATACGCGTCATATTAATTAACATGTGAAGCATGTTTGCATAATATATAATATATATAGTATAAGCATGCACATATAGAATATTATATTCTACTCGGATTGATTATGGACTTTTATTCTAGTTTGGTTCACTAGAGCCACCAAGTGAACCAAAAGGTCAAACCTAAAGGGGTGCAAGAAATAATATTTAAATATAACTATTACATTTAAACCGGGCTCCATTACAAAGCGGATCTTCAAGCGCTCCTTGCTCCTCGATCTCTAATTCTTCAAAAATTAATTCTAACTATTCCTATTACATAACTATTTTAAAATAAATAGAAACCTTGATCGTGATCGAGGGAAATACATAGGAGAGAGATAGAATTTACATTAAGAAAAATTAGAGAAGGCGAGTCTGTGAGACCCCATTTAATAAAACTCATACATTCGTGCATCCAACTAAAATAAAATCCAATCACATTTAATTGATAGTCATAATCAATCCCATTTATTATCATACACATCACCATACGCATCGATAAATAACATTCATCTTATGAATAATAAACATTTAATATATATATTGATATCATTTAATGGGCAAATTTAGTTAAGTATAAAATCTAATTTTGAATCAAAATAAACTCCTTTATTTTAATCCAAATTTAAATCAAAATAAAACTATTTTATTTTAATTTATCCAATTTTGAATAAAATAAACTATTTTATTTTAATCAAAATTATTAATCAAAATAAACTCCTTTATTTTAATTAATTATGGAATCCAATTCCATATAAAAAATCTTTAATTAAAATAAACTCTTTTATTTTAATTAATTATGGAATCCAATTCCATGTAAAAAATCTTTTATTAAAGGAAACACGGATATTCTTTTCCTATTCACAAATAAACTCCTTTATTTTGAATAATATGAAATCTTATTTCATATCTAAATAAACTCCCTTTATTTAAGGAAATTAGGATTCTCTTTCCAATTCACAAATAAACTCTTTTATTTTGAATAATATGAAATCTAATTTCATATCTAAATAAACTCCTTTATTTAAGGAAAGATGGAATACAATTTCAACTCCAATTAGTTATCATAGAATCAAATTCCAACTCTAATTAGTTATCATGAAATTTAATTTTAAAATTAAAATAAACTCTTTTATTTTAATATTAAAATAATTAAGATTAAAATAAAACTTTATATTTTAATATTAAAATAAACCTTTTATTTTAAAATTAAAATAAACTTTTTATTTTAATTATATAATAATTATATATATATATATATATATATATATATATATATATTCGTAATATATTATATATATATAATATTTCCATGCTTTAAGCTAAGAAGCCACCAGATAATAGTGGCCTTTTATTTTTTAATAGCAATCAAGATATATATATATATATATATATATATATATATATATATATATATATACTATTATAACCGTACACATGAATGGCTCAAAAAAAAATTTTGCATGCCATCATTAACAATCATTGACCAATCATTAACTTGGAGGAATCATGCCATCATTAGCCAATCATACCATCATTATCCAATCATGCCATCATTAGCCAATCTTCCCTTGATTTTCGTATACCGAACTTTTTTTTTTTTTTTTTTTTAAAGTTTTATATAAATAAATATATATCATTTATATATAATCTTCGCTGATCCTTCGTTGATTAGCAATCTTCCTTGATTTTATCGCCGTATTTGGAACTTTTTTTTTTTTTTTGTTTTTCGTGCAAGAAGCATATCATTTATATATAATCCGTTCCTAGATTGATTCGAAAAAAAAAAAATACGAAAAAAATGTCAAACTACTTGAAATCGACTTCAAATAAAATTGGCCTTTTTTTATTATAAATTTTATACCATAAAATTATGCCCAATTAAATTGTTTTAAACACATATCAATATACAAATCAAATTAAAATAATTAATAATTCGCATAAAGGTTTGGCTCGATGCCACCGTTAGGTTTGTAATATTCAAGAACGCAATCAAATTGCATAAATTAAGCGAGCGTGTAAAAATCGAGAGTTTTAAAATTTATTACAAACCATATACCCGGATCACCTTTATACGACAATTATTAATTAAACGAAGAATAAGAAATTATGAAATAATCCCTCTACGAGCGATCTGATCTCCTTGAATCCACGGGTTTGGTTCCTTCCTTTGATCACGAGATAAATCTGGCCTTTTGGGACATGAAAGTATATGGTATAGAAAGTACCTCCTGTCCAAATGAGCTCATTCATTTAAAATGGCTGAGTTATATTATTATAATATTTATAGGGTTCTATAACTCAGGTAATATGAAATTTAAAGCTGGAAGCTCACGTTAACATGTGAGTCCTGCCAAGATTTAGGAATTTTTTGGAGTTAAACTTGGGGTAGCCTGATCTAAAATTTACTTAGGAAGATTCTTTATATCGTTATCCTCATGCTTTATATTATTTGAAAGTAAATTACGTGGCACCTTGGTCGTGAAATAGAATTATGACCCGCGGAATTAATACAATTAACATTGTCCATCAAAGTCGTCGTGGCTTGAATACGTGCGTAGATGGAAATTACGAGTAAGTAATAATTACCCTTAAGCGAAATAAATTAAAGCTCGTAAATTTTTCACCAATTCTCATGTTAAATTTCCTCAGATATTATATTTTTATTGTCGTAGTGTTGCATAGTGTTTTTGCAGCTGATATTTTGCGTAGTATTATAGTATTTGCATAGTAAAATGTTTTTATATAAATAGAATATAATTATATTTTATTTAAGATTTTTCTTTAAATATGAATATATTCGGATAAAGTAATCGATACGGGCCAGATTCATGGGTGAATTGGCTTCTTTCCATCTCCTATGATAAAAGGATTAGATTCTATTATTACATTTAGAATAACACATACAACAATCTGCGTTGGTTCGTTTCATCAGGATATCGCATGGAAATATTAACCGATGGTGTTGAATTTTAGGAATCTCTTAGGTGTGTCATTGCATCATCATCCTCTATTATAAAAAGGCGATTTTAACGCCAACCGTTCGGTATAATCATGACCGTTGATAATTTGATGAAAATCACTTTGGTACCACACCTTTGACATTGTTCTCTTTGGATTAAAAGATTGCTTATTCATGCGATAAACGGGCCTACACCCTACTTCTTCAACCCTAGTTTTCTATCTCTATAAAAAGGCGATTTCCAACAAATTGGAATTATGTCGTCTGGTCAGAAAAGTCGACAACCCCTCACCCATAATAAGACTCTCTTATTTATAGATGTGGGCAACCCACCTTAACAATTAATGAATTGGGATTTATTTAATTAATTAAATTCTTTTAATTAATTAAGCTCCCTAATCTTATTAGGAACAATTAATTAAACTCTTTTAACTAATTTTCCTTCCTAATCCTATTAAATAAATGAGAGTACTTATATTAAATTAATTCCTAAACTCTTTAGAAATTAAAATAATAATAATTGTAATAATATTAATAAGACTCCTCTTATTAATTTATATTTAATATTTCTAAAATATTAAATAATAATATTAAGCTATTTAATTTATTCTATCACCATAGATTAAATTAAATATACTTAACATATTATTACGATTATGCCATTAACTTCTTAAATAATTATTCTTCCTTTTATGGTGTGACCCTTTAGGTTCTCCATATTAAATCCTACGTGAATAAATCAATTAGAAACAATTTAATCTTATTTAAATAAATAAATTAAATAATTAATTTATTTAAATAAATAATATTTATTCTACAATAGGGGATAAGCCTCCCTAGCGATCAACGACTTTCCGGATAATATAGATTTCAACATTAATCATTAAAGAACCTTTGAGTAAATAGTTACCAGACAATTCAATCCTTCCACCATACAATGTCCCAATTAAATATAAAGATATGGAATTTCATCAAGTCTTATTTTATTTAATTATATGTATTTCGATCCTTAAATGCACAACTCCAAATAATACAAATTAAAAACTCCTTTCTAATTTCATTCGCTTACAGCCAAGGACTCTTTGGGTTGTCATTTATCGAATCACATAGACATTTCTCTTCTTTTATTAGAAGTGGTAGATTCTTTATCGATCATACATTATCTCCGTATACAACTTATTATACCCAAGCATACCCTTTGATATACCCTAAGGGTCTTAAGGAATAAGTCAAAGTATAACTCATCATATACAAGATACTATGATGATCTCAAGTCCAAGGATCACTCAGACTACTATCACTACTACAGAATTCCTATTGACAAAGCAAGTAAAACTCCATTAGGTATTCCTTAGCGTAGCCCACGCTCAAAGTGAACTTATTCTCTAATAAGCACCTACATACTTGCTTTAGTGTCTCCACACAAATGATCGTGAGATCAATCATCCTCATCCAATGAAAAACAACGTATGTATTCAATCTATCCGGATTCACTAATCCCCAATTTAGTAATCCAATGATTGGGAACTATTTTAGTTTTAAGCTTTCTAAGAATTTAGATCTCATTAGAATGATCATCATCATTATTCTAAAAGCATTGCTTAAAACTATGGGTTTATCACATATTATAAAACAAAGATCACGTAGATAATTAAAAGCCCTTAATAAATTAATACTTTTATTAATAAATGAATAAGATTATATACAAAGTATATGCTTTATCATCAAACATGATTGGCTCAGCATGCATACTACTTTCAATCTCCCACTGCACTAAAGCCAATCGTCATTATATCTTATACTCTTCTTCTCTAAGTGACGATTATCCCGTTGTTGGATAAGCTTCAGTAAATGGATATGTAATGTTGTTCTTGAGAGTCCACTATCTCTATAGTGATTTCTCATCTTTCAATGATTCTAATAATCAAATGAAAGTGCCACAACACATGTTTAGATCCAAGATGAGACTTAGGAACTATTCCTAGTTCTGTAATGAACTTTTAATCCAAACAATCAACACATAATCTGAGAGTTTTAAAATGAATATTGTCATCTAAACAATTTCCACACTCAATGGAGTCCTCATTACATTTATTATCACACTATTTAACAGAATAGTGAGGACTACTAATGCTATCATCTAGACCGTTACTCCGTTCCCTGACTAGTCACAGCTATATTTTCATTTCTTGAAGAGAACAATGAAGAGCTCAACTAGTCCAGTAAGAAATATTATGACTAAGATAATGCATAATAATTTATCGTTAGCCTTCAACAGTGTTAAACTGATAGAATATAATAGACAACAAGTTTAACTACAACGGAACAAGCAATCCATTAGAAGAGTCAAGTAGAACATAAAATCTACTATCTTCTATGATTTAAAAGGTTTATCATCAATTTTATCATTGTGACTCAACTTAATAAACAATCCACATCATCGAATAATAATAATAATAATAATAATAATAATAATAATAATATATTTAATTTAATGTGGAGATTTAAGATGAGTATATATATATATATATATATATATATATATATATATATATATATGGTAATATATAAGTAATTTAAGCTACCATTGAGCCAATCTAATTTATTAATTAACTAAACTACCGCCATAACTCAGCGGTGAGCGATTAGTAAATACATGAGCAAATGAGTAAATGAGGGGCGAATGAGTAATATCTATGCTTCTCAATGTTTCCTATTTCTAGATAGAAGTAAGATATACTTACAAGTACTCCCTCACTCCGAGAATGAAAGTGATGATTGATTTTATACGAAATTTTAAAAAAAAATTAAATGATAAAATTATTCATATTTAAATTCTCAAATAATTGCATATTTTTCTAACTAGTGATATTATATAAATAATAAAATATGACATTTAATACTAAGGATATTACGCAAAAATTATTATAAAAAAATAGATTATTTAATATAAGTAAATATTTAACTTGAGATTACATAAAATAATAAGAACCTTTATTCTTAGGCGGAGGGAGTAACGTAAATCATGAACATATTTTTATGTCAAAAATAAAACATAAAAAGAAGAATAGTAATGGTATACCCTCAGATATTCCTAGTTCTCCTTTTACATTTTTTTCCAAATATATTATAAAATTAAATTATAATACTATAAGTTCTAAGAGAAAAATAAAGATGAAAAAATTTATTATGTTTTATGAACTAAAAATGTAATAAATTTATTTAAAAATGACTTATAAGTCATTCCTAATAAGTTAGTTCAACCCATATTAATGTAATATCAATTTTATCCCTAATTTATTAAAAAAAAATTTAAAAATGAATTTGTAAAAAGAAGAGTAAGATTTAACGCCACTTTAATTGGCAGTTAAATTTTTATTTTATTTTTTATCATAGAAGTCTTATATACTCCTTCATTTCCAATGTCAATGACAGAGAATAAATATAAAAAAATATTGATATTTTTAAACAAGTACAAGAGATTAAAGAAATTTAAAAAAGAGATATTTTAACGTCAGTTAAAGTAATGTTACTTCTTAATTCTTTTTTACAAATTTGCTTTATAAAAAAATTAGAAAAAGTTATAAAAAAATCTCTCTCTTGGATTTAGGATCGAAAGAAAAACTAAGATAACAAGAATTCACAATCGAACCGAACCGAAATAATTTACCCGAATTTTTTTGATAATTCGATTATTTTTAATAATTCGGTTATATTCAATTTTTTTTTACGTTTTTCGGTGAGTTAATACTGATTTTAATTTTGAGGTATTCGGTTACACCGAATAACCGAATAAAGCCGAAGTTAAAATAAGGATAGTCTTTACGCACAGACAAAGGTCAGCCACAACTCTCATTCATTTCTCAGCCCAAAGCCCCAGACTTCTCTCGATCTCGTCATCTCGAACAGTCGAATTCCCAATCTCTCATCCGATCATCCCTCAAAATCTCATATCTCGATTTTTCATCTCTGTTTCTGCCCTAACCTAAGCCCCTAACCCAAAAGTCAGAACCTCAAATCTCGATTTTTCATCTCTATTTCTGCCCTAATCGCACGTCGGGCCAAAATCTGGATTGAATCTCATCTCCGACTCCGAGCTTGGACGGAATCTTATCTTTACTACTTATTGTTCCTTAAATTGTGAGTTCTAAAGTCTTTAATTTGTCTAACTTAATATAGGGCCAACTTGTTCTTTGTTTTTTGCTCTTTGTTCTAAACTATATAGCTCTGTTGTTTAACTTGTTTCTTATTTTCACCTTTGTACTTATTTTTCATGGGATTTACATTCTAATAAATGTCTTATATAGCTATGATTCTTGTGTTTTTTGTAAGGAATTGTTGTAAATTGGCGTGATGGAGAATTGGAGATATTGCATGAGTTTGGAGTAATAACTAATAAGGATGAATTTCTTTTTTTTGCAAGAATCATGTATAAACATCTATCATATTTTGGGATTTTAGCTATGCCTAATGCCCTTGTGGTGTTTGAAAAATTGTCTCAGTGAGGTTAAAATGTGTAAAACTGAGAATTAGCTTATCATTGGAATCAAATACTGTATATATATAAATTATAAGATAGTTCGATTCATGTGGTTGGTTTAACATGAATATGTATTTCAACTGTTAACATGTACTTATAAGTGTTAACGCATAATTTTTCTAACTGATAAATGTGTTTAAAATTAAATTTAAACAATAAATGAAAAAACAAAATAATCCCTGTTTTATCTTGCTACTTTAAAGTGGAGATAGACAAATACTACATGCCAGTATCTTATTCTCGTATGGACTATAGACACTCTTAGGATGAAGTAAAAAAGATTCCATCAAAAAATACTCCAGCAGTCCAGCTTATGTTCATTTTGGATCTCGTATGTTATTGCTTGGAACATTTATTGTCGCCACCATATATGCTCCAGAGGTACGTACGGAATATTCACTTATGTTGAATGTTGAAGGCTTTCTTTCATTTTTCACTTGTTCTTTTATTAAGGAAAGCAATTGCGTTTTTCTTATATATACCCGACCTCTATGAGGGCGACTGGTTTTGGAGTTGCAAGTTCTGTGGGAAGAATCGGGGGCATGATAAAGCCCAGTTGTAGTCGTCCAATTGGTGTCTGGTTGTCATCAAGCAGCTGCAATCCTTCTATTTGAGGTTGTATTACTTCTTTCAGTACTATGTGTTATACTCTTACCTTTTGAAACCAAGGGGCGGGAATTGATTGATACTCTGGCCATATCTATTTTATCTTGAGTCTATAATACTACTACGTGTAAAATATAGTGAAAAAATGAAGAAAAAGATTCCTAAAAAGTCTTTCCGATGGATCATCAGAGTCTGCTCAAGTGGGTATCTATTTATGCCTGCCCATTATTTCTGCCATTTATAAGCAGGAACATTTTTGAAATTTAGTAGTGGTGATGAATGGGGGAGGTCTCTTTACTCTATTTTTTTCACTATATTTTCTGCAACCAGTGATGTCACCTTTACCTTCTAAAATGAACATAATTGCTATATGAAAAATAAATAGCAAGAAGAGCCACCTTACATTCTGCTGACTTGAGAAATTTATTGCATCCTCGTGTCTTTCTTGCTTTAAAAACATAGTGTGAACTTTTTTGGGTTTGGATCATTCAATTATTCAAGTAGTTTGGCAAATATAACTCACATTATTAATTTCTTTCTTCATTACAGTTTGGCAAATACACTTTGTGACTGGATTATCTACAAGGGTCATAGAGAGAGATCTTGAAGATCATTTCAATAAGGAGGGAAAGGTTTGTTGATCTACTTAATACCTGAATGTGGGATGTGTTATGGTAGAATTATGGTGCACCGTGTCATTGTCTTACTTATATACGGATGACTTCCTGTAAAACATCAATATCTTGTATGCAGAAATTGTTGCATAATTCATCTTCCTAGAATACGACTTCCTGCAAAAGATAAACAGATTTTCTTAATTTATATTCGGGTGAAATGCCTTATACACGGTGGTGTTTATTTTTGCCTCTTATCTTGGAAACTTTTGTGATCATTCGTAACTCTCTCTTGGATTTGCTTGTCATGTTTACATCAAGTAATATTCAAATTAATTATCCTTTTTATCTTGGTGGCTTCATGTTTTTACGGTTATGGAGCCTCGTTCACGCATCCTCGTGGTTTTACTTTTATAATAATGGACAATGTTGAGGATGCCAACCGTTACATTAAGCTTTGAATCAATCGATTACGGAAGGCCGATACATAAGCGTGGAAAGGGTAAGTTATTGGATCCTTTGATAGCAACGATTAATGTATTTTTGATTGGTTATCCTCTTTTCTTGACCTTGAAGTTTTACGGTTATATTCGTAAGACATTGCTTGACTATATTGTCAAGCAATTACAGATGATGAGTTCATCCATTGCAACATTTAAATGACTTGATCAATGGCCGCTAAAATAGCTTTTCAATTGCATCGATCAACTAAAATAGCAACTATATTGCACAACAACTATATAACCTCAGCAATTACTTTCAACTCCCAACTACGGTCATTATCAACATTCTAATCAGGCTTTTATGGTACCTCATTCCTGGCATTTATTTTTTGTTCTTGATAAAACCTGGCATAAGTTAGTGGATACTAGTAATATGAATATACTTCTCTTCCTTGTGTTTGAGACTATTGTATCTAATACGGTAATTCAATATTTTTTCCTATGATGGTATTAACAATGCATTTGGTGTAATGTTTTCTCCCCTGTAATAGTTGCCACCTACCACTGCATTTCGTGATTGTGTCGCTTCTTACAAAGGAAAATTCAAAGTTCAACATCAATACGGCACTTAGGAAGACGTTGAAAAGATTTTCCATGAAATAATTATGCACATCGTCGAGCTTATGACAGATCACTTTAGGAATTATCTTGTCCAAAAGCTTCTTGAAGTATGTAACGAGGATCAGCAGATGCAGATACTTTATTCCATTACCAGAAAAGCTGGAGATCTTGTTAAAATTTCATGCGATATGCACGGGTTTATTTTCTCTCTTTCTCAAGATCTCTTTGTTCCCTTCCCTTTGTTATCAAGAATTTAGTACTTTGAAACATCCACTTACTAGTATATGTTAAAGCAGGACTAGAGCTATCCAGAAGGTTATTGAAACCACGAAGACTCGGAGCGGTTCTCCATTATTGTTTCTGCACTAAAGCCTGGAATAGTTACTATGATAAAGGACATGAATGACAATTATGTTGCACAACGCTGCTTGCAGTACTTAACGTCTAAATACATCGAGATAAATAATACCCTGAGAACAGATATAAGAATTGATACGCTCCTTCTCCCTTCATGTTTTATTTTAATGATGTTACTTATGTGAAATAATTAATTGTTCGTGTTTTGGAGAATAGGATCTAATTTATTATTTAACTATATTGTTGTGGAATTTTCCACTTGAATCTTGTATTATCTAGCAACTTATTGTGCTTATAGATCTAGCAGATTTGGTAGGCTGCAAACTATTCAATGCTTAATGGCAGGGAAAAATCTATACATCGATTTAATCTAAAGACCTTTGGTGATGCTATGGGAATGAACATGGTGTCCAAGGGTGTTCGAGAATGTGTTGGAGTTCCTTCAAAGTGATTTCCGGACATGGATGTAATTGGTATTTCGGTGAGTTCTTATTCATTTGGATTTCAATCCTTAAACCGATATAGTATTAGTGTAAGATGGCTTGGGGCACTAAAATTCTTGCAGATGTATAATTGTTCAGCTTTGTTGAATGTGGAACTCTTTCATAGTTGATCCATTGTAACTACGTTGACATGTATATAACTTTTGTGTGCCATCGATACTTGGGGCCATCTTCCTCCCTTGGATTTTAGTCTATATCATGATTTGGGTAATTAAGTTGTTCTTTAGATCACTATGAATCTCTCTCTCTCTCTCTCTCTCTCTCTCTCTCTCTATATATATATATATATATATATATATATATATATAATATGACTTTTTTCAAACTCAATTTTTTTATTTGGTTATAAGGTAATTATTTTATTGGTTTATGCACTTTTCCATAATGATGTAAAAAGTTACAATTGCAAGCTATGCATGTCCTTTTCACTTTTGTTGGTTTAACTTTTGGCTTGACTTTGGAGTCAATTTATTCCTTCTTGGAACATCTATTATTTTTAAATATGTGCAAGGAAGACTGCTTCTACGACCTGCCTTACAATACTGGGTATCAAATTTTCGTGTTACGTTTACGGAAGACAAGGGACGAAATTATGAAGTGTACTCTCTCTATATATTAGATATATACTTTGATTGAAGAACTGTGGTAGCTTTAGATGGTGAATTGTAAAGATAATGGATGATTATGTAGTGGATGATTTTATTAAGTTAATAATATTTTAGTTTTTTGTATTTTTGGCTTTATTTGCTATGGGGATATTGAGCCAGACAGGTACACAAAAAGAATATTAAATTTTGATTTGGCAACAATATAATTCGTTACCAAAGCATTAAACAAGTTTTAATATAGCAACAAATTTTTGTTGTTAATAACATTAAAAATATAATATTTGGCAATGAAAAAGTAACCTAATAACAACGGAGAGGATATTGTTGCTAATACTAACATAAAAGGTAACATTTTTTATCGCTACAAATCATATCAACTTTCGTTGCCCATATAAAGAAACGGCAACATATAATTTCGTTACTAATCGACGACTTTCGTTGCTATTGAAAAATAACCAGTAATAAACATTTTCGTTGCTGATTCAACATAATGTCATTGCCAAATAATATAATCAGCAACGAAAAATCGTTGCTAAAAAGTTTACATTCCGTAACGAAAGCAAGCTTAGGCAACAATTTTCATAATTTAATGCAACGAAAAAATGTCATTGCAAAAATGTCAATTGCAACGAAAATATATGGTAATTGCAACAAAAAAAAAAAAAGTTCATTTCGTTGCCAATTAGCAGGCTTTTGCAACGAAATGGAGTTTTTAGCAACGAAATTTTAATAATTCTGCAACAATACAGTTTGTTGCTAAAGGATCAATGTCTCTGTACGAAAGCCAAATTTTGTTGCAAAATGTAGTACTTTTGGCAACAAAAAAAAACGTTTGTTGCGGAACAATTAGCAACGCTCATTCATCATGAACGACAAAGAAAGTCGTTACAAAACCCTTTTACAACGAAATTTGGAACCTTTAGCAACGAAAATTGGTTGTTGCTGAAGGTCCATTTTTTTGTAGTGAATGATTATGCCGTCGTACGAATATTCCCCGACTAAACGAATATTTCATGACAACTTGCTTACTTTGTAAAATTTTTAAATATTACCCAAAAATATAACATTATATCAAATCCACACCATAATATTCAAAATAATATTTAAAGAAAATTATTCTTTATTCATAAAAGTTGGGGTCTTACAAAGTGGGAGTGGTGAGTCTAGAAAAATTGATCTTGAAAAAAATAGGTTTTATGTTTCTAATCATGTAATTCAAGAGGGTGAGGCACAACAACATCCTATTGAGGCTAATGAGCCCTTGAGATAGCTGAGCCACCAACTAATGTTGAACCTCACATTATTGAAAATCATATTCCTGGAATTGTGCAGCCTTTACGTAGGTTCAAAAGACCTAGAAAGCCTATTAATTTTGATGATTTTATAACTTATCTTAATGAGATTGACTATGATTCAAGTAAGATTAATGATCCTATCTCCTATAAAGAGGCCATTACGAGTGCTCAATCAACTCAATGGCTTGAAGCCATGAATGATGAGTTGAAATCAATGGAGCTTAATAACATTTGGGATCTTGAAGAATTACTAAAAGGTTTTAAACTTGTTGGTTGCAAGTGGGTCTATAAGACCAAATTAGATCCTAAAGGGAACGTTGAAAGGTATAAAGCTCGATTGGTTGCTAAGGGTTTCACTCAAAAGGAATGTTTGGATTATAATAAAACTTTCTCTCCAGTATCCAGGAAAGATTCATTTAGAATAGCCATGGATTTAATAGCTAATTATGATTTAGAGTTACATCAGATGGATGTTAAAATTACATTCCTTAATGGTAACTTGCATGAGAATGTCTATATGGCACAACCAAAAGGTTTTTTGGTTAAAGGCAAGGAACATATGGTAAGTAGACTTAAGAAGTCCATATATGGGTTAAAACAGGTTTCTCAACAATGGTATCTTAAGTTTCATGAGGTGATGAGTAATTTTATTTTAAGAAAAATATAGTGGATCAATGCATATACTTGAAGGTCAGTGGGAGTAAATTTATTATTCTTGTTTTGTATGTTGATGATATACTACTTGCAAGTAATAACTTAGACATGTTGCATGAGACCAAACGTTTCATTTTTGGAAATTTTGATATGAAAGATTGCGGTGAAGCCTCTTATGTTATAGGTATTGAAATTCATCGAGATAGGTCTCGCGGGATATTAGGATTGTCCCAAAGAGCTTATATTGACAAAGTTCTTAACAAATACAATATGCAAAATTGCTCCCCTACTGTCGCACCTATTGTTAAGGGTGACAAATTTGGCTCATATCAATGCCCTAAGAATCAACTTGAACGTGATCAAATGAATCTTATTCCCTATGCTTCTGTGGTTAGGAGTCTTATGTACGCTTAAGTTTGTACACGTCCAGATATAGCTTATGTAACTGGCATGCTTGGACATTACTAGTCAAATCTAGGTTTGGATCAATGGAAAGCAACCAAAAAGGTTTTACGCTTCTTACAGGGTACTAAGGATTTTATGCTTACATTCAGAAAAATAGATAACCTTGAAGTTGTTGGTTATTCTGATTCTGATTTTGCTAAGTGTAAAGACGAAAAGAAATCTACATCAAGGTACAATTTTATGCTTTTAGGAGGCCCTATTTTGTGGAGAAGTCATAAGGAGGAGTTAACTACCACTTCCACGCACGATGATGACAAATTATGTGGCTTGTTATCATGCTACTTGTCACGCCGTATTGCTGAGGAATCTTATTTCAGGACTTAAGGTTGTAGATTCCATTTCAAGGCCATTGAAAGTATGTTGTGATAATGATTCTGCTGTTAGTTTTTCCAATAGCATTAGTTCGAGTGGTGCTGGACTATACCTCGACACTAAGTACTTATTTGTCAGGGAAAGAGTTGAAGATCAAAGCATTTTCATTAAGTATATTAGTACGCATGATATGTTAGTGGATCCACTTACGAAAGGCTTACCACCCAAGCTCTTTTTAGAGCATGTTTAACTGGTAGTCTTAATTAGTGATTTATTTTGATGTAAGACAACATTTTTGAGCTCGTTATTTTGAACTTCACTTTATGTTTATGGTTTTCTATTCTCTTTATTGTGCACACTTGAGAACTTTTGAGCAAACGGTACGGTTAGGTTTTGGACCATATGAATGAGTTTAATCTATTACCACTTATGTAAACTCTATTCATACTTGTTATGCTTTATGTTAATCTTCGTTCAAATAAAAGTACTAATTGTGTAACTAATGGGGATCTTGTGTTAATAGTGACACAAAGATTGTATTAATTCGCATTGTTATTTTTATTTGAACAAGATGTAGATATTAAATTAATACTTGGCCAAATTAATGATTGTAAGCGTTATGTTTTGTATATAAATAGTATTTCGGCCAAGTGGGAGAATGTTAGAATTTTTTATTCCTTATGTGGCCTCTACTATTTATATAATTATTGGGCTTGTATATTGTATTAATTTAATCACTTTATTAATGGGTTTGGTAATTAATTATGTGACCTATAAATAATATTTCTAATAGTATTTGGCATAATGGGCCCTAGGGTTTCATAATCTTGATGGACGATTTTGATCCTTAGCTATTCTATAAATAAAACAGTTAGGGTTTGGTCTCAATTTTCATCTCAAGAAGTTTTATACACACCTATACATTCATCCTAAGATTGAGAGAGACAATTGAAGACTTTCACCCTTAAGCGCAGCGGAAGCGTGATACATTCAAGATGGCTTCTCTCAATTCATGTAAGTACTTAATATTATGATTATTGATTTTATTTTATTCTATGCAATAACACGTTCCTGTATAATTTATTTAACAGGGGAAACCAATGCCTAACCCTATTACATAATTAGGCCACTCAATAGACAGGCCCAAACATGTGTCATTATTCATCAAGTTTAAAATTACAAATACAGTATAAGGGTCAATACCAATATAAATAAAAATCAAACTATAGTCAATAATTAAGATACCTGAGGAAGTGTTAAATAAGCAGATAAGCTTTTTGCATCGATGCAAGTTGCTTTGCGTAAATTTTAGAACAAATAAGCCAAAATCGCAACTCTCCATGCATAATCACATACTTTATAAATATCTTTTAGAAATATAAGATATCTAGCATGCACGAAACCGCAGTTTGATAAAGAAAATAATATCTTCCCAATAATAAACAAGACGTAAGCTTTGGTGTATGTGACGCCCCCTAAATAGGTATACATCACCCATTCTAAGTCACCAAATACATGGTACAAAAAATAACTACAACTTCATTATTACAATTATCGTGCAAAATATGACAATACATATACTGTGAGTTTAAATACAAATATTATCTTCTAGACATTATTCAAACTCAAATAAGTCCTCATTACAATTATTAATACATTATTTTACAAAAATAGTGAGGACTACTAAAACAACTTCCTAGAACCATTATTCCATACCCCGACTAGTACCCGCTACATTCTCGCATCCTAAGAAGAAAAATGGAACAAAAAGGAAAAGGATGAGCTCAACTAGCCCAGTAAAGAATATTATGACTAAGATAATATAAAACAAATTATCGTTAGTCCTCAACAGGGAAAAATCTGATAGAATATAATAGACAACAAGTTTTAGATCAATATTCGCAGCGAAAATAACAATTCATTAGAAGAGTTAAGTAGAGAATGAAATCTACTATCTTCTATGATTTTAAAGTCCATCATCAATATTTTATCCCTGTGACATCAATCAGTATATATCTTGAATCAAATACTCATATTTGCAACACGACCAAAATATTCAATCGTATTCCCAGTTGTTCATGTTCATCTCAACACCTGTTCATCTTTGCACTATAGGCCAAAGCCAAAGATATTCATCATGTAATCGTTCATCTTTGCACTACAGGTCAAAGATATTCAGTTATATCACCATTTAGGACTGAGAATGATGAAAATAATTTAAAGAAAAAGAATTAAGTGAGATAAAAGGAGACGAGGTTTAAGGATTCGTACTTTAGTTTATCCAAATTCAAAAATACTCCATAATAAACCATTGTGGAGTAAAATTCAAGAATAAAGATCAAAACATGGATACAATCAAAGCTAGTAATCATAATAAATAACTTGGACACAGAAAAAAAATTTTTAATTTTTCTGTGAATAGTGTCATATACGTGAATAGTAACCTCGACACAAAACGACAAGAATTTCACAAGAAAAATCTTACCAATATTCAAGCATAATGATATTGAAAGAAATAATATCATTTATAAAAAAAATAATATCCTTTACCTCAAAAGGACAGTACTTCTGACTAGAATACCGGATATAATGTTGAAGGAAACTTGCACCGTATAACAACACTCAAAGTATCAAAATACTCACAAAAATACGCTTGATAATATAGAGAGAGAAAACTTCAGTTTCTGGTGTGATTTTTAATTCTAACCTAAGCACCCTATTTATAGGAAAATGCTTAGAATACCAAAGCAGAAAATTTAATAAAATAATAATATATTTTTCAAAAATTCCTACGCCCACCTTAGAAATCTGAATTCAGCATTTTACAACAACAAGTGGGGCCCACCAATCAAAAAAAAATGTTTTTCTTTAAAAAATATTTAAAACTTCAAAAATCAATTATTCTGAACTTCAATAATTCATAATAAATAGACCTTTTATCAGAAAAATTTGAATCTTATATCCATTCCATAGGAAATTCAATTCTCTACAACTTTGTAAGTTTAAGTTTTTCCAAATTCCAAGCAGAAATTGATCGAAATTCACATACATACGATTTTACAGGCTATAATCAAATTTCAGTCAAAAATGGGGCCCACCAACATGTTTAACATGTTTTTAGCATTTATTGTAACAAAAATACTCTTCCTCCTCATTTATTCATATATCACACATTCATTGTAAAAATATCACCATTATTATATTATTTTAATATAATAATATATTTAAATGAATTATTTTATCAGAAAAGTTAAAATATCAATTTTCAAAAATTGTCAATTTTCTAAAAATTCCTCCATTCATATCTACATAAATAATATTTTTCTTATCATATAAATAAATAATTAATTATTCACAAATAATATTACAGAATCACAATACTAACAACCAGGCTGTTCCAAAAAAAGAGGGGGCCTTCCGATAAGGATTTCTCCTTACATGCGTGCAATTAAATAACCTCTCCTAGACAGAACTTTCTAGACATTGCCAATAATATCATCTAATAATATTATTAAAATAATATGAATTATTGATATGATAATGGGAAATACTGTGAAGTGACAATTATTGAAACAACAATAATATAAAATATCAACGTAGCAATTATTGAATCAATAAAATAAAATATTTTACAGTAATTACTGTAACAATTATTATGTCTTCTTACGTAAGAATCAATAATTGGTGCAATACTGGTATTCTTGTGTAACACTACATTATTCTTGTGCTTTAATCACGGGTATTCAACGAGTGTTAGCAGTGAAACAACTACGTCGTTATTTATAAAAACTCATACTTGTCATTTTCTTCATCCGACCGCTTTCCGTTATGGGGCCCACAAAAGGCTGCGTCGTCGTACGAATATTCCCCGACAGCAAGAATATTCCACGACCAAAAGAATATTCCCGATAACAATGAATATTTTATAACCACTTGCTTATTTAAAATATTTGCGCATTTTATTCATAACTAACCACATTAATCAAATCAATCCTTTACTATTTCAAAATAATAAATAGAGAAAATTTCATTTTATTCATAAAAGTAAGGGTCTTACAACCTCCCCTCCTTATGAAATTTCGTCCTCGACATTGACGTGTGTACCTGGTGTTTCGAAAAGGTGAGGATACCTCGCTTTCATTTCCGTTTCTAACTCCCAGGTCATTTCCTCAATAGCATGGTTTCTCCACAAAACTTTGACTTGTGGTATAACCTTTGTGCGTAGGACATACTCCTTCCTATCCAAGATCTTAACAGGTACCTCCTCGTACGTTAAATCTTCGGCTATCTCATCTGGTTCTAACTCAATAATGTGGTTTAGGTCTTTCACATATTTACGAAGAATATATATGTGAAAAATATTATGAACACGAGACATGCTTGGAGGTAATACGAGCCTATAGGCCACATTTCCTACTCGGTCAAGAATAAAAAATGGACCAATAAATCGTGGATTGAGCTTTCCTCTCTTCCCAAATCTTGTAACTCCCTTCCATGAAGCAACACGTAGCAATATATGATCCCCAATATTAAATTTCACGTCCTTTCGATAAAGATCCGCATAACTCTTTTGTCGATCCTTTGCCGTTTGTATACGTTGTCGGATCTTTTAGATCTTTTCTGTAGTTATACGTACCAACTCTGGTCCCAATAATGTTGCTTCACCCACCTCATCTCAACATACTGGAGAGTGACACTTTCGTCCATACAATGCTTCAAATGGAGCCACACCTATACTTGCCTGATAACTGTTGTTGTAGGAGAATTCCACCAATGGTAAGTACTTATCCCAACTCCCTTTGAAGTCTAGGACACAGAGTCTTAATAGATCCTCTAGAGTTTGAATAGTCCTCTCTGATTGTCCGTCTATTTAAGGATGGTATGCCGAACTGAATCATAAATCCGTTCCCATAGTTTTCTGCAAGCTAAACCAAAATTGTGAAGTGAATCTTGGGTCACGATCCGAAACTATGGATACTGGCATGCCATGCAAACTCACAATCTCAATCACGTACATACGAGCAAGATGTTCAAGGGAATAAGTTTCTCGTATAGGCAAGAAATGAGCAGACTTGGTTAATATATCAATAATAACCCAAATCGCATCTATGCCTTGAGAAACCTTGGGAAGACCCGTAACGAAATCCATGGTAACGTGTTCTGACTTCTATTTCGGAATCTCAAGTGGTTGCAATAGACCCTTTGGCACTTGATGCTCTGCCTTTACACGTTGACAAGTTAAACACGTCGAGATAAACTCCGCGATATCTCTCTTCATATTGTTCCACCAAAATGTATGTCGAAGATCATGATACATTTTGTTACTTCCAGGATGGATTGCAAACGGTGTGTTGTGTGCCTCCATCATGATCTTGTATTTCAAATCAGAGTCGTTAGGAACACAAAGTCTGGAGTTCACTCGAAGTATTCATTCTTCATCAATTCTTGCTTCTGGAATAACACCTTCTTGCACTTTCTTCTTCATACGCATCAGCTACAAGTCCGTACCTTGAGCAGCTTTAACTTTGTCGATTAAAGTTGGTTCTATGCGTAAAATTGACATCATCACATGGATACTTAGAGTCTTTAACTGTATCTCCATTCTTTGTAAATCACACAAAATGGGCCTTTGTGTTGACATCATCACACTCGTCCCTGCATATGGTCTTCTACTCAATGCGTTAGCTACCACGTTTGCTGTTCCAGGATGATATTGAATAGTATGGTCGTAATCATTCAACAGCTCGATCCAACGTCATTGCTGCATGTTGAGTTCCTTTTGGGTGAAAAACTATTTGAGACTTTTATGATCTGTATATATCTCCACTTTCTCCCCATATAGATAGTGCCTCCAGATCTTTAGCGCGAAAACGACTGCTGCTAACTCCAGATTATGAGTAGGATAATTCCTCTTATATTCTTTAAGTTGTCGCGAGGCATAGGATATGACTTTCCCATGTTGCATGAGAACACATTCTAACCCTTTGCCTGAAGCATCGCTGTAGATGACAAATCCCTCCGAACCAGATGGTATTGTCAGAACAGGTGCCGAAATGAGTCTCTTCTTGAGCTTTTAGAAACTCTTTTCGCATTCCTCGTTCCATACGAATTTTGTATCTTTCCGAATCAGCTGAGTTAACGGAGTAAGCGATTCGAGAAAATCATTCCATGAATCTCCAATAATAACCAGTTAAGCCCTGAAAGCTACGTACTTCGGTTGCTCCCAACTTTGTATTGCTTCAATCTTTGTCGGGTCAACAGATACTCCATGTTTTGACACCACATGCCCAAGGAATGCTACTTCCTTAAGCCAGAACTCGCATTTCTTCATATTGGCATATACCTTGTTTTCACGAAGCCTTTGAAGTACCAGCTTCAAATGGTGCTCATGATCTTCACGGCTTTTGGAATAGATGAGGATGTTATCAATAAAGATAACAACGAACTGATCCAAATATTCCTTGAAAAAATGGTTCATCATATCCATGAAAGCCGCATGAGCATTAGTCAATCCAAAAGACATGACTAAGAATTCATAATGCCCGTACTTAGTTCTGAAGGCAGTCTTCGGAATATCCTCAGTTTTAATCTTCAGCTGATTATATCTAAAACGAAGATCGATCTTTGAAAAGAATTGTGCTCCTTGAAACTGGTCAAACAGGTCATCAATGTGAGGTAGCGGATACTAATTCTTGATGGTGACATGGTTCAATTCCTGGTAGTCAATACAAAGTCGCATATTCTCGTCTTTCTTCTTTACGAATAAAACAGGAGCACCCCAAGGAGATGTATTAGGACGAATGAAACCGATGTCTAACAACTCCTGTAATTGGACCTTTAACTCCTGAAGTTCAATAGGAGCCATTCGATATGGGGTTTTAGAAATGGGTTTTATATCAGGTTCAATGTCAATAAAGAATTCAACTTCACGTTCTGAGGGTAGACCGAGAAGTTCTTCAGGAAATTCCCTAACAACAGAAATATTATTCAAATATGACGTGTCTTTATTCAAATCCATAACATGGGCTAAGAAAGCTTGACATCCATTTTTCAATAAATGAATGGCTTTATGGCTTGATATGACAGTGATTGATTTTAGTGGTTTAGTTGTTTGAATTCTCATAACAGGTTGGTTAGGAATATGAAAACTAACAACTTTACGAAAACAATCAATTTTGGCATGATGAGTAGTTAACCAATTAATCCCTAAAATCACATCAAATGCAAGTATCTTTAAAGAGATAAGATCAACAGGTAATGTGATGGTGCCAACTTGGATCAAGCAAGATTTATAAACAGTGGATGCAATGAAAGTTTCTCCTAACGGAGTCTCAACAGATAAGTCAAAGTCCAATTTCTCCGGAGTCAAGTTTAAACGTTGAGCACAAGCAGGAGAGATAAAAGAATGGGTTGAACCGGTATCTATTAAGGTATAAACTTCACAAGAGTTTATGATTAGCTTACCCGTGATCACCTCGTTCGGGTTCCTCGCATTTTGGCCAGTCACGACAAACGCTCTTCCAGGAACCGCTGACTTTGACTTGTCCGGGACAGCTTTTGAAGTTACCATCCCCGCTGGACTTGGTTTCACTACAGAACAATCTCGAGCTATATAAACTTCCTTTCTACAGTTACTTTGGATTGTTGTGGGCAGTTTGGGTTGATATGTCCCTCTTTCACGCATTTATAACATACGACCGGTGGTCGTTCTCCTTCCCTAGAAACAGTTGATGATGGTGCTGACGTCTTCACGTTGTCATTGTTGTACCTTCTCTTTTTGAAATCTCCCCAGACTCACTTCTTCTACTATCGTGGCCACGATTACCACCAGAGTGTTTACCATTTTTGTCCGTATTCTTTCCTCCCCTCTGGTTATCATTGCTCCGATGACTGCTGCCACCGGTCTGACCCTGGTTGTGGTCCCTCGGTTGAACATACTCATTATCTCGCTCTAATAATTGAGCCCTGTTGACAACATCTGAATATAGGGAAAATTTGTGAGAAATGAGGTATTGACGAATGTTAGGTTTCAAACCTCTCAGAAACATCCGCGTCATACTTTCCTCATTCTTTGCCAAATGAGGTGCAAACCTGGATAATTCTGCGAACTTAGCCTCATACTGGGACACAATCATTTTGTTCTGTTCCAGTCTGATAAACTCTACCTCCTTCATATGATGGATACTTTCAGGAAAGTACTTGTCATTGAACAGTTTCTGAAATGCTTCCCAAGACATATTGAGTGCGGTAGGCTGGGTACACTTTACAAATTCTCACCAGTAATCTGCCTCACCACGGAATATAAAAGTGGCAAATGGAACCTTCTATTCCTCCGTGCATCCCAAGACATTAAATATCTTGGTAATTTTCTTAACCCACATTTCTGCTTTGATCTGATCCGGCTTTCCCAAAAACTCCAACGGTCCCAACTCCTTGAATTGCTTAGAAGTGACTAGCTGTCAGTTGCCATTGTTTTTACCGGTATTTTGAACAGGAGTCCCCCTCGTCTGGTTTTGCATAAACTGTAAAAAGCTTCTAAACAACTCATCGTTCATCGTCTGCTCAGTGGTGTTGTTTACAGGAGGAACAATGTCATCCTGTTGCACGTTCTCCTAGTTGTTGATTAAAGGTGTTTCCACGGTCTCATTCACTCCATTGTTAATATTTTCAGCTGACATTCTTAAATACTGCCATAAAATAAGGGTTAATTAAAGAAATTGACATGTCACATAATAAACCTATATTCTGACCAACCAACAAATAAGCTTAGGTAGGACATACTAGCGAAGGACTTACTCGTCTCTCCCCTCCTAGTTCTATTCCCCGATCTCCGCCAGAGACCATATCCCTAAGCTCTGATACCAACTGTGACGCCCCCAAAATAGGTATACATCACTCATTCTGAGTTACCAAATACATGGTATAGAAAATAACTACAACTTCATTATTACAATTATCGTGCAAAATACGACAACATATATACTGTGAATTTAAATACAAATATTGTCTTCTAGACAGTATTCAAACTCAAATAAGTCATCATTATAATTATTGATACATTATTTTACAAAAATAGTGAGGACTACTAAAAAAACTTCCTAGAACCATTATTCTATACCCCGACTAGTACCCGCTGAAAGTAGTATGCACACAAGCCAATCATGTTTGATGATAAAGCATATACTTTGTAACAATCTTATTCATTTATTAATAAAAAGTATTAATTTATTAAAGGCTTTTAATTATCTACATGATCTTTGTTTTATAATATGTGATAAACCCATAGTTTTAAGCAATGCTTTTAGAATAATGATGATGATCATTCTAATGAGATCTAAATTCTAGAAAGCTTAAAACTAAAATAGTTCCCAATCATTGGATTACTAAATTGGGGATTAGTGAATCCGGATAGATTGGTACATACGTTGCTTGCTTTCGTTGGATGAGGATGATTGATCTACATGATCATTTGTGTGGAGACACTAAAGCAAGTATGTAGGTGCTTATTAGAGAATAAGTTCCTTTGAGCGTGGCTCGCTAAGGAATACCTAATGGAGTTTTATTTGCTGTCAATAGGAATTTCTGTAGTGATAGTAGTACAAGTGATCCTTGGACTTGAGATCATCATAGTAGATTTGTGTATGATGAGTTATACTTTGACTTATTCCTTAAGACCCTTAGGGTATATCAAAGGTATGCTTGGGTATAATAAGTTGTACATGGAGATAATGTATGATCAATAAAGAATCTACCACTTCTAATAAAAGAAGAAATGTCCTATGTGATTCGATAAATGACAACCCAAGTAGTCCTTGGCAAAGCGAATGAAATTTGAAAGGAGTTTCTAATTTGCATTATTTGGAGTCATGCATTTAAGGATCGAAATACATATAATTAAATAAAATAAGACTTGTGAAGAATTCCATGTCTTATATTTAATTGGGACATTGTATGGTGGAAGGATTGAATTATACTGGTAACTATTTACTCAAAGGTTCTTTTATGATTAATGTTGAAATCTATATTATCCGGAAAGTCGTTAATAATGCTAGGAGGCTTTATCCTATTGTAGAATAAATATTATTTATTTAAATAAATTAATTGTTTAATTTATTTATTTAAATAAGATTAGAATTGTTCTAATTGATTTATTCACAATAGGTTTAATATGGAGAACCTAAAAGGGTCACACCATAAAAGGAAGAATAATTATTTAAGAAGTTAATGGCATAATCGTAATAATATGTTAAGTATATTTAATTTAATCTATGGTGATAGAATAAATTAAATAGCTTAATATTTATTATTTAATATTTTAGAAATATTAAATATAAATTAATAAGAGGAGTCTTATTAATATTATTACAATTATTATTATTTTAATTTCTAAAAGAGTTTAGGAATTAATTTAATATAAGTACTCTCATTTATTCCTAATTGGATTAGGAAGGAAAATTAATTAAAGGAGTTTAATTAATTATCCCTAATAAGATTAGGGAGCTTAATTAATTAAAAGAATTTAATTAATTAAATAAAACCTAATTCCTTAATTGTTAAGGTGGGTTGTCCCACATCTATAAATAAAGAGAGTCTTATTATGGGTGAGGGGTTATTGACTTTTACAACATACGTAATAATTTCAATAGTTGGGAGAGACGTTCTTTTCTATAGAGATAGAAAACTAGGGTTTAAGCCAAATACCCATCTTCTTGAATTTTCTTCTTCCTTGGTGGATCACCTCAGAGGCCAAACATTTGGGTGGCTAACGTTGATCAAAGGAAGGAACCAAACCGGTGGATTCAAGTTGAACGCGGAGAACTAGGAGGTGAACTTCGTACTGAGGAAGCTCGTTTACAAGAGGTATGATTTCATAATTTCTTATTCTTCGTTTAATTAATAATTGTGCATAAAGGGTGATCGGGGTATATGGTTTGTATAAAATTTTAAACTCTGATTTTTACACGCTTCCGCACTTTTTATGCAATTTGATTGCGTTCATGAATATTACAAACCTAACAGTGGTATCAGAGCCAAACCTTTATGCAAATTATTAATTGTTTTATTTGATATGTATATTGATATGTGTTTAGAACAATTTAATTGGGCATAATTTATTGTATAAAATTTATTTAAAAAAAAAAAAACCGGTAATCAAAGTCAGAATTACGGAGGCAGTATGATTTTTTTTTTTAAGGCAACAGAAATTTTTTAACAAAATTTATATATGATATAAACCTTAATGATTACAATAATCATTAGCTTGTAATGATTATATTATAGTAATCATTAGCATGTAATGATTAAAGTAATCATGATCATAAAAAAAAAAAACCTTAATGATTATAATAATCATTAGCTTTGTAATGATTATAGTAATCATTAGCATATAATGATTAAAGTAATCATGACCATGTTATATAAAAAAAACCCTTAATGATTACAATAATCATTAGCTTGTAATGATTATAGTAATCATTAGCATGTAATGATTAAAGTAATCATCACCATGTTTTAAAAAAAAAAAAAAAGAAAAAAAAAAGGAGGTAGCATAGTGCACGGTTTGGTATCTTTTATTATATATATATATATAATATTTGGATATATATATATATATATATATATATATATATATTATATCTTAATAATTTTAATTTTAAAATAAAAGTTTATTTTAATCTTAAAATAAAGGTTTATTTTAATATTAAAATAAAAGATTTATTTTAATTTTAAAATTAGAATTTCATGCTAACTAATTAGAGTTGGAATTGGATTCCATAATAACTAATTGGAGTTGAAATTGGATTTTATTTTTCCTAAAATAAAGGAGTTTTATTTGTGAATAGGAAGTAAATCCATTTTTTCTTTAAATAAAGGAGTTTATTTAGATATGAAATAAGATTTCATATTATTCAAAATAAAAGAGTTTATTTGTGAATAGGAAAGAGAATCCATGTTTCCTTAAATAAAGGAGTTTATTTAAATATGAAATAAGATTTCATATTATTCAAAAAATAAAGGAGTTTATTTGTGAATAGGAAAGATAATCCGTGTTTTCTTTTTAATTTTTTTTTTACATGGAATTGGATTCCATAATTAATTAAAATAAAGGAGTTTATTTTGATTAAAGATTTTGATTAAAATAAAATAGTTTATTTTATTCAAAATAGAATAAATTAAAATAAAATAGTTTTATTTTGATTTAAATTTGGATTAAAATAAAGGAGTTTATTTTGATTCAAAAATAGATTTTATACTAACTAAATTTGCCCATTAAATGATATCAATATATATATTAAATGTTTATTATTCATAGGATGAATGTTATTTATTGATGCATATGATGATGTGTATGATAATAAATGAGATTGATTATGGACTATTGACCAATGTGATTGGATTTTATTTTAGTTGGATGCATGAATGTATGGGTTTTATTAAATGGGGTCTGCGTACCACGTCTTCTCTAATTTTTCTAAATGTAAATTCTATTCCCCTCCTATGTACTTCCCCTTGACTGCTGATCAAGGTTTCTATTTATTTTAAATAGTTTTGTAATAGGAATAGTTAGAATTAATTTTAAAAAAATGGAGATCAAGGAGCAAGGAGGGCTTGAAGACCCGTTTGTAAAGGAGCCCGGGTTTAAATGTAATAGTTATATTTAAATATTAATTCTTGCACCCCTAGGATTTGACCTTTTGGTTCACTTGGTGGCTCAAGTGAACCAAACTAGAATAAAAGTCCATAATCAATCCGGGTAGAATATAGTATTCTATATGTGCATGCTATACTATATGTATATATTATATATTATGCAAACATGCTTCGCATGTTTATTAATATATGGCGTATTTTATATATATATATGTAATGCTACGCTAAACAAGATGAGATAAATTAATAACAAACCCCTCAATTTTTTTTATATTAAGTCGTAAAAGCGTTCAAAGATATTTGGAATATCGAACGTCGCTTTTAAGCATGATAAAATTAATAGAGTATTAAATATTTAATATGAGTTTGTTGTATCACCACAAGGCAAGTATTAAGTATTTAAGATGTTAATTTATCACATTTGATGCTTATAAAGAAAATTGAACAATATTGTTTTGTTGTGTCACCACAAGGATGATATTTTTCTTTTTTGAATATATGGAGTGCTAGGTCGGACTTAACTTGGATAATTTTGATTCGGATGTGCCACCACTTGATCAAAATAATCTAAGAGGCAAAAAGAAAAGGAGTTGCATAGTTGATGTAATTGTCAAAAGTTGTCTACCTATTTATTTATATATAGTTTGTTGTGTCACCACAAGGCTATATACATTTGAAATGGGATCCTTATTCTCACTAGCAAATCTTTAATTAAATTTTCTTAGAACTATATAAGTGAGGGTAATATAGTTTGAAGAAAATAGTGGGAGATACCAATTTAAAACAAGACCTAAATTATTTTGGTAATTAATAATAGAATGTATGTTAAAATGTTGTTAATTACAAATTCATTTACAAAATTTTACAATGTCTAAAATTACTATCATCATGAAGCATATTAGATGCTAAATTAATCGGCCGAATTAAACGGATTGGTTAAGGAATTTGAGAATAGTTCTCATGGCTGAAAAGCTATCTTATGTCCTTAATACGCCTATCCCTGCAATGGTTGCAGACAATGCCTCTGAGGAAGAGATTGCTACTTTTAGAAAGTGGCAAGATGATGCATGATTGGCTCAATGCATCATGCTCAGATCCATGAGTAACAAGTTTGGCGTCGACTGAAACTATGGATACTTCTACTATACTCCCGCACGTCAAGTAGTTGATGGTGAGGAAAGTAGGACTGATAGATATCAGATATCTAAGGAGCTCTTCCGATCTAGAATGACCAATGACACTATAATACAGACAAAAAGTTCTTAACATAATCAATTTGATTGATCAATTAGGACAACTGGTTTTGTCATGGATGGAGAGTTGAGCCAAGATTTGATCTTGCACTCACTCCTGGACTCCTTTCACAATTATTGTGAATTTTTCATATGAACAAGCTAGATATCAGACTTTCGTTGATTTGCTTAACATGTTGAAAAATGTTGAGAGTCACTTTCAACCAAGAAAGATCAAGTCTTCTTGGTAGGGGCCAAAAGATCTTCCTGAAATAAAGAACGATTCAAAGAAGGTAAATAGAAAGGCATAAACAAAGGATAATAAGAACAAAAGCGATATGGATATATGGATAGCAAAAGGAGTTTGCTTCCATCTTGCAATAAGCATGGACCTTTGGAAAGAAAGCTGCGAGAAGCATCTTGGATACCGAGAGGCTAACCAAAGAAGCTTAGTGAGTTTTGGAAAGTTTAATACTAACCAAAGAAGCTTTTTGTTCATGATTGAAATAAATTTTTCTTTAAGTCGAGGTTCTACTTGGGTATTGGATACCGATTTTGGTTATCATAAATATAGATTTATGAAGGACCAATGTAAGTAGAAAGTTAAACAAAGATAAGTAATCCTATGTGTGGAAAATGAAGCAAAGTTTTTGCATTAGCTATAGAAACTTATAGTTTAAGATCGCTTTTCTGAGCAAATCTATTAAGTCGATAAGTTGTTATTGTATTCGGTTCTTGTTAAAAATATTATTTCCATTTTATTGTTGGACTATGAAAACTTTGGTATTATAATTAAGAACAATTGTTGCTCTATTTATAATAATAATGTTTTGTATAGAATTGGAATATTACTTAATAAATTTTGTATACTTGACTTACATGAAAATAATTTTGCATATTGAACAAATTAGTATAAGAAAAGGAGATGATCATTCAAAGAGTTGAATGTGTGTATTTGCTAAAATACAAGTGTGAATTATTTGAAAGGTTCAAAGAATTTGAAGTGAAACAAATTGGCAAAAGTATTAAGATTCTTTGATTAAGATCGAGGATAAATACTTGTGCAATAAGTTTCTAGATCATCTCAAATAGTTTTCTCATAATGGACACATCCCCGATATGCAATAATTGATTGATGTATCCGAATGAAAAATCGTACCTTGTTGGACATGGTGCGGTCCATAATGATTTTACTTGACATTCCGGTATCCTACGGGATAATGTCCTAGAAATGGGCGATATCTACTGAAAATGGTAACCTCAAAATCCACCCCAAGACTCCATAAAAGTTATGGACGGGGAGGATTCCTAATCTTAAGTATGTTAAGATAAGGGTTCCAACTTATGTGAAAAGGTTTCAAAAGGATAAGCTTGGGACAAGATTTGACAAGTGTCGATTTGTGGGACATCCTAAAGTAAGTTTAGGGTATATGTTCTATAATTCTACTTAGCAAAAGGTGTTTATTCTGAAACACGGCGCCTTCTAAGATAAAGGTGTTTATCATTAAAAGGGGCTAGTGGGAGGATAATAGATCTTGAAGAGTTCAAGAACCACAAAACACTATAAGTCAAATAAGAGGAACTCGTAGATAGACTATTATTACCTGGCACAATAAATAAAACGGAATAGTACCAAAGATACCTAGGAGGTATGGATTCATCATGGATGATGATGATGAGGTACACATCATAGAAGATGATGATCCGAGTTACATTCGATGAGGTAAGACTTCTAGTGTGTACAAAAGGGTCGATTGGAAGCATCGTGAAATTTCTAGTATTATATGTTGATATACTACGGATGAGGAATAACATACTAATGCTACAATCGATTAAATATAAAGTTGTCTAAACATTCTTCCATGAATGATTTGGGAAGAGTATCTTAATTGGGGATAAAATCTATATAGATAGATTTAAGAGGATGCTCGACTTAACCCAAGGAACGTATATTCATTTGATGCTAAAGTCGTTTAGCATGGCAAACTCAAGAGATGTCTCATGTCGATGAGCTATGGTGTATCTCTCTTAATAGTCCCCACAGACTCACGAAAAGAGAGGTCGCATGAGTGACAATCATGTATGCAATGAAATGTACGAGACCGATGTTGATCGATCATATTATGGAGAAGTTCACTATGAGTTAGTGAAAAACATCTTAAAGTGCTTAACCCAAGCACTAAGGATGTGATCATATTCATAGTGGGTCTAAATTAAAATTAGAGGGCTTATGAGACTCAAGTTTTCGAGACATACCAAGATGATGTGAAAAATTCACTTTAAGGTAAAGCGTTATCTTGAATAGTGGTGCGTTGAATTGGAAAGGTTCCAAGCAAAGAAAGAGTTCTTTGGTTTAGTGATAAAGACAAAGTATATAACTATAAATGAAAGCTCGCAAGTTGATTGTTTGGATTAAAGTTCATTCTGAACTAGGAATAGTTCCTAAGTCTCATCTTGGATCTAAACATGTGTTGTGGCACTTTCATTTGATTATTAGAATCATTGAAAGATGGGAAATTACTATAGAGATAGTGGACTCTCATGAACAACATTACATATCCATTAATTAAAGCTTATCCAACAGCAGGATAATCGTCACTTAGAGAAGAAGAGTATAAGTTACCATGACGATTGGCTTTAGTGCAAGTGGGAGATTGAAAGTAGTATGCACACAAGCCAATCATGTTTGATGATAAAGCATATACTTTGTAACAATCTTATTCATTTATTAATAAAAAGTATTAATTTATTAAAGGCTTTTAATTATCTACATGATCTTTGTTTTATAATATGTGATAAACCCATAGTTTTAAGCAATGCTTTTAGAATAATGATGATGATCATTCTAATGAGATCTAAATTCTTAGAAAGCTTAAAACTAAAATAGTTCCCAATCATTGGATTACTAAATTGGGGATTAGTGAATCCAGGATAGATTGGTACATACGTTAACTTTTCGTTGGATGAGGATGATTGATCTCATGATCATTTGTGTGGAGACACTAAAGCAAGTATGTAGGTGCTTATTAGAGAATAAGTTCATTTGAGCGTGGCTCGCTAAGGAATACCTAATGGAGTTTTATTTGCTGTCAATAGGAATTCTGTAGTGATAGTAGTACAAGTGATCCTTGGACTTGAGATCATCATAGTATCTTGTGTATGATGAGTTATACTTTGACTTATTCCTTAAGACCCTTAGGGTATATCAAAGGGTATGCTTGGGTATAATAAGTTGTACATGGAGATAATGTATGATCAATAAAGAATCTACCACTTCTAATAAAAGAAGAGAAATGTCTATGTGATTCGATAAATGACAACCCAAGAGTCCTTGGCAAGGCGAATGAAATTTGAAAGGAGTTTCTAGTCTGCGCATTATTTGAGTTGTGCATTTAAGGATCGAAATACATATAATTAAATAAAATAAGACTTGTGATAATTCCATGTCTTATATTTAATTAGGACATTGTATGGTGGAAGGATTGAATTATACGGTAACTATTTACTCAAAGGTTCTTTTATGATTAATGTTGAAATCTATATTATCCGGAAAGTCGTTAATCGCTAGGAGGCTTATCCCTATTGTAGAATAAATATTATTTATTTAAATAAATTAATTGTTTAATTTATTTATTTAAATAAGATTAGAATTGTTCTAATTGATTTATTCACAACCGGTTTAATATGGAGAACCTAAAGGGTCACACCATAAAAGGAAGAATAATTATTTAAGAAGTTAATGGCATAATCGTAATAATATAGTTAAGTATATTTAATTTAATCTATGGTGATAGAATAAATTAAATAGCTTAATATTTATTATTTAATATTTTAGAAATATTAAATATAAATTAATAAGAGGAGTCTTATTAATATTATTACAATTATTATTATTTTAATTTCTAAAAGAGTTTAGGAATTAATTTAATATAAGTACTCTCATTTATTCCTAATTGGATTAGGAAGAAAAATTAATTAAAGGAGTTTAATTAATTATCCCTAATAAGATTAGGGAGCTTAATTAATTAAAAGAATTTAATTAATTAAATAAAACCTAATTCCTTAATTGTTAAGGTGGGTTGTCCACATCTATAAATAAGAGGAGTCTTATTATGGGTGAGGGGGTTGTTGACTTTTACAACATACGTAATAATTTCAATAGTTGGGAGAGTACGTTCTTTTCTATAGAGATAGAAAACTAGGGTTTAAGCCAAATACCCATCTTCTTGAATTTTCTTCTTCCTTGGTGGATCACCTCTAGAGGCCAAATATTTGGGTGGCTAACGTTGATCAAAGGAAGGAACCAAACCCGGTGGATTCAAGTTGAACGCGGAGAACTAGGAGGTGAACTCGTACCTGAGGAAGCTCGTTTCTACAAGGATATGATTTCATAATTTCTTATTCTTCGTTTAATTAATAATTGTGCATAAAGGGTGATCCGGGTATATGGTTTGTATAAAATTTTAAACTCTGATTTTTACACGCTTCCACACTTTTTATGCAATTTGATTGCGTTCATGAATATTACAAACCTAACACCCGCTACATTCTCACCTCCTGAGAAGAAAAATGGAACAAAAAGGAAAAGGGTGAGCTCAACTAGCCCAGTAAAGAACATTATGACTAAGATAATATAAAACAAATTATCGTTAGTCCTCAACAGGAAAAAATCGGATAGAATATAATAGACAACAAGTTTTAGATCAATATTCACAGTGAAAATAACAATTCATTAGAAGAGTTAAGTAGAGAATGAAATCTACTATCTTCTATGATTTTAAAGTTCATCATCAATATTTTATCCTCGTGACATCAATTAGTATATATCTTGAATCAAATATTCATATTTGCAATACGACCAAAATATTCAATCGTATTCCCAGTTGTTCATGTTCATCTCAACACCTGTTCATCTTTGCACTACAGGCCAAAGATATTCATCATGTAATCATTCATCTTTGCACTACAGGCCAAAGATATTCAGTTATATCACCATTTAGGACTGAGAATGATAAAAATAATTTAAAGAAAACGAATTCAGTGAGATAAAAGGACAAGGTTTGAGGATTCGTACTTTAGTTTATCAAAGTTAAAAAATACTCCATAATAAACCATTGTGGAGTAAAATTCAAGAATGAAGATCAAAACATGGATATAATCAAAGCTAGTAATCATAATAAACAACTTGGACAAAGAAAAGAAAATTTAAATTTTTCTGTGAATAGTGCCGTATACATGAATAGTAACCTCGACACAAAAAGACAAGAATTTCACAAGAAAAATCTTACCAATATTCTCGGCATAATGATATTGAAAGAAATAATATCATTTATAAAAAAAAATAACATCCTTTACCTCAAAAGGACAATACTTCTGACTGAAATACCAGATATAATGCTGAAGGAAACTTGCACCGTATAACAACACTCAAAGTATCAAAATACTCACAAAAATACGCTCGATAATATAGAGAGAGAAAACTTCAGTTTCTGGTGTGATTTTCAATTCTAACCTAAGTATCATATTTATAGAAAAATGCTTAGAACACCAAAGCAGAAAATTTAATAAAATAATAATATATTTTTAAAAAATTCCTACGCCCACCTTAAAAATCTGAATTCAACATTTTGTAACAACAAGTGGGGCCCACCAATCATAAGAAAAATGTTTTTCTTTAAAAAGTATTTAAAACTTCAAAAATCAATTATTCCGAAACTTCAATAGTTTATAATAAATAGCCCTTTATCAGAAAAATTCGAATCCTATGTCCATTCCATAGGAAATTCAATTCGCTACAACTTTGTAATTTTAAGTTTTTCCAAATTCCAAGGAGAAATTGACCGAAATTCACATACAGACAATTTTACAGTCTATAATCAAATTTCAGTCAAAAATGGGGCCCACCAGCATGTTTTTAGCATTTATTGTAACAAAAATACTCTTCCTCCTCATTTATTCATATATCACATATTCATTGTAAAAATATCACCATTATTATATTATTTTAATATAATAATATATTTAAATGAATTATTTTATCAGAAAAGATAAAATATCAATTTTCAACAATTGTCACTTTTATAAAAATTCCTCCATTTATATCCACATAAATAAATATTTTCCTTATTATATAAATCAATAATTAATTATTCACAAATAATATTACAGAATCACAATACTGACAAACAGGCTATTCCCAAGAAAGAGGGGGTCTTCCGATAAGGATTTCTCTTTACTGGCACGCAATTAAATAACCTCTCCTAGACAGAACTTTCTAGACATTGCCAATAATGTTATCTAATAATATTATTAAAATAATATAAATTATTGATATGATAATGGAAAATACTATGTAGTGACAATTATTGAAACAATAATTATATAAAATATCAACGTAGCAATTATTGAATCAATAAAATAAAATATTAAACAATAATTACTGTAACAATTATTGAGTAGTGCCTTCTTACATAAGAATCAATAATTGGTGCAATCACGTGTATTCTTTGCAACACCACGACACGTGTGTTTAACCAGGGTAATCAACAATATTAATGGTAACAACTACGTCGTTATTTATAAAAACTCATACTTGTCATTTTTTTCATCCGATTGCTTTCCGTTATGGGGCCCACAAAAGGCTTTGCCGTCGTACGAATATTCCCCGACAGCAAGAATATTTCACGACCAAATTAATATTTTCGACAACAATGAATATTTTATAACCACTTGCTTATTTAAAATATTTGCACATTTTATCCATAACTAATCACATTAATCTAATCAAACCCTTACTATTTTAAAATAATAAATAGAGAAAATTTCATTTTATTCATAAAAGTTGGGGTCTTACAGTGTAGGTCATCAGCGTTTCCATGTCTGCATCTAGTGGAAGCTTGCAAAATCTAGTGCCCAACCATGAAAAATTAAATAATGCCCCTCGATTATAAACCTTCTCATCCTTCACTACATATTAACTAAACTCACTTTGATCAAAAAGTTATTTTGGATTTCGTATTAATGTAGTTATAATAGGTTCCCCTATTCTTAGAAAAAAATGGATAAAACTGAATAATCGAACCGAACCAATATTTTTTTAACCGAATTATTTCGGTTATTCGATTATTTGAGTATATCCGGTTATATAACCATTTTATATTTTGGTTTTCGGTTTCGGATATGAAAATTAGACTATTCGGGTAACCGATTAACCAAATTAGAAACTTAAAAAATAAAATACTATTTTTTATTAGAATTTGATAAACTTTGTCATATAGATTATGTACTTATGTATTGTTTATTTGGAATTATTAAACTAGTTTATGAATTATTATGATTGTGGATTGTACTTAAATATTGTTTGGAAACTTCAATGTGAAATTTTTTGTTTTGTAAAATTAAGTTCATATTTCAGTTATTAACCGAATAACCGAATAATATAATTCGGTTATCCGGGTTTCGATTATTCTATTAGTACATATTTCGAATACTTGTTTGGATAATAAAATTGTATGAAATTCGGTATTTTGGTTTTAACCAAATACTCACCCCTACCGATAATCCTAAAATGAAATATAAAGTTATTTTTATTTCACCCGTGAGAAAGTGAAATGTATGTGGCTCACTCCACCAATGCTCCACCAATACTTCTAATAACGAAGTATCTAATTGGTTACATACATTTGTGTTTTCAAATACTCCAAAAACCCATTCTTGTAATAATTATTTTTGAGCATCGGTCAAAACCCAACTATCCAAAGAGCTTCCACTCTCATCTGTTCTTACGGAACGACTAAAATGAGGATTATTCCATACAATTGTAAAAATTTATTAGCTTGATCTCACAACAATGTATTATCGGCTAGTCCGAAATTGAATTTCATTTTTGTAACGAACATAAATAAAATAAATGTATTATATCAAGGAGACATTGATGATATTATTATTACATATCAAAAATAACTAAAAAAAACTCTAATTCAAACATTATACTCAAACAGGGTAGTTCTAACCGAACAATAATATTTTTTTGTTGTATACAAAGCAACATTTGTAGCCAACTGTTCACATGAATCCCACATTGGATAAATTCAATAGTGTAGATGGGTTAATAAGTATGGTAGAGCCTCAACCTAATAGGTTAACCTTTTAGGTAAGGAGGTGGTCCAACATGCTTATTGGGTCAGTTTACACAGGTGTGTGCTGCATGGTGATGAATTGATGTAGGATGGATCGTACAATTCCGCTACACCAACAAGTCTATGTATACAACAAAGAACGATAGAAAGTATATACATATGATGAATTTATAACTTACATGAGTTGGATTTAACAAAGATGTAAGTTTGTAGCGAGGATTTGTTGATCTCCTTTTGCATGATTGTTTTTCTCTTAAATTTGCTTTGGGTATTTAGATCTTAGATGAGGAAGAAAGAACAACATATCTAGTACAGAAGGATTCATCGTCTGCAGTTTACTTCTGAGGATGATGATTTACTTGAAAATGCCATCTTTTGAAGATTAATTGAAAATATACTCGGCGTCCACAGTTTAGTTCTGCGAATGGGTGATATGAGCAACACGATGTCGTGTTAATAAAGATTTATTGGGAATATACTCAGCGTATGCAGTTTTGTTACGCGAACGGGTGATATGAGCAAAACGTAGTTGTGTTAATATCATTGGTATACATAGAGTCCGCATTTTAATTTTACGGATGGAGGAAGGGTATTTTGGACAATTTTGCCGTCCGCAGAACTAAACTGTGAGCTCCCCCTTATTAAACTGCAGATGGAGCTTCCTCGATACTTACCGTTCAATGGACGGATGGATGACTGAAATCTATTGTGAGGATAACCTTAATTATCCTTACAATGTTAATTATGGATCAACCTCCATATATTAAAGGTGAGTTGGGTGCAAGTCCAGAAATTTTGGATTAACACTAGCAAACACACCTTGGGGATTAAAACGGGTGTGTTTTAAAACACACACACACACACACACACATATATATATATATATATACACACACACACACACACATATGTGTGTGTAATGATTCATAACATGTATTTGTTATAGATAAAAAATGGGCATACACCATCTCTATCGTTCAATATAGGAACCAACGGTCGAAATTAATTCACGTCCGCTACTATTAATAGCAGATGACGGGTTACGTCCGCTACTAATAGTAGCGAACGTCGTTACTAGTTTCAGAGTCATCCGCTATTATTAGTAGATGACGTAACTCGTCGGGCGTGAATTAATCTCAACCGTTGGTTTTTATATTGAACGGTAGCGATGGTGTATATATGTTCATTTTTGATTAATAACAAATACATACAATGGATCATTCACCTGTATATATAATCTCCAATTTCCAATTTTCAAAATCTTACTCAATTTTAAAATTCTAAAATCCAATTTATGGTACTTTATTTGATTTTAAATTAATTAAAAATTACTAAGTACAAATTTGTTATTTCAGAAAATTAAAATAAATTCACATCACAATGAATTTTAGAATTTTGAAAATTAAGTAGGATCTGTTGGAAACTTGTGACTCATAATATAGAAGCCACTGAAAAAAAAGGCTAATCTTGAGCGCGTCCAGTCTTGGAGGAGCTATCGCCCATGTAAGCGGATAGCGGATCGCTATTATAGTTTGCCTATGATGTGGCCTTGACAGGCATATTTAATCGTGGATAGAGACTTTCTGGGTTGTTAATTGGAAAGGTCATTATGGGTAATTGACCATAATGTGAAGTAGGGTTGGAATATGATTAGTAGGTATATATACTATCTATTGTAAAGTCCTATGTAACCAAAGAATCATCAATAAATAATGGTTCATGTGGAAAGACTCCAAATTGGGGAACAACGTAAATCTCTTGTGTTCTTCTTAATTCTCTATCGTTTGTGTGCGTGTGTGTGATCCTATATTCTAACAGGATCAAAGTCAAAAGAAACTTTTTTTTGTATAATAAAGAAATAATTATTTTGTGTTGCTTGCTACAATATATCATTGAATATAATATTGAATTTTTTATGGAGAATTATAAGGCTACCGTTGTAATTATTTATTTAGGTAATGCTCAAGCCATGGGATATACTTATTAGTGGAAAATATTTTGTTGATCTTCCTACGGTTAGTCGTAGCATGTCAATAAACTACATGTCTTTTCTAACACCTACATTAGTATAATGCGAATATTGTGACCTAATTTAAAATAAGTAGTAAATAAGTATATACTTAATTAATGGCGTGGCTCTATCCAAAATACTGATTAATCATTGTGAATGAAAGAACGGTTACGGCGGATTGATGTGTGACTTGTGATTAAGGCCGTGAAATGAACAAAATTATTCTAATTTGATTTGTATTTGTCTGACTAAAAATTTCATTCGAGTTCGATTTGTAATATAAACGATTTAAATATGAATAAATTTTAAATTAAGTTTGATAAATTACTCGAATTTTTTCAAATTACAATTTTTCATTGATACTCGGATCATATTCGTTTGAAAAGTTTAAACTGGTTGGGTTCGATTCGAAATTGTGCTCGACTCAGTTGCTAAACGAGTATCAATTAAATATTATTTTGTACTCCGAATAACTTAATACTCAGTTCGATTCGATTTATTTATACCCCTATCCGTGATATAGATAATTGTACTATGCAATGAAATTAACAAAAATAAATAAAAATACTAGTGCTGTTCATTAAAAATAAGCTATGTACTAATTAACTTATATTGTTTCAAATTATATAGTACGTTACTTTAGTGAAGCCCCTTTCAGAATAATAATGGCAGTTTGATGATGTCTCCAGTCTGATTACTAGACAGTCTAGACTTCAACGATAGTAGTAAAATTTTCAATGCTGGCACAAAAGAGTACATTAAAAAAATGCAGATTATGTGTGAAGTTAAATACTATGATCAATTCTTCGTTAAATTCTATAATAAAAAAGTTGCATTTGTATATCATAAAATTGCATCTTATTAGTTTCAAGTGAAACTTAGAAACATAACAAGTGAAAGGTGACAAAAAATTAATGAAAAGAAGCTACCAAAATATATAAATGTAATTAAGCTTTAGCTTTTCTTTGGCTGCACTAACTTTCTTTCTTCTCCTTATTCCTTAAATACAACATCCCTAAATTTTATAAGATTATTGTGCTGTAATTTGGCAATTAGTCTAGTTTAATTAATTCTTACCAATAAGATTATTGGTCATCTTCATCTTTTGATATCGTTACAATATAAAAACGTTATTATTTCATTGAAAGGGAGAAAAAATTCCTTAAAATTTATAAATTCTTAAAATAGACCCTTCCGTGAAAGGATGAGAGTATTAATACAAGTTGCAAATATGTTCGTATATACCATTCCTGAAATATTATCAGTTTGACGACGAGTAGAAGTTTCATAAATGCAGCCTAATAAATTTCGCTTTCCACAGGAAATAAGAGAACTAAAAAAAATTCCTCACCAAGAATATTGAGAATGCATGTCTTCTAGTATAACTTAGTCTTCTGTTCATACTCATTCTACTTGTTCAAATATTGAATATTTTGTCTCTTCCTACTACGTTTTGTATAGCATTATCAATAAATCACTTGAATGATAATGCTTATTCCATTCGTTGCTTAATATAAATTGTTTTAGAAAATTATTTTTGTTCCTTAATATAAGTCGTTTGAGAATTTCAAGTAAGCATTAATTGCTTAGTTTCTAATATTACCCCTAAATATTAAATATAACTTTTGTTCTCTCACTATTTTTTGTTCAATAAATAACAGTCTCTTTTTTCAATACAAAGGTAATTTAGACAATTGATATTATATTTAATGTTATACAATCATTTCTTTAATACTTGTGTCCAACTCTAAAACGACTTATATTAAAGAACGGATGTAATAGTATATATGAAAATATTGAGAGCTAATTAAAAATATTAGTTAATACTTCATCCTTTTCAAAATTAAATGTACAATTTAATTTTTAAAATCAAATAATGACATATTAAATTTCAAATTGATGTAAATATATTTAATTTTAGTTGATACAATTATTATAATTATATCGTATATATAAAAACTATAAATTAAAAAATTTATTTAATTTTAAATTTTTATAAGTTATATTAATTTTAAAATTTAATGTACAATCGTTTGATTTTAAAAATTAAACAATATATTTAATTTTAAAATTGAGAGAGTAGTGTATACTCCTACTTAATGGCGTGGCCCCATCCAAAATTGAAAATACTAAACACTCCCAATGAAAGAACCGGTACGGTGGATTGATGTGGACCTGTGATATAGAGAATTGTACTAGTCATGTCCGTATGCAATTAAATAAAAATATAAATATAAATAATTTTGTTATTTTATATTTTTTTTAATATGTGTAAAAAATCAATTAATTTTTTTTTTATCTTAGAACAGATATAACTACGGTTGCTTTATAGCCTGAAATGTAATTATATAATATCACAATAATTCTATTCCATTTAATCCCTCTTTCATGATCACATCTTTTCTGTTAAGGAATGAGAAATCTTTCTCCTGTTCCATAAATCCAATTTTTATTTTTTCCTATTCGGTATAGTCTCTCCTATGACATTTCAATCGTCCCATGAATTAGTTATTTCTAAACAAGTCAGGAAGGGTATAACGAATATACCATCTCTTTGAAAATATATATAAAAGAAAAAAAAAGGAGAGAGAATAATTCAAACCTACGACGCAAAATACGTTAAAGTTATGAATAACTTAACAGAAACTTAGAAGAAATATACTTCTTGTCTATATTTGAAGTGTAATTATTTATATAATATTTCTTTGTAATCATCTGTTGTTAATCTTCTAATGGATAGAGTAGGGAGCGAATATTTTTTTCTCCTCGTACTTTTCCGTGTATTCCGACTTCCCGAGTCTCTATTTACATATAATTTATTTTACTGTATTAATTGTATTAAATAATATTTATAGGATTCGAACCTTCTCCCATTTGCAAACTAAATAACGAATATTACCACTACACCTAAAGTCCAGATCATAATTATAATTTTAAAACAAAATATAAAAGGAAACATATGTGAGTTGACTTACTAAACAAAATTACTTTCATATAAGATTTGGTGATTGCAATGGCAGTCACAAATACTCTATAATGATTGTAAAATTAGTCATTACTAAGAGCCATCATATATTTTATTGTTTTGTGATTACTTGAAAATTCCATCACAAAATACCTTCTTTTTGTAATTGTAAATAAAAATCGTCACAAAAATCTATCTTTTTTAATGATTGTCACGACCATCATAAAATATTGTTTTGATTATTTCTTACATTAAAATATTAGTGATAACTTAAATGCAATCACGAAAATGGTATATATCTATAAGTGATGACTTAATGCGTCACAAAAAGAAAATTTATCTTGCATGAAAAAATTGGTGTGATTGACATGGCCATCACAATTATAATACATTGATGGCAAGAATAGTCATCACTAAGAGCCATCATATATACTATTATTTTGTGATTGCTTAAAAAGTACATCACAAATTACTATCTTTTGTGATTGTTAAATATAAGTGAGTGTTTGAAGCAACAACCTTGAAGTTTATTGAATGAAAGTAGCTACATATATAGCCTTACAATTGGGAAGGAAAAACTGCTCACGTTCAGTACTAACTGATGTGAGAAATACAAGCAAAGAAAGAGTCAAACTCCTAAACCTACTCCCAAATAACAGAGACTTATTAACAGAACCAAATGACTAAGTCAAAGCCATAACAAACTTCAACATTTCCTCCCTTAAATTGATTACATATACAAATCAGTTTAGAGTAGGATTTTAAATACTCCCATCATGCTACGCAACTTCTCAAAAGAATCCAGCTTAAGAGGTTTTGTTAAAATATCAGCAATTTGCTCATGAGATCCACAATGTATTAACTTCACTACTCCATCGTTGCTTAGATCTCGAAGAAAGTGGAACCTCACGTCTATATGCTTACTTCGACCATGTAGAACTGGATTTTTTGAAAACTTAATAGCTGAACTATTGTCACAGTAGATTACCGTAGACTCTTCTTGAACATGATTCAACTCTTCCAGCAACCTTCTAAGCCACACAACTTGGCAAGCACACGAAGATGCTGTAACAAATTCAGCTTCAGTGGTGGATAACGTGACTATCGGTTGTTTCCTTGAAGACCACGACACAGCTCCTGAACTTAACAAGAACAAATATCCCGATGTGCTCTTTTGATCTTCTAAATCACCGGCATAATCACTATCCGTGAATGCAATAAGTTTTGTGTTTCCTCCCTTGCTATAGAAGATACCATAGTCCATTGTTCCCTTCAAATATCTGAGTACTCGCTTAGTAGCTTGTAGGTGCAAATTTGTTGGGCGTTCCATGTATCTACTAAGCAAGCTGACAACAAACATGAGATCAGGTCTGGTGGCTGTTAGATACATGAGACTCCCAATCATCTGTTTGAAAAAAGTGTTGTCTACGGATTCTCCATTGTTGTCTTTCCCAAGCTTAGCCCCAGGAACTATGGGATTGAGCACTGAGTTGGACTCTGTCATTCCAAACCTGTCCAAAATTTCTTGGAGATATTTTTTTTGATGAATGAAGACTCCATTGTCTTGCTGCAATACTTCTATACCCAAAAAATATCTCATCTTTCCTAAATCAGTCATATCAAACCCCCTTTTCATAGACTGTTTGAAAGCTATGAACATGTCTTCATTGTTGCCAGTAAAAATTAAATCATTAACATAGAGGCATACAATTAGAAATTTACCTCCTGGTAAGGTCTTGGTGAATAGGGTATGCTCATATGGACATTTAGTAAACCCTTCCTTCTCAAAATAGGACTCTATTTTGCTGTACCATGCCCGTGGAGCCTGTCGTAATCCATATAATGCCTTTTTCAACTTGTACACTTTCTGCTCATTGCCCTTCTTTTCATATCCAGGTGGTTGTGCAACATATACCTCTTCATCAATTTCTCCATGTAAAAACGCCGACTTCACATCCAGCTGGAAGATTTTCCATTGTTTTTGTGCCGCAAGAGAAATCACAAGTCAAATGGTATCAAGCCTGGCTACAGGTGCAAACACTTCTGAAAAATCAACCCCATGTTTTTGGACATAACCCTTTGCGACGAGTCTCACCTTATGCTTATTGATTTCACCATGCTCATTCAACTTCGTTTTGAAGACCCACTTAACGCCAATTTTCTTTCTTCCGACCGGAAGATCAGTTAATTCCCATGTAGAATTCCTTTCAATGGCAGCAATCTCAGCATCCATGGCCACTTTCCACTTTTTACTACTCGCGGCTTCTTCAAAAGATAGCGGGTCCCTATCAACAAACAAAGCTAATAGAGAGTTCTCATCTTCACCTTCTGAGTCTTCTAATTCAGTGACATATATAATCTCTCATCCAGTTTGGTTGTTTCCATGTTCTTCTTCTATTTGGACTAGAAGACTCTTCAATGGATACATCTCCAGCAGCATCTTGCACTGTTACCTCTGGCGTTGTTGCCTCCTCATCTTCGTGTTGCTCAATGACTGCATCCTCAACAGTAATGTCATCTTCCCATATCTCACTATCATTTTCCATATCATTCCAGTGTAGTTCAGTTACAAGACCGTCTTGATTCTCAACCCAATTCCATCCATCGCCTTCCCTAAAAATTACATCTCTGCTAACAATGATTTTTTTTGAAACAAGGTCATAAAGACGATAGGCTTTTGATTCTTTGCTAACTCTTAGCATTACGCATCGCAAACTTTTGTCTTCCAACTTGGTGCGTAGATGATCAGGTACATGGGCATAACAAATACAGCCAAAGATGCGAAAATGGGCAACTGATGGTCTCGACCCACTCCAAGCCTCCTCAGGAGTTATGTTGCGCACAGCAATAGTTGGACTTCGATTGAGTATGTGAGCAGTCCATCGAACAGCTTCTGGCCAGAAAGTCCTAGGAACTTGTCTTCCCCGGAGCATACAACGTACCATGGTCATGATTGTACGGTTCTTCTGTTCTGCCACGCCGTTTTGTTGGGGAGTGTAAGCACTGGTGAGTTGTCTTTGTATGTCATTAGAGGAACAGAAGGTGACAAACTCATTTGATAAAAACTCTCCTCCGCGATCTGTTCTTAGACCTCTAATGCAAGCATTCTTCTCTTTTTCAACAAGACTTTTGAATAGCTTGAATGTAACAAAGGCCTAAGATTTCTCCACCAGAAAATACACCCAAACTTTACGACTAAAGTCATCAATGAAAGTCAGGATGTACTTCTTGTTGCCATTGGAGGTAGGTGAAATCGGTCCACAAATGTCAGCATGAATAAGTTGAAGGATCTCTGTAGCTCGTCATTTGCTTTGCCTTGGAAAAGAATTTCTTGAGTGTTTTCCCATAACGCAATCTTCGCAAACCACTTCAGGATCTGTAAGCTGAGGTAGACCTGTCACCATCTGCTTCCCATAGAGTGTCTTGAGTCCTCCAAAACTGATATGACCATACCGACAATGCCAAAGATAATCCAAGTTGTCGGTGATAGAGTGAAAACACTGTGAAGATTGAATTTTTGAGAGAAAGATGAACATACGATTCTGAGACATATTAGTTTGCATAATGAGGCCTTTTTCTGGATGATAGATCTTGCACATGTTCTTTTGAATAAGAATGGCTAGGCCCTTTTCTTGTAATTGTCCAATGCTCAATAGGTTGTTCTTCAATTGGGGAACATAAAATTCCTCGGTAATAATATGTGTAACGTCTCTGATTTGCATTTGAATACTTCCTCTACCCATGACATTGAGATAAGTATTGTTCCCAAGCTTTACCGAATCTCGAAAGTCTTCATTCAGAGTATTGAAAAATTCCTTCTTTCCACACACGTGGTTCTTTACATCCTGAATGCGTCGAAACCAAGCTTCTTTCACTGGGATCTTTCAGACGTCAATATATGCCATAAGAAGCATGTCTTCACTTGTTTACGCCAAGTGTGCCTTGACTCCTTATCTTTCTTTGGACACTCATATCGAAAATGTCCCGGATCACGTAGCGATGATAGCATTCAACAATGGATTTATTAAAACCGATCCGCCACGACCTTCCGCCTGCCGCCTCGCCTCGATATGCACCACGCCCACGACCTCTTCTTCCTGTGTCATCAACGTATTCCTCCGCAGAAAGCGTGCTCCTCCACAACACGATTTGTTCATCCTTTGTTCATGAACCAAAAGACTGCTTTGGAGCTCATCAGTTGTCATGATATCTAAGTCATTAGACTCCTCAATGGAGCAAACAACATAGTCAAATTTGGAAGTCATAGATCGTAGTATCTTTTCAATCACAGCAACATCTTCCATTTTTTCTCCATGAATCCGCATTTTATTAACTACGGTGAGAGTTCGAGCAAAATACTCATTCACACCTTCTACTTCCTTCATGTGGAGAATCTCGAACTCCTTTATCAGTGCTTGGAGTTGTGCTCGCTTGATACGATCTGTCCCTTGATATTTCTTCTTTAAAGAATCCCAAATATCTTTTGAGGTGTCTTTCTTCAAGATGGTCTCCAAAATCGAACGATCAATGGCTTGGAAGAGGTAATTCTTGGCCTTTAGATCTTTCAGCTTTTGATCTTCGAGTGTTTTGGTCTGTACAACGGTGAGGAATGTCCCTGTGGCTTCTTCGGAAAGACCATTCTCCACCACGCTCCAATATTCTTTGGAACGCAAAAGGTTTTCCATAAGCATGGACCAGTGGTCATAATGGACGTCAAGACGAGGAATTGTTGGCTTCACATAATTTCCGCCCCGATGCCATTCATTATTCTTCTTTGCAAAGGCGAGAAAGTCATTGCCAGGCTCGATACCAAATGTTAAATATAACTGAGTGTTTGAAGCAACAACCTTGAAGTTTATTGAATGAAAGTAGCTACATATATAGCCTTACAATTGGGAAGGAAAAACTGCTCACGTTCAGTACTAACTGATGTGAGAAATACAAGCAAAGAAAGAGTCAAACTCCTAAACCTACTCCCAAATAACAGAGACTTATTAACAGAACTAAATGACTAAGTCAAAGCCATAACAAACTTCAACAGTGATTGTTTTTAAAAACTATTACAAAATTCCGTCACGTATTCTTGTTTTTCTAGTAGTAGGAGATGAGGTTGAAAGACTGTTGGTCGTTGGATATGGAAAGTGTATTCCAATTTAAAATGGATTATTTTTATGTAAAAATTATTTTAAAAATTGCTACATGTCAAAATTCTGTTGTTGGGATATTAGCCGAGACATAGTTTGGGATTCATATTAAGATCCTACACGTCTTTAGAAATATACATGCATGTACTATTAGTAGTCTTCGGCACGGCACTGGATCGCAGTTTTATTTAAATAATCACCAGCCATGCCACCAGCAAGAACATGAAACCGCAAAACAAAAACATGACTAGCAAAATGTGCCTTGAAAAAAGCTTGCTAACTTCTTTGCTTATATTTCTTCTACTCAAATTTTGCATTTCCATCGACACCATCACCCTTGACAAACCTCTCAAAGACGGCGACGTTTTAATTTCCGAAGGAGAAAGCTTTGCGCTTGGATTCTTTAGCACCGGCAATTCTAGCAGCCGATATGTCGGTATTTGGTACAATAAAGTTTCAGAACAAACTGTTATTTGGGTTGCCAACCGAAATAGTCCGATAACTGATAAATCCGGAGTTTTATCGGTTAACCAAACTGGAATTCTTGCTTTGTATGGCCAAAACGAAGAAATTCCGTTTTGGTCGACTAAAGTTTCAGGCGAAGTCAACGGTAGCAGCTACTCAGCTCAGCTTTTGGATACGGGAAATCTTGTTTTGTTTCATAGCAATAATAGTAATAGGAATATTGCATGGCAAAGCTTTGATTATCCAACAAATAATTTAATTTCCAGCATGAAAATTGGGGTGGAACGGAGGACGGGCCTGAAATGGCACCTGACATCATGGAAGTCACCTGACGATCCAGCAACTGGTGAGTACTCTTATGAAATTGATATTAATGGGTCAGTCCCGCAGTTGTTCTTGTACAAGAATTCGGGTCGGTTATGGAGGGGCGGGCCATGGAACGGGGTTAGATGGAGCGGTATAGCTACGGCCGGAACCGGAAAGCCCCTACCGCCTGATTTCCTCTTTAATTCCACTTACATCGACAATGATAATGAATGTTCTGTGATGTATATACAAAATGCCTCAGTTCTAGCAAGACTCGTTCTGAACGAGACATCCGGGGTGATCGAACGGCTCTTGTGGAGTGAGGAGGAACAAAGATGGGTCGGGTATTGGTCCGCCCCGAAGGATCAGTGTGACAATTATGCACATTGTGGGGCTTTCGGTAATTGTAACCCATACAATGCGGGTGAGTTTGGGTGCAAGTGTTTGCCGGGCTTTGAGCCCAAGTCCGAGCATGATTGGTACTTGAGGGACGGGTCTGATGGATGTGTGAGGCAGCGGGCCGGGCAAGTGTGTGGGGCCGGTGATGGGTTCTTGATGGTTCCGGGTTTGAAGGTGCCAGATGCTACGAGTGCACGTGTGAACATGAGTTTGGGGATTAAAGACTGCGAGAAAACGTGCTTGACGAATTGCTCGTGCACGGCGTATGCGAGTGCGGATGTGAGTAGAGGAGGAAACGGGTGCATTATATGGTATGGGGATTTGGTGGATATTAGGGAGTTGCCAAATGGTGGTCAAGATGTTTTTGTACGTGTGGATGCTGGTACATTAGGTATGTCTTATTTGATTCTTTTATATGCTTATATTTTATATTGAACTTGGTCTTTATTTTTTTATTAAGATAAAAAAGATTAAATTTTGATGAAATGGTAAAGGTGGATTATTTAAATATATGATATAAAAAGAGGCTAAGATATACGTATGCTAGCTGTCGAGCTATGAAATTTTTTTAGCTCACGTATAACTACTATTAATTCCGAGATGAGTACTGAACCCAGTAAGATGTCCCTGATACCAAAGTTATTTTTGTGTTATGAAATTTGGCCCCTCTCTCCCTCCTTAATGGGTACATTTCACATGGTTTGGAATTTTGACAGTTATGATATACATATGATTTATATTTTCTTATTTTTTTCAGCTGAATATTCAAAGAAGTCTAAAAGATTTAATGGCCGTGTCAAGGTCGTGATTGTGATATTATCCATTGCTGCAGTGTCGGGCATACTTCTTTTGGCATATTGGTTGGTGGTAAGAAAAAGGAGAGGTAAATTAAAATTTAATATAAATCCCCATTAGTATTTATTAACTGCATGCGCTAGCCTAAATGGTAATTATTGGCCTCAATTGTAAATTTTCTTTTTGGGAAAGTAATATATATATATATATATATATATATATATATATATATATATATATATATATATAACTGCATAGCAAATTAGGTTTACCACCTTAGAAATTGACAAGCAAGGTACGAATGATATGGACCAGGACCCCCTTCGTTACACATTTCACCAAATATCTCTCGGATACACATTTAGCGACACACAAATTGCTTAGTTACTTGTTTATATATATTGAGGCTCATTCATATCTTTTTTCAAGGACAGTTAGGAAAAGTATCGAAAGGCATCATAAACTGCTAATTAGTCCTGAAAATAGTGGTACAACATCTTTGGGAGGCTCTCCAAGACGAGTGGAGATGAATGAGAATGGGACAAGTGTAGATGTGCAATTCTTTTCCTTAAGCACCATTATTGCTGCCACAGGCGATTTTGCTTTTGCCAACAAACTCGGAGAAGGTGGTTTTGGCACCGTATATAAGGTAGCGTTAAAGTTTATATTGATGAGACATATTAGTTCAATTGAAAAAAATGAAAATTAAATTAATATATAATCAAGTGTTATTTTTAGGGTCAACTGCTTGATGGGAAAGAAATTGCGGTGAAAAGATTATCAAATAGTTCAAAACAAGGGATAGAAGAATTTAGAAATGAAGTTACATTGATAGCAAAACTTCAGCACAGGAATCTTGTGAGACTTTTGGGATACTGCATTGAAAAAAAGGAGAAAATGCTAATCTATGAGTACTTGCCAAACAAAGGATTGGACTGCTTCATTTTTGGTACGCCATATATATTTCCTTCAACTTGCAATTCAGTATTCTTCTTTTTTTCCCCATTCATATGAAGAATAGTACAAATTATTAACAATAGAAAATGCAACTCTATGAGACCTCAAGAATTAATTTTATATGTTTTGTATGGAGTCATGCATGGAGAATATATTTGTTACTCATGCACGTTTGATTTTATGGAACTCTTAAATTGTGATATACAGGAAAGGCAAAAGGATCAATGGTAGATTGGAGAAAACGTTTTGATATCATTTTGGGAATTGCTCGAGGGATGTTGTATCTTCACCAAGACTCGAGATTAAGGATCATTCATAGGGATTTAAAAGCCAGCAATATTTTACTAGATGACTCCATGAACCCTAAAATATCAGACTTTGGTATGGCTAGAATATTTGGGACTGATCAAATGGAAGAAACTACAAAAAGAGTAGTTGGAACATAGTAAGTTTTTTGCTTCCACTTATTATACACATACAGATTGAGGGCAAATCATTAATCTTACTTTGTGTACGTGTATATATGATTTGCAGTGGTTATATGTCTCCAGAGTATGCAATGGAAGGCATTTTCTCAATAAAATCTGATGTTTTCAGTTTTGGAGTTTTACATTTAGAAATCATCAGTGGCAGGAGGAACATGACTTGCTATCAGGAAAATTCAGTGAACTTAATTGGGCATGTAAGTAAACTAACTAATACATGAACATACCTTTTACTCAATACTATATGTTACCCTTTCAAATGTATTATTCCTTGAAATCACATTTTCGATGTCATGCAAGCATGGTGATACTTTTCAAGAGAAAACAAAAAGGGAAGAAAAATTTTCATTCATTTACTACCTCAGATGTACGTCTTTCTTGACCTATTTGGGTTAATCAAAAGGCTACTCGGAATCAACTCCTCATTTACCGTAAATTCAGATGTTACCATGCTTTTTTTTTTCTTTCAGGTTTGGGATCTTTGGACAGAAGGTAAATCATTGGAAATAGTTGATCCAACATTGTGTGAATCATATGATGTCCGCCAAGCTTTGAGATGCATTCATATCGGGCTGTTGTGTGTGCAAGAATCTGCGGATATTCGACCAACCATGTCTGAAGTAGTCTTTATGCTATGTAATGAAACAACTCTTCCCTCTCCAAGCCAACCTGCTTTTATTAACAGAAGACCGGATACACACTTGAGTTTCGTCAGTGTTGGAGCCGACTCTATTAATGAGATGACAGTTAGTATGATTCAGGGTCGTTAAGCTAAATAAATTAACACCCTCTAGAGAAGAAACTATAATTTTATTTGTAATTACCAAGAACGTGTACATTTTATTTGAGACAAAAAAAAAGGTATTAGCTTTTGTTTGTCCAAACATTTATCTTGAATATGTATAGTGCTCAGAGTAATTTTTAAATTCTTAAATATATTATTATTTTGCTAACAGTAATGTTATTGCACTAATTACAAAAGATAAAACAGAAAATAAAAACAATTACGTTTTATAATTTGTTTTGGCTTAACCACTGAAATTAAAGTATCTCCACTTTTATTATGTGGCATTTCAGATGTCCAACTCTCCAAGAATTACAAAGAAAAATAAAAATAAACAAAAAAGAAGAAGATAAAACCTGTCCCAAATTTAAGTGTATTCAACTCGCTATACTAGGAACAGAGTATTGTGTCATAATTAGCTCGCTTTGATACGTGTATCGCAAATGTAAGTTGGATTATAATTAAGATCCAGATTGGATGAAGCTGAGATTTTAGGAACTTTAATATAGCAAAAGTTTGTATATGAATACCCATGATAATGTTCGGGAGCATTTTATCGAACTTCAAGTGGGTCGAAGGCCTGATGCTAGAAAAGGATGATAAATTCATTAGACCGAGGCTATCAAGGGTGTTGAAGGGGTTCAGACATCCGAATCCTCTGGACCGGAGTCTTACTCGAGATATGGTGTTCGGGTTCGGGTATCCGAGTCCTTTGGGCCGGAATCCTATTCTGGAAGGAGATGTTCGGGGTTGGGCCTTCGAGTCTTTTGGGCCGAAGTCCGAACTATACAGTGAGCTGGGTTGGATTGGGCCTGTGCAGTGGGATGTCTTGCGTACAGATTCTGAAGTCCCAGCCGTATTTGAATAAGGTAACTCCAAAGGTAGTGATTGGATTGAATTCCACTTCCACCTTTTAAGGAGAATGTGTTGGACCCAAATCATGGTAACTGCCATGTTTAGGAGTCCTAATCTGACTCGGAGAAGGATTCTAAGGTGATGAGAGTACTATAAATACATGGCCTATGTTACAATTAACAGGTAATACCTACTTTTGAGCACTAAACACTTAACCTCCATTGTTAAACCTTATGAACGACCTGTACTTATTCTCACATCGGAGCTATCCCCCGGCGGCACAAGCTGTTAAGCTTCTGTGTGATCTGTTATTATGCGAGTTCTAGCGCATGGATTTCGTGATTGGACGCTACCGCAAAACTTAAGCGTTAACATTGGCGCTAGAAGGAGGGCTTTTTAGTGTTCTTTCAATCACAACAATCTTTTCCGGTAACAGGCTATGGCGAGTAGGGAAAACAGTGCTTCTAACCAGAAAAAGGCAAAGACCCACTAAACCACACTGGTGAGGGGGTCGGTAAAGGATCGACTGGGTTCTAGAATCCAGGAAGATCAGGTGGAGTGGGCTGCCTCCCTCCGGCGAAAACTGTTCCATGACATCCAGCATACACCTAATCAGGCTAGTCGTGCGGATGAGAACAACTCTCGGGCACTGGAGCTGTGAGGAAGGGACCGAGGAGAGGGAAGCCGGGATCAACGAGAATTCATCTTGCAGAAGAAGATGCAACAAAACAAAGACGCCATGTTGGCCCTGCGTCTTCGGCAGGAGGAGCTCGAACAGCATATGGCGAAGATGGCCGGAGAACAGGAGGCGTCCTCCAAGAGGCGTAGGCATCGGAGCCTATCCCGGTCACCTCGACGGGGAAAGGGAGAAAGAGAAAGGACCAGGCACCAAAGCCGCTCGCGGGATGGACGAAGCAGAAGGAGGAGTCGTTCGGCAGAACGAATATCAGAGCATCCAGGCAGATCGGGACAAAGGAGGAGGGACGCGACTCATGAATATGGGAGGGACAGACCCCGATCGTCCCCTCGTAAGGAGGAGTTCGACCCCCTCGCTCGAAGAGTTAAGTAGATAAAATATAATCAACAACAAGTTTTAGATAAACAACTGCAGCGGAAACAACAATTCATTAGAAGAGTTAAGTAGAGAATGAAATCTACTATCATCTATGAATTTAAAAGTCCATCATCAATATTCTATCCCTGTAACATTAATCAATATACATCTTGAATCAAATATTCATCTTTGCACTACGGGCCAAAGATATTCATTTGTATCACCAGTTGGTCATGTTCATCTCAACACCTATTCATCTTTACACTACAGGCCAAAGATATTCATCAGGTAATCATACATCTTTGCACTACAGGCCAAAGATATTCATCAAGTATCACCATTAAGGACTGAGGATGATGAAAAACATTTTAGAGAACAAATCCAGTGAGACAGAAGAACAAATATTAGGGATTCGTATTTCGGTTTATCCAAATTCAATAATACTCCATAATAACCAATTGTGAAGTAGAATTCAAAAATAAAGATCAAAATATGGATACAATTAAAGATAGTAACCATAAAAGACATTTGGGACGAAAAAGAGAAAATTTCATTTTTCGATGAATAATGCCGTATTCGTGAATAGTGTCATATACGTGAATAGTGTCGTATACGTGAATAGTAATCCCGACACAAAAAGGTAGAAATTCTACAATAAAATTCATAACAATATCTCAGCATAATGATATTGAAGAAAATAATATCATTTAAGAAGAAAATAACATCCCTTACCTCAAAGAAACAGTACTTCGGAATGAAATGTCGGATATGATACTGAATGAAACTTGTACTGAATAGCAACTCTCAAAGTATCTAAATACTCACAAAATACGCTCGATAATATAGAGAGATAAAGAGAAAGCTTATGTTTCTGGTGTGATTTTCAATTCTAACTTAGCCCTCTATTTATAGAAAAATGTTAAGACAATCGAATCGGACTTGATTCGCTAATTACACGGATGGCTTTACTCGCTACTTTATTGCCACCCACCACATTTGAAATAAAATTCAGCACATTTCTTCACCAACCACAAGTGGGGCCCACTCAATTCTAGAATTTTCCACCAAAATTGTGACGCCCCCAAAATAGGTATACACAACACCCATTCTGAGTCGCCAAATACATGGTACAAGAAGCAAACTACAACTTCAATAATACAAATGTCGTGTGAAATACGACAATATATACTGTGAGTTTAAATATAATATTGTCTTCTAGACAATATCCACACGCCAATAAATCCCCATCATAATTATTGATTCATTATTTTACAAAATGGTGAGGACTACTAAACAACTCTCTCTGTAACCTTCATTCCATACCCGACTAAGACTACTCGCTACATTCTCGCCTCCCGAGAAGAAAAATGGAACAACAAGGAAAAGGGTGAGCTCAACTAGCCCGGTAAAGAATATTATGACTAAGATAATATACAACAAATTATCGTTAGTCTTCAACAGGAAAAATCGATAGAATACAATGTATAACAAGTTTCCGAGATCAATATTCATAGAATGAAATAATAATTCATGTAGAAGAGTTACGTAGAGAATGAAATCTACTATAATCTATGAATTTAACAAAGTCCATCATCAATATTTTATCCAGTAACATCAATCAATATACATCCGGAATCAAATATTCATCTTTGCACTATGTGCCAAAGATATTCATCACCGGGTCATGTTCATTTAAACACACATTCATCTTTGCACTACAGCCAAAGATATTAATCAATCGGTCATGTTCATCTCAACACTGCTCATCTTTGCACTCACAGCCAAAGATATTCTTCAGAAATCATTCATCTTTACTACTGTGCCAAAGATATTCAATAATATCATCATTTAAGACCGAGGATGATGAAAAATATTTTTAAAAAACGAATCCAAGGTGAAACAAAATGACAAGGATTAAGGATTAAGGATTCAGTACTTGGTTTTATCCACGCCCAAAATACCTCAAAAATAATCATAGTGGTGTAAAATTCAAGAATGATCAAAACATGGATACAATCAGAGTTAGTATCCGAATAGATATTTTGGACAAAAGAAGAAATTTTATTTTTTTCTATGAATAGTCAGATATCGTGAATAGTGCAGTATCACGTGAATAGTAACTCAGACACCAAAAGATAGAAATTCCACAAAAACATCTTCACGCTTCATGAATAGTACTCGTGAATAGTAACTCGTGAATAAGAACTTCATGAATAGTAACTCGTGAATAGTAACTCATGAATAAGTAACCCATGAATAGTAACCCCGACATGAAAAAGTTCCAAATTTGATAAAACTTCAGATCAACATTTCAAAGATAATGATATTGAAGAAATAATATCATTACAAAAAAATAATATCCCTTACCTCGAAAGATCAAGAATTCTAATTTAAACACCAGGATATAAAGTATATGACTTGGACTTGCAAGTATAGCAATACTCAAAGTATACTCAAAATACTCACAAGAATACGCCGATAATATAGAGAGAAAACTTGATTTTAAAGGTGTGATTTTTAATTCTAACCTAAGCACCCTATTTATAGGAAATTGCTAACACCAAAGCGAGAAAATTTAATAAATTAATATATATATATATATATATATATATATATCAAATTCATACGCCAACCTTAGAATTCAGATCCTAGCATTTTCACATGCCACCTTCTAGAAAGAAATGATAAAAACGTTTTCATAAAATAAATAATTAAAACTTACAAAAATTAATTATTTGAGCTCGTAACTTCAATAATTCATAATAAATAGCCCTTTCATCAGAAAATTCAAATCTCATGAGTTTTTATAGGAAATTCAATTCTCTACAACTTTGCAGAAGAAAGTTTTTCCAAATTCCAAATAGAAATTGAATCTAAATCCACAACCAAGCGATTTTATTAAATTTATAATCAAATTTCGGTCAATAAATGGGGTCCACCGACATGTTTAACATGTTTTAAACATTTATTGCAACAAAAATACTCTTCCTCCTCGATACTCATATATCCCACATTCGTTGTAAAATATCACCGTTAATATATTATTAAAATAATATATTTAAATGAATTATTTTATCGTAAAAAAGATAAAATATTTATTTTCAACAATTGTCATTTTAAAAATTTTTCCATCTATATCCACATAAAATCAATATTTTTCATCATATAAATCAATAATTAATTATTCACAAATAATATTACGTAATCACAATATCGACAACCGTGCGCCTCAGAAGAGGGGCTTTCCAATAAGAATTTCTTCATCGGGCGCATTAATTAGGTGACCAAACCTCTCCTTAGCAGTAACTTTCTAGACATTGCCAATAATGTTATCTAATAATATTATTAGGATAATATGAATTATTGCTTCGATAATGAAAGATATCGCAGAATGACAATTATTCAAACAACAACAATATAAAATATCAACGCAAGCAATTATTAACTCAATAAAATATCGAATAAAGTAATCATCGTGTAACCATTATTGAGTAGTGCCTTCTTACGTAAGAATCAATAATTGGTGCAATACTGCAGTAACCGCTTCAACAACGCCAGACATTAGTGTGTTTTTTTAACCTTGGGTATTCCAACAAAGATTAATCGGCAACAACTACGCCGTTATTTAAAAACAACTTATATTTGTCGTTTTCTTCATCCAATCACTTTCCGTTATGGGGCCCACACATGGCTGCGCCGTTGTACGAATATTCCCCGACAGTACGAATATTCCACGACCAAACAAATATTCCCCGACGATAATGAATATTTTATAACCACTTGCTTAATTTGAAATATTTGCATATTTAACCCTTAACTATCCACATTAATCAAATCAACCCTTACTATTTCAAAATAATAAATAAAGGAAATTCCTTTTTATTTAAAAAAATTTCGGGGTCTTACAAAAATCATTTATAAACCTAATTTCCGAATCAGTCACATCTTAAAATTCATAACATATCATACGTTCATTTTTAACGGTTCAAAATTTATGGACATATACTCAACTTATATATGTATAACATATCCAAAAATCACAACGATCCAACGGTCAGATAAAAAATTATAATTCACGTAATATATCTCAAGAACACTGGTTTGATCTTTTAATACCTCCAATCCGACAAAATACTGATAAAATACCTTAACATTAATTCCTTCATTTATAACCACATAAATAAATCTATCATTTATATCCGCATCAAATAAATATTTACTTATCATATAAATCAATAATTAATTATTCACAAATAATATTACAAAATCATAATTATGATAACCAGGCGTAGCCCTCGTGAAAGAGGGCTTTCAATAAGGATTTCTCCTTACTAAATAGCGCAATTAGGTGACCAAACCTCTCCTTGACATGTAACTTTCTAGACATTGCCAATAATGCTATCTAATAATATTATTCAAATAATATGAATTATTGATATGATAATGAGAAATAATCTTGTAAAATGACAATTATTGAAACCACAATAATATAAAATATCAACGCAAAGAATTATTGAATCAATAAAATAAAATATTGAGCAAGTAATTATTGTAACAATTATTGAGTAAAGGCCTTTCACGTAAAGATCAATAATTCAAAAAATATCATGTAATACCGCAGTGCTTCTTGCAACAACCACATATTACTGTATTTTTAACCACCGGGTATTCCAACAGTGTTAACTGTAACAACTACGCCGTTATTTATAAAAACTCATACTTTGTCGTTTTCCTTCATCCAACCGTTTTTCGTTATGGGGCCCACAAATGGCTGCGCCGTCGTACGAATATTCTTCGACAAAAAGAATATTCCACGACCAAACGAATATTCCCCGATAAAAGGAATATTTTATAACCACTTGCTTATTTTGTAAATTTTTTACATTTCACCCATAACCAAAGTATTATATCAAATTAACACCTTGTTAATTTAGAATAATGAATAGAGAAAATTCAATTTTATTTATAATAAGTTGGGGTCTTACAACCTCCCCTCCTTATAAAATTTCGCCCTCGAAATTGACGTACGTACCCGGTGTTTCAAAAAAGTGAGGGTACCTCGCTTTCATTTCCGATTCCAACTCCCATGACATTTCCTCAATTGCTTGGTTCTTTCACAAAACCTTAACTTGTGGTATAACCTTTGTGTGTAGGACATGCTCTTTCCTATCCAAGATCTTGACAGGTACCTCCTCGTACGTTAAATCTTCGGCTATCTCATCCGGTTCTAACTCAATGATGCGGTTCGGGTCATCCACATATTTATGTAACATCGATACGTGAAAAACGTTATGAATACGCGACATACTTAGCGTTACGGCGAGTCTATAGGCCAAAGTTCCTACTCGATCGAGGATTTCAAATAAATCGAAGGTTTGAGCTTTCTTCTTCTCTTCATCGACTCTTACTTCTAGAATAACGCCTTCTTGCACCTTCTTCTTTATATGCATCAGCTCCAGGTCTGTAGCTTGAGCGGCTTTAACGTTATCGATTAAAGTCAATTCTACTCATATATCATCACGTAGGTCCCTAGAGTCTTTAACTCTATCTCTATCGTTTGTAAGTTATACAAAATGGGTCGTTGTTTTAACAACATCGCACTCATACTGGCATACGATCTTCTACTCAACGCGTTAGCTACCACGTTCTCTTTTCCAGGATGGTATGGTCAGAATAGGTGCCGAAATGAGTCGCTTCTTGAGTTCTTGGAAAATCTTCTCGCATTCCTTGCTCCATACGAATTTTGTATCTTTCTGAGTCAGCTAAGTTAATGGAGTAGCGATTCGAGAAAATCCTTCCATGAATCTCCGATATTAACCAGCTAAGCCTAAAAAGCTACGTACTTCAGTCACCGACTTCGGTTGCTCTCAACTGTGATTCATATCCCAATCTTGGATAGCACGTCACAATGACACCTATCGTTTTATCACCACACAAATATAGCGTCCCCTACAGAGAGTCTGGCTTTAGTGCATTCCATAAAGGAAGTTACGAGATAGAGGCTTGGGTACCAACTCTTGTACTTGGGTTTTTAACTCTTGAAGTTCAATAGGAGCCATTCGATAAGAGATTTTAGAAATGGGTTTTGTACCGGGTTCAAAGTCGATACAAAATTCAATATCACACTCTAGGAGTAGGCCAGAAAATTCTTCAGGAAATACGTCAGGAGATTTACTAACAACAGAAATATCATTCAAATCTGATGTATTTTTGTTTAAATCCATGAAATGGGCTAAGAAAGCTTGACGTCCGTTTTTCAATAAACGAATGGCTTTATGGCTTAATATGAAAGTGTTTGACTTCAATGGTTTGGTTGCTTGAATTCGCAGAACAGATTGGTTAGAAATATGAAAACAAATAACCTTACGAAAATAATCAATTTTGGCATGATGAGTAGTTAACCAATCCATCCCTAAAATCACATCAAATACAAGTATCTTTAAAGAGATAAGATCAACGTGTAATGTGATGGTGCCAACTTGGATCAAACACGATTTATACACAGTGGATGTAATGAAAGTTTCTCCTAACAAAGTTTCCATAGATAAGTCAAATTCCAATTTCTACGGAGTCAAGTTTAAACGTTGTGCACAAGCAGGAGATATAAAAGAATGGGTAGAACCGGTATCTAATAAGGTATAGACTTCGCAAGAATTTATAATTAACTAACTCGTGATAATTTTGTTCAGGTTCCTCGCATTTTGGGCAGTCACGACAAACGCTCTTCCAGAAACTGCTGTAAGACCCCAACTTTTATGAATAAAGATGAATTTTCTATAATTATCATTTTTAAATATTATGGAATGAATTTGATATAATGTTATAGTTGTGGGTAATAGTTATAAAATTTGTAAAGTACGCAAGTTGTTATATAATATTCGATTTGTCTGGGAATATTCGTTTTAACAGGAATATTTCAGCGACGTATAATCATTGGTGGACCCCACAACGGAATTATTGTCGGATTGAGAAAACGACAAAAATATTTTATAAAAATAACGACGGAAGTTTTATCGTTAACTGTTGAAACACCCGGTGTTAAAAGTACAAGAATACGCGTGGTTGCATAGTAGCACACGATATTGATTATTGATGCTTACGTGAGAAGTCACTCAATTTTGTTCAATTATTGCTTCAGTAATTGTTGCATAGTATCTCACGTTAATTGATTCAATTATTGTCGATATTTTATATATTATTAAATCAATAATTGAGACGACGAAGTTATTAATATTATTATTTGCAATATTAACGATGTCTCAGAAGTTACGCCAAGAAGAGGTTTGGTCACCTAATCATGCGCCTAATAGAGAGAGAAATCCTTATTGGAAAGCCCCCTCTTTCCTGGGAACGACATGGTCGATTAATATTGTGAATTACAATAATGATGATAAGTGTTGTAAAAAATATTGATGAGATTTTTATGATGTATTTATGGGAAAATTTTGCTTATTATTTGGACCCCCACTTATTTTTAAAAAAAAATAAAAATTAGAAAGTTATAATGTATACATGCGGATTATGTATATATATATATATATATATATATATGTATTTGACATGTGTGTGTGTGTTTACGTGTGTGTAGGAGTGTGTTTGTGGTAGTGGGTTTTGGTGGGGGTGGGGAGAATATGGTATTCAGTGGGAGTATTATTGTGTGTGTATATATATATATATATATATATATATATATATATATATATATGTATTTGACATGTGTGTGTGTGTTTACGTGTGTGTAGGAGTGTGTTTGTGGTAGTGGGTTTTGGTGGGGGTGGGGAGAATATGGTATTCAGTGGGAGTATTATTGTGTATATATATATATATATATATATATATGAAGTTTGAAAAGTGGACAGAGGGTGTAAGATGATCAATTCACGGGGTTTCCACCCGTGAATTTTTTTTTCTCTGCACATGTTTTAAATATAATATATATATATATATATATATATAATATTATATTTAAAAGTTGTGTTTTATTAGAATATTTTATGGACCGTCCGATTAAAAGTAAATCAATTTGGACCGTTCATAGATTAGTTACTCTTTAGTCCATTCTCCTATAAATAGAAGCTCATTCCTTCATTATTTATTACGAATTCACTGAAACTCTAGAGAGAGAAACTATAGAGAGAAAGAAGAAAAGTATTATGCTACTTCACTACTCCTATATCCAGTTGTTCTAAGGTAAGGGGTATTATTTCTTTCGTATTCATGAAGAGAACTTCTGTTATTCCATTTTTTTATTCTGTTGGAATAACCTGTATACGCGGTCTACCCTATACTTGGTGAAATTCTTCTGTTATTCCATTCTTTATCATTATGTTGGAATAACTTGTCTATGCGAAGTACCGCATACATGGTGAAATTCTTATATTATTTCATTCTTTTTATTATTCATTGGAACATCCTATCTGCATGTAATTTCACGACTTCGGTTCCGTTATTTATTATTCATTGGAACATCCGCTCGCGTGCATTTACGCATGACTTGGTTAGATTATTTATTATTCGTTGAATATCCGCCTACGCGTTACGCATGACCTGGTTTCGATTATTTATTATTCTCGTTGGAATAACTTGCATGCAAGGCGATCTCATCGCATGCACGGTGATTTTTTTTTGTTATTCCATTCTTTATTATACTCGGTTGGTTAAAGTTTTGACTTCCATACTCCATGAAATTTAGTGGAATATCCTTGATATTTACGCTTCATCCAAGATTTTTCATGGAAATATTCTTCCGAGCATTCTTGAATTTTACTCTACAAAGAAGTATCATGTTGACAATTTGGGACGTTATTAGTTCTGGATAATTTAATTCTTGAACTTATTTTATTGAATTCTTATATCATTGTCATCATCCTCATGTTTATATTATGTTGAAAGTCATCGTGGCACCTGTAGTGCATAGATGGACTTGGTGTGATTATGACTGAGGATTAATCAGATAATCATGAACGTAATGTTACAAATGATATGGTAAAAGTCCTCATGGTCCGTAGTGTATTGATGGATGTTGTTGGCATGATCATGACCATTGATGAATACACGAATATCCTTGGCCCGTAGTGCATGGATAATTTGTGGTTGTGATACTAATGAATATCCTTGGCCGTAGTGCAGGGATGATGTGGATTATTTATTAAGCTGAGTCCCACCGATAAAAGTGATGAAAAACCTTTTAAATCATAAAAGATAGTAGATTTTATTCCTTACTTGACTCTTTTAATGGTTTGCTTGTTCCGCTGCAGTTAAACTTGATGTTTGTTATATTGTATCAGTTTAACAATGTTGAAGGCTAACGATAATTTATTCTGTATTATCATAGTCATAATATTTCTTACTGGGCTAGTTGAGGTCACCCTTTTACTTTCATTGTTCTCTTAAGGAAATGAGAACGTTGCAGAGACTAGTCGGGGAACGGAGTGACGGTCCAGATAATAGCATTAGTAGTCCTCACTATTCTGTTAAATAGTGTGATAATAAATGTAATAAAGACTCAATTGAGTGTGGATATTGTTTAGAAGACAATATTTATATTAAAACTCACAGCATATGTTTTGTCATATTTTACACGACTATTGTATAATTAAGTTGTATTTGAATTTTGTACCATGTATTTGGGGACTCAAGATAGGTGATGTATACCTATTTTAGGGGCGTCACAACTGCCGACTTTGTTTTGTCCAGATATCACTTTGGTGCCACTGTCCCAATTTGGACTTGATTTATTATAGACAAAATCGAAGTTATGTGACCTTCTTTTCCACAATTAAAACATACCTTGGAAGGCTGTGAACAGTTTGGACTTATGTGTCCCTCCTCTCCGCATCTGTAGCATCTAACTGGCGGTCGTTCTCCTCCCTAGAATTTGTTCTTCGGTGGTCTTTGGTTCTGCGCTAACGCCTTCCCGTCATCGTTAAATCTCCTCTTTGAAATTTCCACTTGACTCACCTCTCCTATTATCATGGCCACGATTACCACCCGAAAGTGGTTACCACTTTGTCCGTATTTTTGCTCCTCATTTGGTTATCATCGCTCAGATGATTCGCCATCCGCAGATGACCTCGGTTGTGGTCCCTCGGTTGAGTATACTCATTATCTCGCTCTAATAATTGAGCCACCTGACAACATCGAATATAGGGAAAATTTATGAGAGATAAGGTATTAACGAATCTCGGGTTTTAGACCTCTCAAAAACATCCGCCATATCGTTCCTCATTCACTACCAAATGAGGTGCAAACCCGGATAACTCTGCGAACTTCGCCTCGTAACTAGGACACCGTCATGTTGTTCTCGCTTCGGTCTAATAAACTCTACCTCTTTCATATGATTTAATACTTTTAGGGAAAGTACTTGTCATTGAGCGATTCAAATCTTTCCCAAGACATGTTGAGTGCGGTGGTCGGGTACGCTTCATGATTCCCAAAGAAGAATGTACCTCACCACGAAACATAAAGGTGGTGAATGGAACCTTCTGTTCCTCCGTGCATCCCAAGACATCGAATATCTTGGTAATTTGCTTGAACCATGTTTCCGCCTTAATCGGATCCGGCTTTCCAAAGAACTCAGGTGGTCCCAACTCTTTGAACTGCTTGGCTGTGACAAACCACGCGTTGCCACCATTTCTACCCGTATTTTGTATCACGAGTCTCCCTCGTCTGATTTTGCATTAACTGCAAAAAGCTTCTAAACATCCCATCATTCATCGTTTGCTCGTTAATGTTATTTATAGGAGGAATATTGCCATCACGTTGCACGTTCTCCTGATTGGTGACTAAAGGTGTTTTCACAGTCTCATACACTCCATTGTTAACGTTCTCAGCTGCCATTCTTAAATACTGCCATAAAACAAGGGTTAATTAAACAAATTAACATATCACATAACATCCCTATATTATGACCGACCAACAAATAAGCTTAGGTAGGACACACTAGCGAAGGATTTACCCGTCTCTCCCCTCCTAGTTCTAGTCTCACATCTCAGCCAGGGATCATATCCCTAAGCTTTGATACCAACTGTGACGCCCCCAAAATAGGTCCATTCCATCCAACCCATTCTGAGTCACCAAATACATGGTACAGAAACAACTACAACATCATTAATACAATTGTCGTGCAAAATACGACAACACAAATACTGTGAGTTTAAATACAAATATTGTCTTCTAGACAATATCCACACTCAGATAAAATCCTCATTACAATTATTAATACACTATTTTAAAAATTAGTGAGGACTGCTAAAACAACTTTCTAGAACCATCACTCCATACCCCGGCTAGATCCTGCTATATTCTCACCTCCTGAAGAAAAATGGAACAAAAAGGAAAAGGGTGAGCTCAACTAGCCCAGTAAAGAATATTATGACTAAGATAATATACAACAAATTATCCTTAGTCTTCAACAGGGAAAAATCTGATAGAATATAATCGACAACAAGTTTTAGATCAACAACTGTAGCAGAAACAATAATTCATTAGAAGAGTTAAGTAGAGAATGAAATCTACTATCATCTATGAATTTAAAAGTCCATCATCAATATTTTATCCCTGTAACATCAATCAATATACATCTTGAATCAAATATTCATCTTTGCACTACGGGCCAAAGATATTCATCAGGTAATCATACATCTTTGCATTACAGGCCAAACATATTCATCAAGTATCACCATTAAGGACTGAGGATGATGAAAAATATTTTAGAGAACGAATCCAGTGAGACAGAAGGACAAATATTAGGGATTCTTATTTCGGTTTATCCAAATTCAATAATACTCCATAATAACCAATTGTGAAGTAGAATTCAAAAATAAAGATCAAAACATGGATACAATTAAAGATAGTAACCATAAAAGACATCTGGGACGAAAAAGAGAAAATTTCATTTTTCGATGAATAGTACCGTATTCGTGAATAGTGTCGTATACGTGAATAGTGTCGTATACGTGAATAGTAACCCCGACACAAAAAGGTAGAAATTCCACAATAAGATTCATAAAAACATCTCAGTATAATGATATTGAAGAAAATAATATCATTTAAGAAGAAAATAACATCCATTACCTCAAAGAAGCAAGATTTTGAATGAAAAATGTCGGATATGATCTTTGAATGAAACTTTATCTTGAATAACAAATCTCAAGGTATCTAAATACTCACAAAATACGCTCGATAATATAGAGAGAAAAAGAGAGAAAGCTTATGTTTCTGGTGTGATTTTCAATTCTAACTTAGCCCTCTATTTATAAGAAAATATTAGCACACCGAAGCAGACTTGACTTGCTACCTGACGGCTTTACCTGCTACTATTGCCACCCACCATATTTAAAATAAAATTCAGCACATTTCTTCACCAACCACAAGTGGAGCCCACTCAATTCTAGAATTTTTCATCAAAATCATTTATAAACCTAATTTCTGAATCAGTCACCTCTTAAAATTCATAACAAATCGCACGTTCATTTTTAACAGTTCAAAATTTGTGGACATATACTCAACTTATATATGTATAACATATCCAAAAATCATAACGATCCAACAGTCAGATCAAAAATTACAACTCACACAATATATCTCAAGAACATTGGTTTGATCTTTTAATACCTCCAATCCGACAAAATACTGATAAAACACCTCAACATTAATTCCTTCATTTATAACCACATAAATAAATCCATCATTTATATCCGCATCAAATAAATATTTCCTTATCATATAAATCAATAATTAATTATTCACAAATAATATTACGTAATCACAATAATGACAACCAGACGGCCAGGAAGAGGGGCTTTCAATAAGGATTTCTCCTTCATCGCGCGCAATTTTGTGACCAAACCTCTCCTTGTATGTGTAACTTTCTAGACATTGCCAATAATGCTATCTAATAATATTATTCAAATAATATGAATTATTGATATGATAATGAGAACATCAGGCAGTTGACAATTATTGAAACAACAATAATATAAAATATCAACGCAAAGAATTATTAAATCAATAAAATAAAATATTGAACAAGAATTATTGTAATAATTATTGAGTAAAGGCCTTCTTACGTAAGGATCAATAATTCAAAAATATTGTGCAATCTGGTGCCATCGCAAAACCACGCGTATACATCGTATTTTTAACCACCAGGTATTCCAACAGTGTTAACGGTAACAACTACGCCGTTATTTATAAAAACTCATACTTTGTCATTTTCCTTCATCCAATTGTTTTCCGTTGTGGGGCCCACAAATGGTTGCGCCGTCGTACGAACATTCCCCGACAAAAAGAATATTCCACGACCAAACGAATATTCCTCGACAAAAGGAATATTTTATAACCACTTGCTTATTTTGTAAAATTTACACATTTCACCCATAACCAAAGTATTATATCAAATTAACACCTTATTAATTTAGAATAATGAATAGAGAAAATTTAATTTTATTTATAATAAGTTGGGGTCTTGCACCGGGGATTCATCGACATCCTCGGGTTTGAAAATTGTCACTGCATAGAAGAAAATGGGTTAAGACATAAACTATCAGAGGAAAAAGAAAGGAAGTTAAGGGGGGGGGGGGGACGAATCGGTCAGAAGGGAGATACTTACACCCGTGTTTGTATAACCAGGCTTCACTGGACAGAACTGCCAGACTCCACTCAGTTTTGCTCCATTTCTTGTAAAAAGCCTTGAAGGCATCGGCCCGATCCTTCGGGAACTTGGACACTTTGGCTATGGGGTCCTCAGGATGGGCCCAATGAGGAAGAAGTTGGAGGTCGGTTCCCCTGACAAAGAACCACTTGTCGTGCCACCCCTTGTTACTCGAGGGGGTTTTGATGAGGACGGGTCGGTTGGCCCGTTTGTTTAGTTGTGGAAGGCCGGGTTCTTTCGACCCGGTGACGGTGAATAAGGCGAAAAAGAAGTCGAGACCAGGAGTGATCCCGATATCTTGACATTATGCGATAAAAGAAACTAAATGGATGTACAAGTTCGGCACAAGCTATGCGAACCCGATTCCAACAAAACAGAGGAAGGATGAGATGAATTCATGAAGAGGGAACCGAACCCCATACTTCAGAATGTACAGGGGAACGGCCACCCACTCGCCCTCGGGCCTCCAGAACATTTCTCGTCGGGTTTTGGTACCCGAAGCTTGTATTCTTTGGGGATATTGAAAATGGTTCGAATATCGAAGATTTGAGAGGGTGTGATGGTGGAGGGGGTGTGGAGATGAGAAAACTTTTCTTTGGAGTGATAAGCGTTTCCGATCCTAGCCTCGGCACTTATTGGAGTAGGAAGAACCGAGGAGGTAGTGGCGTCGGTAGGAGCCCACCCAAGAAATCAATCGGAACCAGTGTCACGGTGGTGATTTGAGGGGGAGTTGGTTCAGTGGCAGGGGGAGGAATGCTAGAATCAGCCATTTGGTGCGAGATCGAAGGGAATGAGACACAAATGTGAGGTTTTGAGAAAAAACGAACAAAAATGAGGTTTAAAAACACGTAGAGTAGATAAAATCAGTGAAGTTTGGGGAAAAAGTGAGCTCGTCGGAAATCGCCTTCGCCGAAAAATTTGAACAGAGATTTTTGGAGTAAAGTAGTCTGGGAAAAGTGGCTATGATGGGGGGAAGGGGATTTTTATAGGCCGAGTGGCACGAGACCCAAAGACGGCTATTAAATGCGTCGAGTGGGCCCAAGTTTGGGGAGACGTGCAACATTTCAAAGAACGAGGAGAAACCGTTTGGCTTCCCCAGACAACTCATCATTAGCTGTCGTGACTCATCGAATTCCTGACCTTTCAAGTCTCTAATTATAAATATATTATAACAAGAGACTGGGGGGCAATGTTCGGGAGCATTTTACCGACCTGCAAGTGGGCCGAAGACCTGATGCTAGAAGGGGATGATAAGTCCATTGGGCCGAGGCCCTCAAGGGTGTTGAAGGGGTTCGGACATCCGAGTCCTCTGGACCGGAGTCTTACTCGAGATATGGTGTTCGGGTTCGGGTATCCGAGTCCTTTGGGCTGGAACCCTATTCTGGAAGGAGATGTTCGGGGTCGGGCCTTCGAGTCATCTGGGCCGAAGTCCGAACTATGCAGTGAGCTCGGTTGGATTGGGTCTGTGCAGTGGGCTGTCCTGCGTACAGAGTCTGAAGTCCCAGCCGTATTTGAATAAGGTAAATCCAAAGGTAGTGATTGGATTGGATTCCACTTCCACCTTTTAAGGAGATTGTGTTGGACCCAAATCATGGTAACTACCATGTTTAGGAGTCCTAATCCGACTCAGAGAAGGATTCTAAGGTGATGAGAATACTATAAATACATGGCCTAGGTTACAATTAACAGGTAATACCTACTTTTGAGTACTAAACACTTAGCCTCCATTGTTAAACCTTATGAACGGCATGTACTTATTCTCACACCGGAGCTATCCCCCGGCGGCACAAGCCGTCAAGCTTCTGTGTGATCTATTATTATACAGGTTCTAGCGCGTGGATTCTGTGATTGAACGCGCCTACGAAATTTGACGTTAACAGCAACATTTAATATGGATTATTATCAAAGTTGTATGCAATTCTTCGCTATATATATGTGCAATTTATATATTTTTACGTTGAACTTTTCAAAATTATCAAGTTCACTCAATCCAAATCCTTTAAATTATCTCTCTCTCTCTCTCTCTCTCTCTCTCTCTCTCTCTCACACACACACACACACATATATATATATATATATATATATATATATATATATATATGATGATTCCATCTACAACAACCTATTGTCATGAAAGAACCTTTTTTTTACTGTTAAAATTTTAATTTGAACGCAAAAAAAAAAAATTTCAACAGGCGGTGTATAAAACCACTATTAATGTAAATTTATATTAACCGTTCTAAATTATAAAACCTCTATTAATGTAATTTATTTGAGATTAGATTTAAGCTTTAAAGTTATCCCTCGTTTCATAAAAAAAAAAGATTTTTTTTTCTGCATTCAGCTTGCAAAATTCTAAATTTAAAACTGATTTGAAGTCATTTAAACATGATACTGCTAATATAATAAAAAAGTACTATTAAATACAACTTATTATTTTAAAATTAATAAATTAACTTCACAGTTTAAATTTTGGAATTTTTGAAATTAACTATGATGAAAATCAAATATTTTTTTTTTGTGTTATAGGGTAATATGCAATTCCTCTAGTATTTTATAAAATGTTCATTTATTCTTCAAACTAGCAATAAATAATGGAGCTTGTGTGTTCACTGAAAAACTATATCAGATTCACATTCTAAAAAATAGAAGTAAAGAACTCACTAAATTTGGTACGAAAATTACACATGAATATACGAAAGAAAAAATGCAAGAAATTTAAACAACTTGTCAGAAGCTATTTAAAAAAACTTGTCCCTGACAATAAAATTATCACTCAAAAATGTAGCAAGCTGAAAGTTGAATAAATAACTACAAGAAGTAAACAAAAAGGAAAACTATAAAAACGAAATTAAGAAATATAATTAGAGCAAATCACATAAAGACCCCGTTACAACTTATTATAAATGAAATTAAATTTCTCTATTTATTATTTTGAAATAGTAAGGGTTGATTTGATTAATGTGGTTAGTGGCATATGGGTAAAATGCGCGAAATATTATAAATAAAGCAAGTGGTTATAAAATATTCATACATTCATAAGATTGAGAATATTCGCTTTGGTCGTGGAATATTCTTACATTGTGAATATTATTAATGGTTGATTAGATTAAGTGGTTGTTGTGGGCCCCATATATATTTTAAAAAGCAAGTGGATTGGATGAAGAAAACGACAAATATAAGTTGTTAATATAATAACAGAGATTGATGAAAAAAACGACAAATATAAGTTGTTTATAAATTTGAGTAGTTATTCAATTTGGTTAAAATACACATTGGTTAAAACATAAGACACACAGATTGCACCAATTATTGATTCTTACGTAAGAAGGCACTACTCAATAATTGTTACAAGTAATTATCGCTCAATATTTTATTTTATTGATTCAATAATTGCTACGTTGATATTTTATATTATTATTGTTTCAATAATTGTCATTACACAAGATTTTCCTTTATCGAATCAATAATTCATATTATTTGAATAATATTATTAGATAGCATTATTGGCAAATGTCTAGAAAGTTCTCATCAAGGAGAGGTTTGGTCACCTAATTGTGCGCCAAGAAGAGAAATCCTTATTGGAAAGCCCCCCTCTTTCCGGGGAACTACCTCAGTTGTCACAATATTGTGATTCTGTAATATTATTTGTGAATAATTAATTATTGATTTATATGATAAGGAAAATATTCATTTTATGTGGATATAGATGGAGAAAATTTTAAAGTGACAATTGTTGAAAAATTGATATTTTATCTTTTTCGATAAAATAATTCATTTAAATATATTATTATATTTTAATAATATAATAATGGTGATATTTTTACAATGAATGTGGGATATATGAATATATGAGGAGGAAGAGTAGTATTTTTGTTACTAAAAGTTGTTTAAAACATGTTAAACATGTTCGTGGGCCCATTTTCTTGATCGAAATTTGATTATAGCCTGTAAAATCGTCTCGTTTATGGATTTTGGCCAACTTTCATTTGGAATTTGAAAAACTTTTTCTTCGCAAAGTTGTAGAGAATTAAATTTCCTATGGAATGGACATAAGATTTGAATTTTTCTCGATAAAAGGGCTATTTATTATGAATTATTGAAGTTCAAGTTCAAATAATTGATTTTTGGAAGTTTTAATTATTTTTATTAATAAAAACGTTTTTTTTTTTTTTTTTTGTGGGCCTCATTAAACATGTGCAAATGTGCTGAAATTAGGTGATTCAAAGTGGGCGTAAGAAATTTTAATAATATATTAATATTTTATTAAATTTTTCGCTTTGGTGTTCTAAGCATTTTCCTATAAATAGGTGCTTAGGTTAGAATTGAAAATCAATTTAAACTAAAGTTTTTTCTCTCTATATTATCGAGTGTATTCTTGTGAGTATTTTGATACTTTGAGTGTTGCTATACGATGCAAGTTCCTTCAAAGATTATATCCGATATTCCAAATGTAAGTATTATTCTTTTTTCGAGGTAAGTGGATGTTATTTTTTTTAAAATGATATTATTTCTTCTAATATCATTATGCCGAATATTGGTAAGATTTTTCTTGTGAAATTTTGTCTTTTAGTGTTGGGGTTACTATTCACGATATACTGATACTATTTATTCACGATATACGACACTATTCACTTAATACTATTAGACTATTCACGTAAAAAAATTAAAATTTTTATTTTTGTCCAAAATATCTATTATGGATACTAGCTTTGATTGTATCCATGTTTTGATCATTCTTGAATTTTACTTCACTATGATTATTTATGAAGTATTTTTGAACTCGGATTGTTTTTAAAGTATTAATCCTTAATATTTGTTCTTTTGTTTCACCGGATTCGCTTTTCTTTAAAATATTTTTCATCATCCTCACCCTAAATGATGATATTATGAATATCTTTGGCTTGTAGTGCAAAGATGGTTGATTTTTTATGAATATCTTTGGCCCGTAGTGCAAAGATGATATGTGTGTTGAGATGAACATGATTAAATCGATGAATATCTTCGCCCAGTAGTGTAAAAGATGAATATTTGATTCAAGATGAATATCGATTGATGTTACAGGATAAAATATTGATGATGGACTTTTAAATTCATAGATAATAGTAGATTTCATTCTCTACGTAACTCATCTATGAATTATTATTTTTTGCGTAATATTGATTAAAACTTGTTGTCTATTGTATTTTATCGATTTTTCCTGTTGAAGACTAACGATAATTTGTTCTATATTATCTTAGTCATAATATTCTTTTTATCGGGCTAGTTGAGCTCACCCTTTTCCTTTTTGTTCCATTTTTTCTTCTCGGGAGGCGAGAATGTAGCGAGTACTAGTCGGGGTATGGAATGAAGGTTCTAGAAAGTTGTTTTAGTAGTCCTCACCATTTTGTAAAATAATATATCAATAATTGTAATGAGGACTTATTTGAGTGTTGATATTGTCTCAGAAGACAATATTTGTATTTAAACTCACAGTTTATGTGCTTTTATGTTGTATTAATAAAGTTGTAGTTATTTTCATACCATGTTATCGACGACTCGTAAAATGGGTGATGTATACCTATTTTGGGGGCGCCACGGTTGGTATTAGAGCTTAGGGATATGATCTCTGCAAGAGATCTGGGGAATGTAAACTAGAGGGGAGAGACGAGTAAAACCTTCGCTAGTGTGTCTTACCTAAGCTTATTTGTTGGTCGTGGTCAAGATATAGGGATATTATGTGATATGTTGATTTCTTTAATTAACCCTTGTTTTTTGGCAAGTATTTGAGAATGTCGACCGAGAATGTTAACAAAGTGGAGTAAATGAGACCGTGGAGACACCTTTACTCACCAATGAGGAGAACGCGGCAACAACAGTCAACAATGTTCCTCCCGTAAACAACACCACCGATCGACGACGATGAACGATGGAATGTTTAGAAGCTTTTTGTAATTCATGCAAAATCGCACGAGGAGACTCGTGCACAAAATATAGGTGGAAATGATAACAACGCATGATTTGTCACAGCCAAGTAGTTCAAATAGTTGGGACCACCAGAATTCTGGAGAAAGCCGGATCCGATTAAGGCAGAAACGTGGGTTAAACAAATTACCAAGATATTCGATGTCTTGGGATGCACGAGGAATGTAAGGTTCCATTCGCCACCTTTATGTTCCAGAATGAGGCAGACATCGGTGGGAATCGTGAAGCGTACTCCATCCAAACAAGACTCAAGATGTGGGAGAGACATTTTAGAACTGTTCAATGACAAGTACTTTCCCGAAAGTATTCATTCATATGAAGGAAGTGGAGTTTATTAGATTGGAACAAAATAACAATGACGGTGTGTCCCAAAGACGAGGCAAAGTTTCAGAGTTATCCGTGCTCAGCACCTCATTTGGTGGAGAATGAGGAACGATGACGCGGATGTTTCGAGAGGTTTGAAACCCCAGATACGTCAATATCTCATTTTCATAAATTTTTCTCTATTCAGAGATGTTGTCAATGTGGCTCAATTATTAGAGCGAGATAACGAGTACGCTCAACCGAGGGACCACAACCAGGATCATATACTGGTGACAAAGAATCATCGTAACAACGATAACCAAATGGAGAAAGAAAAATACGGACAAAAAATGGTAACCACCACGGGTGGTAATCATGGCCATGAAAATAGAAGAAGCTTAGCCTGGGGAGATTTTAAAAAGAGGAGATTCAACAATGACAATGTGAAGACGTCAACACCAAAGCAGAATCGGTTCTAAGGGAGGAGAACAACCACCGGTCGTATGCTATAAATGCGGAAAAGAGGGACATATCAGCCCAAACCGCCCACAACAGCAGTTCAAGGTATGTTATAATTGTGGAAAGGAAGGACATATCGCTTCGAGATCAGACGATAGAAGCGAAACCAAGTCCAGCGAGGATGGTGACTCAAAAGGTTATCCCAGAAAAGTCAAAGTCAACGGTTCCTAGAAGAGCATTTGTCGTGACTGGTCAAAATGCGAGGAACCCAAACGAGGTGATCACTGGTAAGCTAATCATAAATTCTTGCGAAGTTTATACCTTACTAGATACCCGTGTATACCCATTCATTTATCTCCCGCTTGTGCTCAACGCTTAAACTTAACTCCCGGAGAAATTAGACTTTGATTTATCTGTGGAGACTCCGTTAGAGAAACTTTCATCACATCCAATCGCTTATAAATCTTGTTTGATCCAAGTTGGCACCATCACATTACCTGGACCTTATCTCTTTAAAGATACTTACTTTTGATGTGATTTTAGGGATTGATTGGTTAACTACTCATCATGCCAAAATTGATTATTTTCGTAAGGTTGTTAGTTTTCATATTCCTAACCAACTCGTTTATGCTAATTCAAGCAACTAAACCACTAAAATCAATCATCGTCATATCAAGTCATAAAGCTATTCGCTTATTAAAAACGGATGTCAAGCTTTCTTAGCCCATGTTATGGATTTGAATAAAGACACGCCGGATTTGAATAATATTCCGTTGTTAGTAAATTTCCGACGATTTTCAAGAACTTCCCGGCCTACCCCGTAACGTGAAGTTGAATTCTTTATTGATCTTGAACCCGTACAAAGCCCATTTCTAAAACCCCATATCGAATGGCTCCTATTGAACTTAGGAGTTAAAGGTCCAACTACTGAGAGTTGTTGGACATCGGTTTCATTCGGCCCCTAGTACATCTCCTTGGGGTGCTCCTATTTTATTTGTAAAGAAGAAAAGACGGGAGTATGCGACTTTTGTATTGACTATCGAGAATTGAACCATGTCACCATCAAGAATAAGTATCCGCTACCTCGTATTGATGACTGTTTGACCCAGTTGCAAGGAGCACAATTTTTTCAAAGATCGATCTTCATTCGGATATCATCACCAAGATTAGAATCGAGGATATTCCAAAGACCGCTTCGTAACTCCAGACGAGCATTATGAATTCTTAGTCATGTCTTTTGATCGACTAATGCTCCCGCGACTTTCATGGATATGATGAACCGAATATTCAAGGAATATTTGGATCAGTTCGTTGTTGTCTTTATTGATGACATCCTCATATATTCCAAAAGCCGTGAAGATCATGAGCACCATTTGAAGCTGGTACTCCAAAGGCTTCGTGAAAACAAGCTATATGCCAAGTTGAAGAAATGCGAGTTCTGGCTTGAGGAAGTAGCATTCCTTGGGCACGTGGTGTCAAAACATGGAGTATCTGTTGACCCGGCGAAGATTGAAGCAATATAAAGTTGGGAGCAACCAAGTTCGATGATCAAGTGCACGTAGCTTTCTGGGCTTAGCTGGTTATTATCGGAGATTCGTGGAAGGATTTTCTCGAATCGCTACTCCTTTAACTCAACTAACTCGAAAGGATACAAAATTCAGTATGGAGCGAGGAATGCGAGAAGAGTTTCAAGAGCTTAAGAGGAGACTTATTTTAAGACTATTTCGACAATACCATCGGTTCGGATGGATTTGTTATCTACAAGCGATGCTTGTGCAAAGGGTTAGGATGTGTTCTCATGCAACATGGGAAAGTCATAGCCTATGCCTCGCGATAACTTAAAGAATATGAGAGGAATTATCCTACTCATGATCTAGAGTTGGCAAGCAGAATGTTTTCGCTTAAAGATCCGGAGGCACTATCTATATGGAGAGAAAGTGGAGATATATTCGCACCATAAAAGCCTCAAATATTTCTTCACCCAAAAGGAACTCAACACGCCAACAACGACGTTGGCTCGAGCTATTGAAAGATTACGACCACACTATTCAATACCATCCTCGAAAAAGCAAACGTGGTAGCGACGACGCGTTGAGTAGAAGATCATATGCAGGAAGGAACGAGTGCGATGATGTCAGTGTATACGATGATAGAACCAACTTTAATCGATAAAGTTAAAGTTGCTCAAAAAGTTAAAGACCCCGTCGATGATGCGTATGAAGAAGAAAGTACAAGAAGGTGCTATTCGAAGCAAGAATCGATGAAGAAGGAATACTTTGAGTCCACTCTAGACTTTGTGTTCCTAACGACTCGATTTGAAGTACAAGATCATGATGGAGGCACATAATACACCATTTGCAATCCATCTCGGAAGTACCAAAATGTATCGTGATCTTCACATACATTTTGGTGGAACAATATGAAGAGAGAGATCGCAAAGTTTATCTCGAGATGTTTAACTTGTCAACGTGTAAAAGCGAGCATCAAGTGCCTAAGGGTCCATTGCAACCACTTGAGATTCTCGAAATGGAAGTGGGAACACATTACCATGGATTTTGTTATGGGTCTTCCACGGTTTCTCAAGGCATAAATGTTATTTGGGTTATTGTTGATAGATTAACCAAGTCCGCTCATTTCTTTTCGACACGGAGACTTATTCCTTGAACGTCTGCTTCATATGTATGTAAATGAGATTGTGAGATTGCATGGCATGCCAGTATCCATAGTTTCGGATCGTGACCCAAGATTCACTTCACGATTTTGGGTTAGCTTGCAAAAAGCTATGGGCACGGATTTATGATTCAGTTCGGCATACCATCCTCAAACGGACGGACAATCAGAGAGGACTATTCAAACTCTTGAAGATCTATTAAGACTCTGTGTCCTAGATTTCAAAGGGAGTTGAGATAAGTATTTACCATTGATGGAATTCTCCTACAACAACAGCTTATCGTGCAAGTATAGTGTGGCTCCATTCAAGCATTGTATGGACGAAAGTGTCGCTCTCCAATATGTTGGGATGAGGTGGGTGAAGCAACATTGTTGGGACCCGAGTCAGTACGTATGACTACGAGAAAAGATCCAAATGATTCGACAACAACGATACAAAACGGCACAAGATCGATAAAAGAGTTATGCGGATCTTCATCGAAAGGACGTGGAATTTAGTATCGGGGATCATGTATTGTTGCGTGTTGCTCCATGGAAGGAGTTACAAGATTTGGGAAAAGAGGAAAGCTCAATCCACGATTTATTGGTCCATTTCAGATTCTCGACCGAAAGTAGGAAATGTAGCCTATAGACTCGTGTTACCTCCAAGTATGTCTCGTGTTCATAATGTTTTTCATATATTTATGCTTCAGTAAATATGTGAAAGACCCGAACCACGTTATCGAAGTTAGAACCGGATGAGATAGCCAAGACTTAACGCATGACGAAGAGGTACATCAAGATCTTGGATAGAAGGAGCATGTTCTATTTACAAAGGTCATACCCCAAGTCAAAGTTTTGTGGAGAAACCATGCTATTGAGGAAATGACCGGGAGTTGGAAACTAAATGAAAGCGAGGTATCCTCACCTTTTGAAACACTGTGTACGTACGTCAATTTCGAGGATGAAATTTCATAAGGAGGGAGGTTGTAAGACCCCAACTTATTATAAATGAAATTAAATTTCCTCTATTTATTATTTTGAAATAGTAAGGGTTGATTTGATTAATGTGGTTAGTTATGGGTAAAATGCTAAATATTTTAAATAAGCAAGTGGTTATAAAATATTCATTGTTGTTTGAGAATATTCGTTTGGTCGTGGAATATTCTTACTGTCGTGGGAATATTCGCATTTACGACGCTAAACCTTGTGTGGGCCCCATAACTGAAAAAGCGATTGGATGAAGAAAACGACAAATATAAGTTGTTTATAAATAACGGCGTAGTTGTTACCGTTAATACTGTTGAAATACTCGGTGGTTAAAACACAGTAGCACACGGTATTGCACCAATTATTGATTCTTACGTAAGAAGGCACTACTCAATAATTGTTACAAGAATTATTATTCAATATTTTATTTTATTGATTCAATAATTGCTACGTTGATATTTTATATTATTGTTGTTTCAATAATTGTCACTGCACAGTATTTTCCTTTATCGAATCAATAATTCATATTATTTGAATAATATTATTAGATAACATTATTGGCAATGTCTAGAAAGTTCTCGCTCAAGGAGAGGTTTGGTCACCTAATCACGCGCGCCAATAAGGAGAAATCTTTATCGAAAGCCCCTCTTTCTCGGGAACTACCGTCATCGATATTGTGATTCTCGTAATATTATTTGTGAATAATTAATTATTGATTTATATGATAAGGAAAATATTCATTTTATGTGGATATAGATGGAGAAAATTTTAAAGTGACAATTGTTGAAAAATTGATATTTTATCTTTTTCGATAAAATAATTTATTTAAATATATTATTATATTTTAATAATATAATAATGGTGATATTTTTACAATGAATGTGGATATATGAATATATGAGGAGGAAGAGTATTTTTGTTACTAAAGTTGTTTAAAACATGTTAAACATGTTCGTGGACCCCATTTCTCGATCGAAATTTGATTATACTCGTAAAATCGTCCTTGTGGATTTTTGGCCAACTTCGCATTTGGAATTTGGAAAAACTTTCTTTGCAAAGTTGTAGTAGAATTAAATTTCCTATGGAATGGACATAAGATTTGAATTTTTCTCGATAAAAGGGCTATTTATTATGAATTATTGAAGTTCAAGTTTGAAATAATTGATTTTTGGAAGTTTTAATTATTTTTATTAAAAAAAATTTTTTTACATTTTGTGGGCCTCATTAAACATGTGCAAAGTGCTGAAATTAGGTGATTCAAAAGTGGGTGTAAGAAAATTTAATTATATATTAATATTTTATTAAATTTTTTCGCTTTGGTGTTCTAAGCAATTTTCTATAAATAGGGTGCTTAGGTTAGAATTGAAAATCACACCGTAAACTCAAGTTTTCTCTCTATATTATCGAGTTTATTCTTGTGAGTATTTTGATACTTTGAGTGTTGCTATACTATGCAAGTTCCTTCAAAGATTATATCCGATATTCCAACCGTAAGTACTATTCTTTTCGAGGTAAGGGATGTTATTTTTTTAAAAATGATATTATTTCTTCTAATATCATTACGCCGAAATATTGGTAAGATTTTTCTTGTGAAATTTTTGTCTTTTAGTGTTGGGGTTACTATTCACGGGGGCACTATTCACGATATACTTACACTATTCACTTAATACGACACTATTCACGAAAAAATTAAATTTTCATTTTTTGTCCAAAATATCTATTATGGATACTAGCTTTGATTGTATCCATGTTTTGATCATTCTTGAATTTTACTTCACTATGATTATTTATGAAGTATTTTGAACTTGGATTGTTTAAAGTACTAATCCTTAATATTTGTTCTTTTGTTTCAACGGATTCATTTTTTTTAAAATATTTTTCATCATCCTCACCCTAAATGATGATATTCTTGAATATCTTGGCCCAGTAGTGCAAAGATGGTTGATTTTCTTATGAATATCTTTGGCCCGTAGTGCAAAGATGAACAGTGTTGAGATGAACATAACTAATCGATGAATATCTTTTGGCCTAGAAGTGCAAAGATGAATATTTGATTCAAGATGTATATTGATTGATGTTACAGTGGATAAAATATTGATGATGGACTTTTAAATTCATAGATAATAGTAGATTTCATTCTCTACGTAACTCATCTATGAATTATTATTTTTCATGCTAATATTGATCTAAAACTTGTTGTCTATTGTATTTTATCGATTTTTCCTCGTTGAAGACTAACGATAATTTGTTCTATATTATCTTAGTCATAATATTCTTTATCGGGCTAGTTGAGCTCACCCTTTTCCTTTTTGTTCCATTTTTCTTCTCAGAGGCGAGAATGTAGCGTAGTACTAGTGTGGGGTATGGAATGAAGGTTCTAGAAAGTTGTTTTAGTAGTCCTCACCATTTTGTAAAATAATATATCAATAATTGTAATGAGGACTTATTTGAGTGTTGATATTGTCTAGAAGACAATATTTGTATTTAAACTCACGCTTTTTATGTTGTATTAATAAAGTAATTATTATATAAGTTTAATAGTGAATATTAAAACAATATATGTTAAATTTATTATTTATTATGTCTAGAACAATATTATGATATTCTTATGCCTTCATATATTTATGTTAAAATTAACGTGATTATTTTATATTCAATTCATGTTCATAATTATATATATTTTAATTTAAAATTTTTGAACATGATGTGATATATTATTAGGGCTTTTAAGTTGTTACATATAAATTATAAATAATGTTAATTTCAAACTTGATTAATATGTTGTTTAAAGAAAATTGAGTTTGATCATAATAATTTACATGTATGCGTGACTCTTTTATTGTTAAAATTAATAATCAGCCCAACGGAGGATTATTAATTGAAACAATTAAAGATTAAGAAAAGTCACATAATGTTACATTTAATAAATAAATATTTTAATTTTACCCAACAGAAAAATTAGAATTAGAATTTATTAAATGGAATTTTATTGCATAAGTAACATGTTTATTTCGTTTCTGCCCAATAGTGGTGCGTGGATAAATGTGTTTTGCATTACATTATGAGGATGTTATTAGCATATTATTAATTGGACCAACGAAAAATTAATAATTATGCACCAACGTCTCATTAAAATCTATTTTTTTGGGTGTTGTAAATAGATTTTATGTAACTAACTGCTTGCCCAACAGTTGGTTTTATTATGATTAATTATTAATTATTGTTGTACATTGTGGATTTCTTTTAGTTTTTGTAAGCATGTTTAATTTATGAGCTTGATTATGTTTCGACATTGACTCCAACTAGTATTTTTGGGTATCTCTTTGGAATTGAAACCTTGAATGAAACTAATTTTACTGCTTGAAAAGTGTAAGTGAAAATTGTTCTCAGCACTATGGTTTTGGACTATGCACTACGAGTGGATCATCCTGCTCCACTTACAACTACCAACTCAATTGAGCAAAAGGTTATTTATGAAAAGTGGGAGCGATTCAACTGCATGTCCTTTATGATTATGAAAAACTCTATCACGACAGCCATTCGAGGAGTCATTCCTGACTTTGAGAATGTTGACTTTGAGAATGTTAAAGAGTACTTAACTTCAGTCAAGTAACAATTTAATGGTTCTTCTAAAACTCATGCAAGTACCCTTATTTTGAAAATGCTTACTAGTAGGTATGATGGGTTTAGTGGGGTGCGTGAGCACATTATGATGATGAACGACATGACCTTTAAATTAAAGTGTATGGACATAACGATTTTTGAGAGTTTTCTTATTCACTTCATTATGACTTCTCTTTCTACACAGTTTGATTCATTTAAGATCAATTATAACACGCAGAAAGAAAAGTGGAAGATGAGCAAGTTAATCTCTATGTGCGTCCAAGATGAAGAAAGGCTTAAGGTTGAAAAACCTAATGTTGCTCATTTGACTACCATTGGATCCTATAAGAAAAATGCATATAAAAATGGCAAATGATTTAAGAATAAGGATAAACCAATTTCTACCAAAATAAATAAGGCAAATTATTCAGGTAACAACTCTGAGACATGTCCTAAATATCACTTCTGTAAAAAGCAAGGATATATTCAGAAAGAATGTCCTAAATTAAGAGAATGACTTGAAACGAAAGGTATATCGTCCATAAATTATGTTACTTATGAATCCTTTCTAATTGACGTTCCTTCTAATACATGGTGGCTTGACACTGGTGCTATAGTTCACATTACTAATTCATTGCATGGATTCCTTCCAAAGAAGACACTCTAAAAAAGGGAAAGAACCATTAAAGTTGGCAATGAAGAGTTTATACAAGTTGAAGCTATAGGAACTCTTCCTTTAGTTTTGGAGAGTGGTTTTCACCTTGTATTTATATGATACTCTTTATGTTCCCAGTATGACACGAAATTTAATTTCTGTATCTAAACTTGACGTTGATAGATTTTCGTTTAAGTTTGGGAATAATAAAATAATTATTTATAATGACTCTCTTGTTATTGGTTCTGCCTCTTTAGAAGGAAACCTCTATAAGATAAATTTGGATAATGTCTTTGCTGAATCCTTGTTAACAATGAATATGACAAAAAATACCTCTAAAAGTGGAAATAAGAGAAAACTAGATAATGAGAATTCTTCAAAATTGTGGCATCAACGCTTAGGCCATATTTCAAAAGACAGAATGCAACGTCTTGTAAAGGATGGAATTCTTCATTCACTAGATTTTTCTGATTTTGACCACTGTATTGAATGTATAAAAGGAAAATTTGTGAAAGGTAATAAGAAAGGAGAAACAAGAAGTAGTGCACTTCTTGAGGTGATTCACACTGATATATGTGGACCATTTTCTCCAAGAATTGGTGGACAAAAATCTTTCATTACATTCATTGATGACTATTCTCGTTATACTTATGTCTACCTGATTAATGAAAAATCTGAATCACTAAATATGTTTAAAGTTTTCAAGGCTGAAGTTGAAAATCAACTTGACCAAAAAATTAAAGTAGTGAGATCAGATAGAGGCGGAGAGTATTATGGTAAACACTTCGATACAGGTCAGAGTCCTGGCCCATTTGCCTTATTTTGTCAAGAAAATGGAATCGTCACTCAGTATAAAATGCCTGGTACACCGCAGCAGAATGGTGTAGCTGAGAAGCGAAATCGTACCCTTATGGATATGGTACGTAGTATGTTATGCAATTCTAGCTTACCTGTGTTTTGTGGACTGAGGCATTAAAGACAACTGTTCATATTTTAAACCGGGTTCCTAGCAAATCTGTCCCTAAAACTCCTTATGAAATTTGGCCAGGTAGGAAACCTAGTTTAAATTAAATACTTACGGGTGTGGGGTTGTCCAGCTGAGCTAAGATTTTTAATCCACAAATAAAGAAACTTGACTCTAAAACCATTAGTTTCCATTTCATTGGATATCCTGAGAGATCTAAGGGTTTTCGATTTTATTGTTCCTCTCATACGAATTGTTGAGACTAGGCATGCAGAGTTTTTAGAGAGTTGTGATTTAAGTGGGAGTGGTGAGCCTAGAAAAATTGATCTTGAAGAAAACAGGTTTTATGTTTATAATCCTGTAATTCAAGAGGGTGAGGCACAACAACCTCCAATTGAGGCGAATGATGCCCCTGAAATAGCTGAGCCACCACCTAATATTGAACCTCACATTATTGAAAATCATATTCCTGAAATTGTGCAGCCTTTACGTAGGTCCGAAAGACCTAGAAAGCCTATTAATTTTGATTATTTTATAACCTATCTTAATGAGATTGACTATGATTTAAGTAAGATTAATGATTCTATCTCCTATAAAGAGGCCATTACGAGTGCTCAATCAACTCAATGGCTTGAAGCCATGAATGATGAGTTAAAATCAATGGAGCTTAATAACGTTTGGGATTTTGAGGAATTACCAAAAGGTTTTAAACCTGTTGGTTGCAAGTGGGTCTATAAGACCAAATTAGATCCTAAAGGGAACGTTGAAAGGTATGAAGCTCGATTGGTTGCTAAGGGTTTCACTCAAAAGGAAGGTATGGATTATAATAAAACTTTCTCTCCAGTATCCAGGAAAGATTCATTTAAAATAGTCATGGCTTTAGTAGCTCATTATGATTTAGAGTTATATCAGATGGATGTTAAAACTGCATTCCTTAATGGTAACTTGCATGAGAATGTCTATATGGCACAACCAGAAGATTTTTGGTTAAAGGCAAGGAACATATGGTATGTAGACTTAAGAAGTCCATATATGGGTTAAAACAGGATTCTCGACAATGGTATCTTAAGTTTCATGAGTTAATGAGTAATTTTGATTTTAAGAAAAATATAGTGGATCAATGCATATACTTGAAGGTCAATGGGAGTAAATTTGTTATTCTTGTTTTGTATGTTGATGATATATTATTTGTAAGTAATAACTTAGACATGTTGCATGAGACCAAACGTTTTCTTTATGGAAATTTTGATATGAAGGATCTCGGTGAAACCTCTTATGTTATAGGTATTGAAATTCATCGAGATAGGTCTTGCGGGATATTAGGATTGTCCCAAAGAGCTTATATTGACAAAGTTATTAACAAATACAACATTGAAAATTGCTCCCGTACTGTCACCCCTGTTGTTAAGGGTGACAAATTTTGGCTCATATCAATGTCCTAAGAATCACCTTGAACGTGATCAAATGAATCTTATTCCCTATACTTCTGTGGTTGGGAGTCTAATGTATGTTCAAGTTCGTACACGTCCAGATATAGCATATGTAACTGACATGCTTGGTGAAAGTAGTATGCACACAAGCCAATCATGTTTGATGATAAAGCATATACTTTGTAACAATCTTATTCATTTATTAATAAAAAGTATTAATTTATTAAATGCTTTTAAATTATCTACATGATGCTGTTTTATAATATGTGATAAACCCATAGTTTTAAGCAATGCTTTTAGAATAATGATGATGATCATTCTAATGAGATCTAAATTCTTAGAAAGCTTAAAACTAAAATAGTTCCCAATCATTGGATTACTAAATTGGGGATTAGTGAATCCGGATAGATTGGTACATACGTTGCTTGCTCATTGGATGAGGTTGATTGATCTCATGATCATTTGTGTGGAGACACTAAAGCAAGTATGTAGGTGCTTATTAGAGAATAAGTTCACTGAACGTGGCTCGCTAAGGAATACCTAATGGAGTTTTACTTGCCTGTCAATAGGAATTCCTGTAGTGATAGTAAAGACAAGTAATCCTTGGACTTGAGATCATCATAGTATCTTGTGTATGATGAGTTATACTTTGACTTATTCCTTAAGACCCTTAGGGTATATCAAAGGGTATGCTTGGGTATAATAAGTTGTACATGGAGATAATATATGATCAATAAAGAATCTACCACTTCTAATAAAAGAAGAGAAATGTCCTATGTGATTCGATAAATGACAACCCAGTAGTCCTTGGCCAAGGCAGAATGAAATTAGAAATGAGTTTCTAATTTGCATTATTTGGAGTTGTGCATTTAAGAGTCGAAATACATATAATTAAATAAAATAAGACTTTGACAAAGTAATTCCATGTCTTATATTTAATTGGGACATTGTATGGTGGAAGGATTGAATTGTACGGTAACTATTTACTCAAAGGTTCTTTTATGATTAATGTTGAAATCTATATTATCTGGAAAGTCGTTGATCGCTAGGGAGGCTTATCCCTATTGTAGAATAAATATTATTTATTTAAATAAATTAATTGTTTAATTTATTTATTTAAATAAGATTAGAATTATTCTAATTGATTTATTCACAATAGGTTTAATATGGAGAACCTAAAGGGTCACACCATAAAAGGAAGAATAATTATTTAAGAAGTTAATGGCATAATCATAATAATATGTTATGTATATTTAATTTAATCTATGGTGATAGAATAAATTAAATAGCTTAATATTTATTATTTAATATTTTAGAAATATTAAATATAAATTAATAAGAGAGTCTTATTAATATTATTACAATTATTATTATTATTTTAATTTCTAAAAGAGTTTAGGAATTAATTTAATATAAGTACTCTCATTTATTCCTAATTGGATTAGGAAGGAAAATTAGTTAAAGGAGTTTAATTAATTATCCCTAATAAGATTAGGGAGCTTAATTAATTAAAAGAATTTAATTAATTAATTAAAACCCAATTCCTTAATTGTTAAGGTGGGTTGCCCACATCTATAAATAAGAGGAGTCTTATTATGGGTGATGGGGTTGTTGACTTTTTATAACATACGACATAATTCCAATTTGTTGGAGAGTACGTTCTTTTCTATAGAGATAGAAAACTAGGGTTTAACCAATACCCCTTCTTCTTGAATCTTTATTTTTCCTTGGTGGATCACCTCTAGAGGCCAAACATTTGGGTGGCTAACGTTGATCAAAGGAAGGAACCAAACCCGGTGGATTCAAGTTGAACGCGAAAAGGATTGGAGGTGAACTTGTACCTGAGGAAGCTCGGATCTTCAAGGGTATGTTTGTTCTTCATATCTTTTCGTTTAATTAATAATTGTGCATAAAGGGTGATCCGGGTATATGGTTTGTAAATTTTTTTTAAACTCTGATTTTACACGTTTTCGCATTATTTTTGCAATTTGATTGCGTTCTTGAATATTACAAACCTAACAGTGGCATCAGAGCCAAACCTTTATGCAAATTATTAATTATTTTAATTTGATATGTATATTGATATGTGTTTAGAATAATTTATTTGGGCATAATTTTATTGTATAAAATTTAATTAAAAAAAAAACATACATCGTCGCGAAATCCGATTTCGCTGTACGTGGGTCATATTATTTATAAATCATGTTAGCTGCAGGAAATAGGCCACGTAAATTTATTTATTTTAAGGAAGGTACGGATCACGTGGCTTAACCAACTTCAAGGATTCTAAGTCACTAATGAAAGTAGTATGCACACAAGCCAATCATGTTTGATGGTAAAGCATATACTTTGTAACAATCTTATTCATTTATTAATAAAAAGTATTAATTTATTAAATGCTTTTAATTATCTACATGATCTTTGTTTTTATAATATGTGATAAACCCATAGTTTTAAGCAATGCTTTTAGAATAATGATGATGATCATTCTAATGAGATCTAAATTCTTAGAAAGCTTAAAACTAAAATAGTTCCCAATCATTGGATTACTAAATTGGGGATTAGTGAATCCGGATAGATTGGTACATACGTTGCTTGCTTCATTGGATGAGGATGATTGATCTCATGATCATTTGTGTGGAGACACTAAAGCAAGTATGTAGGTGCTTATTAGAGAATAAGTTCAATTGAACATTGGCTCGCTAAGGAATACCTAATGGAGTTTTTTTTTGCTCGTCAATAGGAATTCTGTAGTGATAGTAGTACAAGTAATCCTTGGACTTGAGATCATCATAGTATCTTGTGTATGATGAGTTATACTTTGACTTATTCCTTAAGACCCTTAGGGTATATCAAAGGGTATGCTTGGGTATAATAAGTTGTACATGGAGATAATGTATGATCAATAAAGAATCTACCACTTCTAATAAAAAAGAGAGAAATGTCCTATGTGATTCGATAAATGACAACCCAAAGTAGTCCTTGGCGGGGCGAGAATGAAATTAGAAAGGAGTTTCTAATTTGCATTATTTGGAGTTGTGCATTTAAGGATCGAAATACATATAATTAAATAAAATAAGACTTGATAAAGAATTCCATGTCTTATATTTAATTGGGACATTGTATGGTGGAAGGATTGAATTGTACTAAGTAACTATTTACTCAAAGGTTCTTTTATGATTAATGTTGAAATCTATATTATCCGAAAAGTCGATTTGATGTTAGGGAGAGGCTTATCCCTATGTAGAATAAATATTATTTAAATAAATTAATTGTTTAATTTATTTATTTAAATAAGATTAGAATTGTTCTAATTGATTTATTCACAACCTAGGTTTAATATGGAGAACCTAAAGGGTCACACCATAAAAGGAAGAATAATTATTTAAGAAGTTAATGGCATAATCGTAATAATATGTTAAGTATATTTAATTTAATCTATGGTGATAGAATAAATTAAATAGCTTAATATTTATTATTTAATATTTTAGAAATATTAAATATAAATTAATAAGAGAGTCTTATTAATATTATTACAATTATTATTATTTTAATTTCTAAAAGAGTTTAGGAATTAATTTAATATAAGTACTCTCATTTATTTCTAATAAGATTAGGAGGTTAAATTAATTAAAAGAGTTTAATTAATTATCCCTAATAAGATTAGGGAGCCTGATTAATTAAAAGAATTTAATTAATTAAATAAAACTCAATTCCTTAATTGTTAAGATGGGTTGTCCACATCTATAAATAAGAGGAGTCTTATTATGGGTGGTATGGGTTGTTGATTTTTCAACATACGTAATAATTCCAATTTGTTGGAGAGTACCCTTTTCTATAGAGATAGAAAACTAGGGTTTGAGCCATATACACCATCTTCTTGAATTTTCTTCTTCCTTGGTGGATCACCTCTAGAGGCCAAACATTTGGGTGGCTAACGTTGATCAAAGGAAGGAACCAAACCCGGTGGATTCAAGATTGAACGCGAAAGGATTTGGAGGTGAACTTGTACCTGAGGAAGCTCGATCTTCAAGGGTATGATTTATTCTTTATCTTTTCGTTTAATTAATAATTATGCATAAAGGATGATCCGGGTATATGGTTTGTAAAAATTTTAAACTCTGATTTTACACGCTTCGCACCTTTTTATGCAATTTGATTGCGCACATGAATATTACAAACCTAACAGTGGCATCAGAGCCAAACCTTTATGCGAATTATTAATTGTTTTAATATCTATATTGATATGTGTTTAGAACAATTTAATTGGGCATAATTTTATTGTATAAAATTAAAAAAAAAAAAAAAAAAGGATTCACGAAATCATTTTTTTTTCAAGTCTAACATTAAATTAAGGCGATTCACGATGATGAAGCATTCATGTTTTTAAAAAAAAACAATGATATCAAAATATAAAAAAATGTATGCTTTAAATAAATATATATTATTAGAAGGTTATTATTATTTTTTTGAAAAACAATGAGTTTATTTTAAATTAAAAAAAAAGGTTTATTTTAGTTATATATATATATATATATATATATATATATATATATATTTATAATATATATATAATATATATATATATATAATTATTTTATAATTAAAATAAAAGTTTATTTTAATTTTAAAATAAAAGTTTATTTTAATATTAAAATAAAAGGTTTATTTTAATTTTAAAATTAAAATCTTAACTAATAGAGTTGGAATTGGATTCCATGATAACTAATTAGAGTTGAAATTGGGATAAATAAAGGAGTTTATTTAAATATGAAATAGGATTTCATATTATTCAAAATAAAAGAGTTTATTTGTGAATAGGAAAGAGAATCCATGTTTCCTTAAATAAAGGAGTTTATTTAAATATGAAATAAGATTTCATATTATTCAAAATAAAAGAGTTTATTTGTGAATAGGAAAAGAATCCTAATTTTCTTAAATAAAGGAGTTTATTTAAATATGAAATAAGATTTCATATTATTCAAAATAAAGGAGTTTATTTGTGAATAGGAGAAAGATAATCATGTTTCCTTTAATATTTTTTTTTTACATGGAATTGGATTTCATAATTAATTAAAATAAAAGAGTTTATTTTAATTAAAGATTTTTATTTTACATGGAATTGGATTCCATAATTAATTAAAATAAAGGAGTTTATTTTGATTAAAGATTTTGATTAAAATAAAATAGTTTATTTTATTCAAAATAGGATAAATTAAAATAAAATAGTTTTATTTTGATTTAAATTTGGATTAAAATAAAGGAGTTTATTTTGATTCAAAAATAGATTTTATACTAACTAAATTTGCCCATTAAATGATATCATATATATATATTAAATGATTATTATTATTAATGAGATGAATATTATTTATTGATGCATATGGTGATGTGTATGATAATAAATGGGATTGATTATGGACTATTGACCAATTTGATTGGATTTTATTTTAGTTGGATGCATGAATGTATAGGTTTTATTAAATGGGGTTGCGAACCTCATCTTCTCTAATTTTTTCTTAATGTAAATTCTATCTCTCTCCTATGTACTTCCCTCGATCACGATCAAGGTTTCTATTTATTTTAAATAGTTTTGTAATAGGAATAGTTAGAATTAATTTTGAAAAATTGGAGATCAAGGAGCAAGGAGGCGCTTGAAGACCCGCTTTTGTAATGGAGCCCGGGTTTAAATGTAATAGTTATATTTAAATATTATTTCTTGCACCCCTAGGGTTTGACCTTTTGGTTCACTTGGTGGCTCTAGTGAACCAAACTAGAATAAAAGTCCATAATCAATCCGGGTAGAATATAGTATTCTATATGTGCATGCTTATACTATATATATATTATATATTATTCAAACATGCTTCAGCATGTTCATTAATATGACGCGTAGATTTTATATATATATATATATAATAAATACGCTAAACAAGATGAGACAAATTAATAACAAACCCCTCAAATTTTTATATTAAGTCCTAAGCGTTCAAAGATATTTGGAATATCTAACGTCGCCTTTCTAGCATGATAAAATTGATAGAGTATTAAATATTTAATATGAGTTTGTTGTGTCACCACAAGGCAAGTATTAAGTATTTAAGATGTTAATTTATCACATTTGATGCTTATAAAGAAAATTGAACAATATTGTTTTGTTGTGTCACCACAAGGATGATATTTTCTTTTTGAATATATGGAGTGCTAGGTTGGACTTAACTTGGATAATTTTGATTCGGATGTGCCACCACTTGATCAAAATAATCTAAGAGGCAAAATACAAGGAGTTGCATAGTTGATGTAATTGACAAAAGTTGTCTACCTATTTATTTATATATAGTTTGTTGTGTCACCACAAGGCTATATACATTTGAAATGGGATCCTTATTCTCACTAGCAAATCTTATAATTAGATTTTGCTTAGAACTATATAAGTGAGGTAATATAGTTTGAAGAAAATAGTGGAGATACCAATTTAAAACAAGACCTAAATTATTTTGGTAATTAATAAAAGAATGTATGTTAAAATGTTGTTAATTACAAATTCATTTACGTAATTTTACAATGTCTAAAATTACTATTATCGCTGAAGCATATTAGATGCTAAATTAATCGGAACCGAATTAAGCGGATTGGTTAAGGAATTTGAGAATAGTTCTCATAGTGAAAAGCTATCTTATGTCCTTAATACGCCTATCCTCGCAATGGTTGCGCATAATGCCTCGAGGAAGAGATTGCTACTTTTAGAAAGTGGCAAGATGATGCACACAAGCTCAACGCATCATGCTCGTATCCACGAGTAACAAGCTTCAGCGTCACTGAAACTATGGATACTTCTACTATACTCCTGCACGTCAAGTAGTTGATGGTGAGGAAAGTAGGACTGATAGATATCAGATATCTAAGGAGCTCTTCCGATCTAGAATGGCCAATGACACTATAGTACAGACAAAAAGTTCTTAACATAATCAATTTGATTGAACAATTAGGACAACGGGTTTTGTCATGGATGGGGAGTTGAGCCAAGATTTGATCTTGCACTCACTCCCGGACTCCTTTCACAATTGTTGTGAATATTTCATATGAACAAGCTAGATATCAGCTTTGCTGATTTGCTTAACATATTGAAAAATGTTGAGAGTCACTTTTCAACCAAGAAAGACCATGTCTTACTGGTAGGGGCCAAAGGATCTTCTGAAAAGAAGAAAGATTCAAAGAAGGTAAATAGAAAGGCAAAATAAAGGATAATAAGAACAAAACCGATTTGGATAGAAAGGAGTTTGCTTCCATTGCAATAAGCGAGAACGAAAGAAAAAGCTGCGAGAAGCATCTTGCAGAGGCTAACCAAAGAAGCTTAGTGAAGTTTTCTACATAATACGCTTTTTGTTCATGATTGAAATAAATTTTTATTTAAGTCAAGGTTCTACTTGGATATTGGATACCGACTTTGGTTATCATAAATATAGATTTATGAAGGGACCAAGCAGAAGTAGAAAGTTAAACAAATATAAGTAATCCTATGTGTTGAAAATGAAGCAAAGGTTGCTACATTAACCATAGAAATTTATAGTTTAGCTATGCCTATGGGAAAATCTATTAAGTCAATAAGTTGTTATTGTATTTCAGTTCTTGTAAGAAATATTATTTCCATTTTATTGTTGGACAATAAATTTTTTTTTTTTTTTTTTGGTATTATAATTAAGAACAATTGTTGTTCTATTTATAATAATAATGTTTCGTATAAAACTGGAATATTACTTAATAAATTTTGTATACTTGACTTACATGAAAATAATTTTGCATATTGAACAAATTAGTATAAGAAAAGGAGATGATCATTCAAAGAGTTGAATGTATGTATTTGTTGAAATACAAGTGTGAATTATTTGAAAGGTTCAAAGAATTCAGAAGTGAAACAAATTGACAAAGTATTAAGATTCTTTGATTAGATCAAGGAATAAATACTTGTGTAATAAGTTTCTAGATCATCTCAAATGGTTTTCTCATAATGGACGCCTCTTGATACGCAATAATTGATTGGTGTATCTGAAAGGAAAAATCATACCTTGTTGGACATGTAGTGCGGTCCATAATGATTTTACCAACATTCCAAAGATCCTCTAGGGTCATGTCCTAGAAATGGCTGCATATCTACGAAAAGGTAACCTCTAAATCCGGCCCCAAGACTCCATAAAAGTTATGGACAGGGAGGATTCCTAATCTTAAGTATGTTAAGATAAAGGGTTGTCCAACTTATGTGAAACTGTTTCAAAGGATAAGCTTGGGACAATATTTGACATGTACAGATTTGTGGGACATCCTAAAGTAAGTTTAGGGTATATGTTCTATAATCTTACTTAGCAAAAGGTGTTTGTTGCGAAACACGCTGCCTTCTAAGATAAAGGTGTTTATCATTGAAAAGGCTAGTGGGAGGATTATAGATCTTGAAAAGTTCAAGAACCACAAAACACTATAAGTCAAATAAGAGGAACCTATAGATAGACCTATTGTACCACAAATAGAATCGTAAATCAAGATGGAATAGTATCAAGATACCTAGGAGGTATGGATTAATCATGGATGATGATGATGAGGTACACATCATAGAAGATGATGATCCGAGTTACATTCGATGAGGTAAAGACTTCTAGTGTACTGAAAAAGGGTCGAGGGGAGCGTCGTGAAATTTCTAGTATTATATGTTGATATACTACGGATGAGGAATTACATACCAATGCTACAATCGGTAAAGATAAAGTTGTCTAAACATTCCTCCATGAATGGTTTGGGAAGAGTATCATTATTGGGGATATAAATCTATATAGATAGATTTAAGAGGATTCTCGACTTAACCCAAGGAACGATATTCATTTGATGCTAAAGTCGTTTAGCATGGCAAACTCAAGAGATGTCTCATGTCGATGAGCTATGGAGTGTATCTCTTAATAGTCCCCATAGACTCCAAAGAAGAGAGATCGCATGAGTGACAATCATGTATGCAATGAAATGTACGAGAGACGATGTTGATCGGTCCATATTTCGGAGAAGATCACCGTAAGACGGTGAAAAACATCTTAAAGTTCTTAACCTAAGCACTAAGGATGTGCATACATGGTGGGTCCGAATTAAAACTAGAGGGCTTAACAGACTCAAAGTTTTCAGAACGCACCAAGATGATGTAAAAATCCACTTTAAGGTAAAAGCGTTATCTCGAACAAATTGGTGCGTTGAATTGGAAAGGTTCCAAACAATGAAAGAGTTCTTGGTTTAGTGATAAAGACAAAGTATATAGCTATAAATGAAGTCGCAAGTTGATTGTTTGGATTAAAAGTTCATTCTGAGAACTAGGAATAGTTCCTAAGTCTCATCTTGGATCTAAACATGTGTTGTGGCACTTTCATTTGATTATTAGAATTATTGAAAGATGAGAAATCACTATAGAGATGGTGGACTCTCAAGAACAACATTACATATCCATTAACTAAAGCTTATCCAACAGCAGGATAATCGTCACTTAGAGAAGAAGAGTATAAGATACCATGACGATTGGCTTTAGTGCAAGTGAGAGATTGAAAGTAGTATGCACACAAGCCAATCATGTTTGATGATAAAGCATATACTTTGTAACAATCTTATTCATTTATTAATAAAAAGTATTAATTTATTAAAGGCTTTTAATTATCTACATGATCTTTGTTTTATAATATGTGATAAACCCATAGTTTTAAGCAATGCTTTTAGAATAATGATGATGATCATTCTAATGAGATCTAAATTCTTAGAAAGCTTAAAACTAAAATAGTTCCCAATCATTGGATTACTAAATTGGGGATTAGTGAATCCGGATAGATTGGTACATACGTTAACTTTGCTCATTGGATGAGGATGATTGATCTCATGATCATTTGTGTGGAGACACTAAAGCAAGTATGTAGGTGCTTATTAGAGAATAAGTTCATCGAGCGTGGCTCGCTAAGGAATACCTAATGGAGTTTTATTTTGCTGTCAATAGGAATTCTGTAGTGATAGTAAGTCAAGTAATCCTTGGACTTGAGATCATCATAAGATCTTGTGTATGATGAGTTATACTTTGACTTATTCCTTAAGACCCTTAGGGTATATCAAAGGGTATGCTTGGGTATAATAAGTTGTACATGGAGATAATGTATGATCAATAAAGAATCTACCACTTCTAATAAAAGAAGAGAAATGTCTATGTGATTCGATAAATGACAAACCGGTAGTCCTTGGCAATGAGAATGAAATTAGAAAGGAGTTTCTAATTTGCATTATTTGGAGTTGTGCATTTAAGGATCGAAATACATATAATTAAATAAAATAAGACTTGACAAAGAATTCCATGTCTTATATTTAATTGGGACATTGTATGGTGGAAGGATTGAATTGCACGGTAACTATTTACTCAAAGGTTCTTTTATGATTAATGTTAAAATCTATATTATACGGAAAGTCGTTGATCATTGGGAGGCTTATCCCTATTGTAGAATAAATATTATTTAAATAAATTAATTGTTTAATTTATTTATTTAAATAAGATTAGAATTGTTCTAATTGATTTATTCCTGGTAGGTTTAATATGGAGAACCTAAAGGGTCACACCATAAAAGGAAGAATAATTATTTAAGAAGTTAATGGCATAATCGTAATAATATGTTAAGTATATTTAATTTAATCCATGGTGATAGAATAAATTAAATAGCTTAATATTTATTATTTAATATTTTAGAAATATTAAATATAAATTAATAAGAGAGTCTTATTAATATTATTACAATTATTATTATTTTAATTTCTAAAAGAGTTTAGGAATTAATTTAATATAAGTACTCTCATTTATTCCTAATAAGATTAGGAGGTTAAATTAATTAAAAGAGTTTAATTAATTATCCACAATAAGATTAGAGAGGAGCGATTAATTAAAAGAATTTAATTAATTAAATAAAACCCAATTCCTTAATTGTTAAGATGGGTTGCCCACATCTATAAATAAGAGAGTCTTATTATGGGTGGTATGGGTTGTTGATTTTTCAACGTCACGTAATAATTCAATTTGTTGGAGAGTACCCTTTTCATAGAGATAGAAAACTAGGGTTTGAGCCATATACACCATCTTCTTGAATTTTCTTCTTCTTGGTGGATCACCTCAGAGGCCAAACATTTGGGTGGCTAACGTTGATCGAAAGGAAGGAACCAAACCCCGTGGATTCAAGATTGAACGCGAAAGGATTTGGAGGTGAACTTGTACACGAAAGCTCGATCTTCGAGGTATGATTTATTCTTTATCTTTTCGTTTAATTAATAATTATGCATAAAGGATGATCCGGGTATATAGTTTGTAAAATTTTTAAACTCTGATTTTACACGCTTCCGCACTTTTTATGCAATTTGATTGCGCACATGAATATTACAAACCTAACAACTAAGTCAGGATTCTTGTTATGGTATATATATATATATATTAATCATGATTGTTTTCATTTAAAGAAAAGGGATTCACGTGATTTTTTTTTTTTTTTAGATTAGGAACGTGGATGATGGATTCATGTTTTTTAATAAATATATATATATATATATATATTACTATATATATTATTATTTTTAATTATTTTATAATTAAAATAAAAAGTTTATTTTAATTTAAAATAAAGGTTTATTTTAATATTGAAATAAAAAGTTTATTTTAATTTTAAAATTGAATAATATATATATATATATATATATAATTATTTTAATCTTAAAATAAAAGTTTATTTTAATTTTAAAATAAAAGGTTTATTTTAATCTTAAAATAAAAAGGTTTATTTTAATTTTAAAATTAGATTTCATGCTAACTAATTAGAGTTGGAATTGGATTCCATGATAACTAATTAGAGTTGAAATTAGATTATATGTTTCTTAAATAAAAGAGTTTATTTAGATATGAAATAAGATTTCATATTATTCAAAAATAAAAGAGTTTATTTGTGAATAAGAAAGTGAATCCATATTTCCTTAAATAAAAGAGTTTATTTATATATGAAATAAGATTTCATATTATTCAAAAATAAAAGAGTTTATTTGTGAATAGGAAAAATCTGCGTTTCCTTTAAATAAAGGAGTTTTATTTTTTTACATGGAATTGGATTCCATAATTAATTAAAATAAAGGAGTTTATTTTGATTAAAGATTTTGATTAAAATAAAATAGTTTATTTTATTCAAAATTGGATAAATTAAAATAAAATAATTTTATTTTGATTTAAATTTGGATTAAAATAAAGGAGTTTATTTTGATTCAAAATTAGATTTTATACTAACTAAATTTGCCCATTAAATGATATCAATATATATATATATATATATATATATATATTAAATATTTATTATTCATGAGATGAATGTTATTTATTGATGCATATGGTGATGTTTATGATAATAAATGGGATTGATTATGGACTATTGACTAATATGATTGGATTTTATTTTAGTTGGATGCATTGAATGTATGGGTTTTATTAAATGGGTCTGCATGAACCTCGTCTTCTCTAATTTTTCGAATGTAAATTCTATCTCCTCCTATGTACTTCCCTCGACTCACGATCAAGGTTTCTATTTATTTTAAATAGTTTTGTAATAGGAATAGTTAGAATTAATTTTGAAAAATTGGAGATCAAGGAGCAAGGAGCTTGAAGACCCGTTTTGTAATGGAGCCCGGGTTTAAATGTAATAGTTATATTTAAATATTATTTTTTGCACCCCTAGGTTTGACCTTTTGGTTCACTTGGTGGCTCTAGTGAACCAAACTAGAATAAAAGTCCATAATCAATACGGGTAGAATATAGTATTCTATATGTGCATGCTTATACTATATATATTATATATTATGCAAACACGCTTCGCATGTTAATTAATATGACGCGTATTTTATATATATATGTGCATATGGCGCTAAATAAGATGAGACAAATTAATAACAAACCCTCAAATTTTTATATTAAGTCCTAAGCGTTCAAAGATATTTGGAATATCGAGCGTCGCTTTCTAGCATGATAAAATTAATAGAGTATTAAATATTTAATATGAGTTTGTTGTGTCACCACAAGGCAAGTATTAAGTATTTAAGATGTTAATTTATCACATTTGATGCTTATAAAGAAAATTGAACAATATTGTTTTGTTGTGTCACCACAAGGATGATATTTTTTTTTTGAATATATGGAGTGCTAGGTCGGACTTAACTTGGATAATTTTGATTCGGATGTGCCACCACTTGATCAAAATAATCTAAGAGACAAAAGAAAAGGAGTTGCATAGTTGATGTAATTGACAAAAGTTGTCTACCTATTTATTTATATATAGTTTGTTGTGTCACCACAAGGCTATATACATTTGAAATGGGATCCTTATTCTTACTAGCAAATCTTTAATTAGATTTTGCCGAACTATATAAGTGAGGGTAATATAGTTTGAAGAAAATAGTGGGAGATACCAATTTAAAACAAGACCTAAATTATTTTGGTAATTAATAAAAGAATGTATGTTAAAATGTTGATAATTACAAATTCATTTACAGAATTTCACAATGTCTAAAATTACTATCACTGCGAAGCATATTAGATGTTATTTAACCGGACCGAATTAAACGGATTGATTAAGGAATTTGAGAATAGTTCTCATAGCTGAAAAACAATCTTATGTCCTTAATACGCCTATCCCTGCAATGGTTGCAGACAATGCCTCTGAGGAAGAGATTGCTACTTTAGAAAAGTGGCAAGATGATGCTGATTGGCTCAATGCATCATGCTCGCAGATCCACGAGTAACGAGCTTCACGTCAAGATGAAACTATGGATGCTCCTACTATATTCCCGCACATCAAGTAGTTGATGGTGAGGAAAATAGGGACCGATAGATATCGAGATATCTAAGGAGCTCTTCCGATCTAGAATGGCCAATGGCACTATAGTAGGTCCTTAACATTATCAATTTGATTGATCAATTAGACAACGAGTTTTGTCATGGATGGAGAGTTGAGCCAAGATTTGATCTTGCACTCACTCCCGGACTCCTTTCATTAATTGTTGTGAATTTTCATATGAACAAGCTAGATATCGACCCCTCATTGATTTGCTTAACATATTGAAAAATGTTGAGAGTCACTTTCAACCAAGAAAAAACCAAGTCTTCTTGGTAGGGGCCAAAGGATCTTACGAAAAGAAGAACGATTCAAAGAAGGTAAATGAAAAGGCAAAAACAAAGGATAATAAGAACAATCATCGATACGGATAGCAAAGGAGTTTGCTTCCACTACAATAAGCCTAGACCTTCGGAAAGAAAGCTGCGAGAAGCATCTTGCAGAGGCTAACCAAAGAAGCTTAGTGAAGTTTCTTTTACATAATACGCTTTTTTTCATGATTGAAATGAAATTTTCTTTAAGTCAAGGTTCTACTTGGGTATTGGATACCGACTTTGGTTATCATAAATATAGATTTATGAAGGACCAGCGTAAGTAGAAAGCTAAACAAATATAAGTAATCTTATGTGCGGGAAATGTAACAAAGGTTGTCATATTAGCCATAGAAACTTATAGTTTAGCAATGCCTACGGGCAAATCAATTAAGTCAATAAGTTGTTATTGTATTCCAGATTCTTGTTAAAAAAATTATTATTTCATTTCATTGTTGGACAATGAAATTTTGGTATTATAATTAAGAACAATTGTTGTTCTATTTATAATAATAGTGTTTTGTATAGAAACAGGAATATTACTTAATAAATTTTGTATACTTGACTTACATAAAAATTATTTTGTAAATTGAACAAACTAGTATAAGAAAAGGAGATGATCATTCAAAGAGTTGAATGTATGTATTTGTTGAATACAAGTGTGAATTATTTGAAAGGTTCAAAGAATAGAGAAATGAAACAAAATGGCAAAGTATTAAGATTCTTTGATTAGATCAAGGAATAAATACTTGTACAATAAGTTTCTAGATCATCTCAAATGGTTTTCTCATAATGGACACATCCCGACACGCATAATAATTGATTGATGTATCCGAATGAAAAGTCGTACCTTGTTGGACATGGTGCGGTCCATAATGATTTTACCGACATTCCAATATCCTTCAGGATAATGTCCTAGAAATGGTCGTGAATATCTACGAAAAGGTAACCTCAAAATCCAATTTCAAGACTCCATAAAAGTTATGGATGAGGAGGATTCCTAATCTTAAGTATGTTAAGATAAAGGGTTGTCCAACTTTCGTGAAAAAGGTTTCAAAGGATAAGCTTGGGACAAGATTTGACAAGTGTGATTTGTGGGACATCCTAAAATAAGTTTAGGGTATACGTTCTATAATCCTACATAGCAAAAGGTGTTTATTCAATGAACACGCTACCTTCTAAGATAAAGGTGTTTATCATTAAAAGGGGCTAGTGGGAGGATTATAGATCTCAAGAGTTCATGATCCACAAAACACTATAAGTCAATTAAGAGGAACTCGTAGATAGACCTATTGTACCACAACCGAATCATAAAACCGGAATAGTCATCAAGATACCTAGGAGGTATGGATTCATCATGGATGATGATGATGAGGTACGATCATAGAAGATGATGATCCCGAGTTACATTCGATGAGATAAGAGTTCTAGTGTACAAAAGGGTCAATTGGGAGCATCGTGAAATTTCTAGTATTATATGTTGATATACTACATGATGAGGAATTACATACCAATGCTACAATCAAGAAAGATAAAGTTGTCTAAACAATCCTCCATGAATGATTTGGAAGAGTATCTTAATTGGGGATATAAATCAATATAGATAGATTTAAGAGGATGCTCGACTTAACCCAAGGAACGTATATTCATTTGATGTTAAAGTCGTTTAGCATGACAAACTCCAAGAGATGTCTCATGTCGATGAATTTATGGAATGTATCTCTCTTAATAGTCCCCAAAGACTCCAAAAAGAGAGATCACATGAGTAATTATCATGTATGCAATGAAATATACGAGAGACGATGTTGATCGGTCATATTCGGGAGAAGTTCACTATGAGTCGCTGAAAAACATCTTAAAGCTTAACCCAAGCACTAAGGATGTGATCATATTCATGGTGGGTCTAAATTAAAACTAGAGGGCTTAATGACTCAAGTTTTTCGAGACGAGACAGAAGATGACGTAAAATCCACTTTAAGGTAAAAGCGTTATCTTGGACAAAGTGGTGCGTTGAATCGAAAGGTTCCAAACAAAGAAAGAGTTCTTTGGTTTAGTGATAAAGACAAAGTATATAGCTATAAATGAAGTCGCAAGTTGATTGTTTGGATTAAAAGTTCATTACAGAACTAGGAATAGTTCCTAAGTCTCATCTTGGATCTAAACATGTGTTGTGGCACTTTCATTTGATTATTAGAATCATTGAAAGATGGGAAATCACTATAGAGATAGTGGACTCTCATGAACAACATTACATATCCATTAACTAAAGCTTATCCAACAGCAGGATAATCGTCACTTAGAGAAGAAGAGTATAAGATACAATGGCGATTGGCTTTAGTGCAAGTGGGAGATTGAAAGTAGTATGCACACAAGCCAATCATGTTTGATGATAAAGCATATACTTTGTAACAATCTTATTCATTTATTAATAAAAAGTATTAATTTATTAAAGGCTTTTAAATTATCTACATGATGCTGTTTTATAATATGTGATAAACCCATAGTTTTAAGCAATGCTTTTAGAATAATGATGATGATCATTCTAATGAGATCTAAATTCTTAGAAAGCTTAAAACTAAAATAGTTCCCAATCATTGGATTACTAAATTGGGGATTATTGAATGGGATAGATTGGTACATACGTTGCTTTGCTTTCATTGGATGAGGATGATTGATCTCATGATCATTTGTGTGGAGACACTAAAGCAAGTATGTAGGTGCTTATTAGAGAATAAGTTCAACCGAACGTGGCTCGCTAAGGAATACTTAATGGAGTTTTTTACTTACTGTCAATAGGAATTCTCAGTAGTGATAGTAAGACAAGTAATCCTTGGACTTGAGATCATCATAGTATCTTGTGTATGATGAGTTATACTTTGACTTATTCCTTAAGACCCTTAGGGTATATCAAAGGGTATGCTTGGGTATAACAAGTTGTACATGGAGATAATATATTATCAATAAAGAATCTACCACTTCTAATAAAAGAAGAGAAATGTCCTATGTGATTCGATAAATGACAACCCAAAGTAGTCTTTAGCTAAAGGAGAATGAAATTAGAAAGGAGTTTCTAATTTGCATTATTTGGAGTTGTGCATTTAAGAGTCGAAATACATATAATTAAATAAAATAAGACTTGTGAAGAATTCCATGTCTTATATTTAATTGGGACATTGTATGGTGGAAGGATTGAATTGTCGAGTAACTATTTACTCAAAGGTTCTTTTATGATTAATGTTGAAATCTATATTATCCGGAAAGTCGTTGATCGCTAGGGAGGCTTATCCCTATTGTAGAATAAATATTATTTATTTAAATAAATTAATTATTTAATTTATTTATTTAAATAAGATTAAAATTATTCTAATTGATTTATTCACATAGATTTAATATGGAGAACCTAAAGGGTCACACCATAAAAGGAAGAATAATTATTTAAGAAGTTAATGGCATAATCGTAATAATATGTTATGTATATTTAATTTAATCTATGGTGATAGAATAAATTAAATAGCTTAATATTTATTATTTAATATTTTAGAAATATTAAATATAAATTAATAAGAGGAGTCTTATTAATATTATTACAATTATTATTATTTTAATTTCTAAAAGAGTTTAGGAATTAATTTAATATAAGTACTCTCATTTATTCCTAATTGGATTAGGAAGGAAAATTAGTTAAAGGAGTTTAATTAATTATCCCTAATAAGATTAGGGAGCTTAATTAATTAAAAGAATTTAATTAATTAAAACCCAATTCCTTAATTGTTAAGGTGGGTTGCCCACATCTATAAATAAGAGGAGTCTTATTATGGGTGATGGGGTTGTTGATTTTTACAACATACTGACATAATTCCAATTTGTTGGAGAAGACGTTCTTTTCTATAGAGATAGAAAACTAGGGTTGAGCCAATACCCTTCTTCTTGAATCTTTATTTTTCCTTGGTGGATCACCTCTGAGGCCAAACATTTGGGTGGCTAACGTTGATCAAAGGAAGGAACCAAAACCGGTGGATTCAAGTTGAACGAAAAGGATTGGAGGTGAACTTGTGCACGAGTGGAAGCTTCGGATCTTCAAGGGTATGTTTGTTCTTCATATCTTTTCGTTTAATTAATAATTGTGCATAAAGGGTGATCCGGGTATATGGTTTGTAAATTTTTTTTAAACTCTGATTTTACACGTTTCGCATTATTTTTGCAATTTGATTGCGTTCTTGAATATTACAAACCTAACACTTGGATGTTACCAGTTAAATCTAGGTTGAGATCATTGAAAAGCAGCCAAAAAGGTTTTACGCTACTTACATGGTACTAAGGATATTATGCTTACATTTAGAAAATAGATAACCTTGAAGTTGTTGGTTATTCTAATTCTTATTTTCTTAAGTGTAAAGACGAAAAGAAATCTACATCAGGGTACATCTTTATGCTTTCAGGAGGCCTTATTTTGTGGAGAACTCATAAGCAGGAGTTAACTACCACTTCCACGATGATGGCAGAATATGTGGCTTGTTATCATGCTACTTGTCACGCCATATTATTAAGGAATCTTATTTCAAGACTTAAGGTTGTAGATTCTATTTCAAGGCCATTGAAAGTATTTTGTGATAATAATTATGTTGTTAGTTTTTTCCAACAACACCTTTTCGAGTGGTGCTGGACTATACCTTGACACTAAGTACTTATTTGTAAGACCCCAACTTATTATAAATAAAATTAAATTTTCTCTAATTATTATTGTAAATAATAATGTGTTAATTTGATATAATATTTTGGTTATGGGTGAAATGTGAAAATTTTGCAAAATAAGCAAGTGGTTATAAAATATTCATTGTTGTCGGGGAATATTCGTTTGGTCATGGAATATTCTTTTTGTCGGGAATATCCGTACGACGGCGCAGTCATTTGTGGGCCCATAACAAAATAACTGTCGGATGAAGAAATTGTTAACTATTTTAGAATTTGTTGTTAGGACTGTTTGGTTACCAACAACAAATAAAATTGTTACCTTTGTATAAAAATTTGGCAACCAACTGTACTATAAATAAAATATTTGTTTAATATTATTTGTAAATAATAACTAGAAACTTTTGGTTAACTGAAAAAAATAAAATAATAACCAAAAAAACCAATGTGAACCAACAAAACTATGTCATACATCTAATAGTAAAAATTAATACATAATTTCATCATCAGAAAATTTACAAAACAGTTCACAGTCAATAACCATAACAAATGGTATCAATTGTCCAAAAAAAAACAGGATGCATAACCAAACTTGTCTTCACTAACGAATCTGCATGGGTATTCTGTATCGGACTCGTATCCGCCTACTTGCTTGTTCCTCGCATGAATGAACAAATTAACGCATAATTTCTTCCGGCATTGCATGATTGGAAATGGATTGGGCATTTCAGAAATCTGTTGGTGAAGAATATGTTTCGCAAAATAAATAATAAATATACTACAGTCACTAAAAAAACAATCAACATATAAAGCAAATTAAAACAAACATCATAATATATGGAATACTAAAAAAATAGAAACACTGTAAACCTTACCCATCAACTTGTTCAGGTAAACCCTCAGCAAATTAAAGATCAATTATATCATGTTCCCCTTTGTTGCGATATGGTTCACTATCGAAATCAATATCAGACCTATTCTTCCAAAAACTACACCTAGACAATATTATGGGTAGAATGAAAATATATGGCTCATAAACATCCATAATATTTGTTCGCATGGCATTCCTGTTTTGTTGTAGAGAATTGTAAACTACTAAAACTCTACGATGCAAATCAAAAATAAGCAAAAACCAATGACCAGGAACTTTCATGTGAACGGGAAACATGACATAATCAACGACAACCCACGGTGTGTTTACATCCATAAAAAACCACGAATATACTCAGTATCATCACCATTGCCCAACAGAAGATTCTTATCAGCATTCTTATGACAATATTCCCCATATAAAGTAGTCAACTTGACATGGAACCAACAATCTGTTGTAGTAACTCTTAGTTGAATATTGTATGAGTGCATAGCCAACTTACGAAGGTAATAGAAACAAATGTTGATATGCTGAACCAAAAATAAAACCAAAAAACAATCAGATATAAACAATTAAAAAAAAATAAAAATTTATAATACAGGTATCCAAAACAGTCACAGCTAGTAACCAAAATAATAAAATAAGGTAACCATAACTAACAAACAGAATTACAGAAAATGAACAAACTCACATTGTCATCAAGCCACTGACCAGGGGTCTTCAACTTGTAAAACCACATTTTAGATGAAATTGGCACTGACCCAAATCTAAATGCAAGCTCGATTTTGTCATGGTTTCCTAGAAATTTTTCAATCCTTCAAAACAATAACATATTAGAAAGAGAGAACAAATGATTTTATTTCCTAGAAAAAACATACTATATAAATCTTAAACTCTAAATAACATAGTTTTTTCTGTTATTCAAGCCAATTCTAAACCACTGATCAAACATAACATCTTCAAATTTCGAAGGCATACCTATATTGGAAATGCAGACAGACCTTTGCATAATGGTCTATCATCCACAACATAAGAAGTTGAATCAGCTGAACCAAACTTCGACGTATAAGGACTCCTCAACACAGCACTCTTCGCAAATGTACGAACAGGCCTACCACACGGTTTAGATGCAGTTTTCTCAACTTCAACACAATGGAGTATATCCTGTGTCGTTAAAACCATCTCATCAAGTAATGACATGTCTAGTGCTTCAATTTTACTCCCCTTTAAAAATTTTCAAGACATGACACAAAAAATAAATACAAAATCAAAACAGAGTCACTAGTAACAAAAACACTATATCAAAGTAACCAATACAAATTGTGAAGGTAACTAATGTTGAAAAAAATACAAACCTCAATGGGGGTAAAAACAACAATCTCTTTTCCAGTAGACTGACTCAAAATATCAAAACTTAGAATGTCATTGTCCTTTTTAGTCTGTAAACATAAAAAACATCCAATTGATCGATATAACACGAAAAAAATATAACATAAGATAAACAAAAAAAAATGCCTAACCTTTTCATCATCCACATCAATGTGAACCCCTCTAGGGGTAAAAATAATAATTTCTTTCCCATGACTACGCCTTCAAATATCAGAATTTGAATTGCCATTCTTGTTGTCAATCTGTAAAAAAATAATAATTAATCATTGATTTAAAAAACATGAAACACAAATGAAAATCAAACATATATGTAAACATTTGCATTGTCTTCTTCAAACTGAATCCCACCAACCCCACCAACATCGGCATCAACACTTCCATGAAACTGTTTTGCATTGTCGGAACCTTCGACTACAACATCATCCTCAACAGTCATAACATCATCAACTACATCATTAACATTTCCATCATCAACATTATCATCCAACTCAACATCATCATCATCATCAACATCAACATAGTCATCATCATCATCATCATAATCATCATCAACAGTTATATTTCTCTGTTTGCTAGAACTAGACTGGTCATATAACTGCTTTCTCAACATCTTCTTTATTTTCCTACAAATCTGAATATGAAACACTTGCAATTCATCCTTCAATTCAACACCCAAATTCTCAATTTCTTTCTTCACCTCCATCACCTTCTCTTCCAAAGGCTTCACCGTGCATCAATAATATTTTTCACATCGGAAAGAGAAAATCTAAGGTCTTTATCCTTCATGGATGTTTCAACTTTAATATCAGCAATATTAGCTCCGCTATCACTTCCACTGAAAAAATGAAAACCACCTAAATCCAAACGCACCTTCTCATCCTCCGTAGGAATAAGATTTTGAATAATCAACTGAAACATATTAATAGCAACAAATATATCATGTCAGAAACATTAAACATATAACTGAAACAAAACAATACAAAAAAAATATTTAAGTCAGTAACCAAAAACATATATAAAGCTAACCAAATATAATGTAAATGGTAACCAGCATACTTGACCAGAACCAAAAACCAATTCATTCAAATTCTCATTCTTAGGAGCCTTTCCTAACTCCCTCCATCTAAATAATCTGAATTCTGAAACATGATCATCAATACAAAAGCCCCTGACTTTCAATGTAGGAATTGTTTCAAACAAAAAAACTTGAAACACATAAGGTAATCCATTCAACTTGTAAGATTTACAATAACTTTCCCCGTAAAAATTGTATATCACCCCACCATATTTATCCTTCTTTACATGTCCCTTAACAGCAAGGGATAGTGAATTCTTTGTCTGTTCAAAAGCAAATTCTCCCCACTGATAACTTTTAATATCGCCATAAGACAAAAAGTTAACAAAGCTTCATCAACATAATTGTCAGACACAGTAGCTAATATGAAATTAAAAACCAAGAATATGATGGACATCTTAACTGCCTCATCATCATCATCATCAAAAAAAGCACTCCTATATATCCTCCCGATATTAGAATGGGTTACAACCTCATTTCCAAAATATTTCTCCACCAACATATTTTCCATCTCCTTGAAACCATCAATGTCTTCATCTCCTTGCCAACTCAAACCAGAAATTAAACAAAATTCCGACAATCCAAATCTTACCCTTCTCTCACCAAATAAAAACCACATCTCCCCGTTATCCCTTTGATAAACTTCCATAACCAAAGCATGATGGATTATCTGTGAAAACATTTGGGGTTGCCCAAAATCTAAAATTTTTCTAAAACAAGACAACTTAAACTTATTCAACTGTACTTCAGATAATTTATTCTTAATAACAGTTGGCACTTCCATATCACACTAATAAATAATTGTTGCAGTAAAATTTCGATGATGCTCCTTATAAAATAGATCCCAAATCTGAAAATACAATAAATTACATTACGTACACATTAACCAAATCAAAATAGAACATCATTAATAAAACTAACCAAAACTATACAATCAACATTATCCAAATATACTATAAGTAGTAACCAAACAATATCAGCAAGTTACCAAAACCAAAATTAATCTGACTATTTAATATATAACAAATTATATAGTAACCAATTTAGAAAATAATAGTAACAAAACCTCCACTCAAAAATAACATAACCATTTTACCACATACAATATAAACATTCATCAATCTCCAACTCTAGTGTAATAAAACACATTTTAATAACTATATAATCATCAGTTTCCAAAAATATAAAAGTTAGTAACCAAAACTCAATCAGCAAGTTACCAACACAACATAATCAACCTCTATAATGACAAAAATGTAATCTAGTGACCAAAATAGAATAAACTAGTATCTGACACTCCAATCAGAATGAAAACAATCATTTTATCAACTACAATTTGAACAACAATGACACTACTCAGAAACCAAATTAAACAGCACCATATACCAAAACATCACCATACACAAAAACAAAAACACAAGTAACCAAAAATAACTAAAAATCCATATTCTTAAGAAAAATTAAACATAACAAACCTTCAGATGTTTTTGGAGGGGAACAATTTTTCGGTTATGAGCCTCAACTTCATCCTCTTTCCCAACTTTTTTGGAGAACCTTCAAAATCAAAATCAATATATATATCAATTTTTTAGCCTTCTTATCCATATGGCTCCCCAATTTATTATCTTTAACATCTGATTTCACCACTAACTTATTCCCCTGTTTTGGGGACTTTCACAGACTATCCTTCACCTTCACATATGTCTTCAAATCTTCACATAATGATCATCTCTAATTCGTTTCCTCTTCCTATCACTCTTCTTATCTCCCATTCCCTCCATGCTCTTTCTCGTAGCAACCATCACAAATAAAAACAGAAGAAAACGAAAAATGTAGTACCAATAAAGGAGAATCAACCGAACAACTTACAAATAACCACGAACTGAAGAAGAAGACGACAACGATGAACTAAAGAACCAATCGACGACGACGAATACCTACCGGAGAGAATGACCGACTCAACTCAGAAGAAAATAGGTTTGCTTAGAAAGTTCCCAAAACACAAAATAAGGGTTTCTAAAAGAAAAAGAGACGACAAATAGATAAACACGAAATTCAAAATGAAACACGATGCCACAAAAAGCGTGAACAGTTTATTTTTAAAAAAAAAACTGAATTGCCATGTCATCAGCACATTAAATCACACAACTAAATTAAAGGAAGAATAAATTCACTAATTATATAAATAAAAACTTTAAATGCATTAATTGTGTAAATATTTTATGAGTGCACTATTGTTGTAATAATTTTTAAAAATGTGCTAGAAAATGTAATTGTTCCATAATATTATCATCATTAAAATCACAAAAGATTAAAAACCAATAAAGAGATGGTTTGAATCCAACAGAAAAGTTGTTGGTGCAGAACGTGTACAGAAACACCAAAAGTAGCTGGAGCAAACATATCTTACTTCCTGCGGGAACCATCTTTCCAAAGACTTGAAAAAATGAAGGTACAAATCCTGATCATTGGCTTTAGAAAACTCATAAGAGGGTACAGGCATCAAATTAGTTAGTGAAGACTAATCAAATGTTAATAAATTTCTCATAATAATAGTTGATGTTCAGAAATTATATGCAGTTTCCTAATTGTGATGTAAAATGTTCTTCAGTTTCCTTATCATCTTCCATTGCTCGGGAAAAAAATTAGTTAAATGACATTTATGCTAACAATATATAAATTTTGAGTTTATATTTAATTCCAATCAAATTTGAACAATGCCGAAAACATCTAATACACCTCGACACACAGCAAGCTTGTTTTTTGGTAAAACTTTTGACATCATTATTTTGACAAACACCTTGCCTGCAAACCCAAATAGGGACACTAATTATGCCCGTTGAGAAGCCGATAATCAAGATTTTTGAAATTTTTTGTTGGTATAGGGGTATTTAGGTAAAGTGCCCATCTTAAATATAAAAATAGTTTTTTATTGAATTTTTTTGTACTCCCTTCATTCTAAAATATAAGATCATTATTAATTTTTTAAAGTTAATTTGATATATTTTTAAAATCAAAATTAATATAGATTGATTTATTTTAGTCATTGTAAATACAATGATAAATATTATAAATTATCTAAAAATACGGCTAATTATAAGATTTATTTTATTGTAATTTTCAATAAATTTTATTAATTTTCAATAAGTCAAATTGACCTTATATTATAAAGAGAGAATTTTTTTTTGAAATCTATATATGATGAATTTTATTATTCCCTTTGTTTCACAATAAAAGAGTCATTTTTGAATTATTTTTTTGTTACACAAAATATTCATCTATTTATTGCTAGTAGTAAAAAATGAACCGATATTTTTAAATTTGTTATCGTAATTTCATTTCAGGTCATCAATATTTAAATTTATATATATTACAAATGAGACATTTTTATATATAATGAAGAGAGTAATTTTAATTTTTTTTATTTAATTACAAAGACGCCCCTCTTGATGAAATTTTTACGTCCGCCCCGTGCTTCAAACATCACTCCCTCGTTCCCAACCACGTCCTCTGCCACCTCATTTTCGATTTCACCCCTTGTCTCCACCTTAACCTCCCGATTTTCCTCCTTGGAGACCTAACATTACACTATCATTCGTCTTATCATTTGAGGTCAAAGAAAATAATTTAAAATTCTAATATTATCGTATAATTCGGGACTTGAATTCTTACATTATCATAAACCCTAGCATTGCCCCGTATATAATTAATCATGATGGGTCATATATATAATCCATTAATTCGGACTTTAATCTCCTTCACTGAAGTGGCATGTATTGAACCTCAGCGTCCGTCCATCACTGAAGCAGTTAGATCATTTAATGAACAATCTTCAGCATTGTCTCTCCCCGACCCTGAGCTACCACCACCTGTAAAAGCTGGTCGTTTGGGCGAGACCAGTTTTATGTGTTCATTGCCAAACATAGCAACAACATCAGACATGGTAGGTCTATCAGCAGGACTTTCTTCAACGCACAAGAGACCGACATGAATGAATCTCAGTGGCATAAATGAGGAAGGGATTTGCATACAGTCTTCAATCAGCTCGAGTGCCCTGTCATTTTTCCACAATTCCCATACCTGAAAGGTAAAGAAACTTTTATAATGCCATTTGATGATAGATTGTAATCCCAAGTGGAAAGGTGGTACTATAGTATCCCCTTCGAGGTATCAAATAACCTTAAAAATGATAAAACATAGTCCATGAAATTAAATAACAAACAAATTATGGGATAAAATAGTCCCAAATATTGTTAAATTAGAACAAATAATCTTATCCCACCCACCAGTTTTGCAAACAAATAGCCCAACTATAATCAAGAGTGCATAAAAAAAATATATAACGGATTGTTTTGAAAAGCATTAACTTACGTATCCAATAAGACTAAGGCAATTGGAGTGACGAAAGCCAATGTTCTTTTTCCCACTAAGAATCTCTAGTAGCAAAACTCCAAAGGAAAAGACATCAGACTTTATCGAGAAAAGTCCCTCCATGGCATACTCTGGGGACATATAACCACTGCATTTTGGGTCGTAATATGATTTTTAATTAAAGAAGTAGTTGCAATGGGAGTGAGATCAAGTATTTTATACTTAGATGAGCAATTTACTTACTAAGTTCCGACAATCCGATGTGTATTTGCCTGCAATACATCTCCTCCAAAAATTCTTGCCATGCCAAAATCAGATATCTTGGGGTTCATGCCACCATCCAGCAAAATGTTACTAGCCTTCAGATCTCTATGAACTATACGTAGTCTGGAATGCTGATGGAGATAAAGAAGTCCTTGGGCTATGCCTTCAATTATGTGAACCCGCCTTCTCCAATTCAATATATCACGTTTACAAGGATCTGGATTGGTGCCCGTATCAAAATATTGACAATCATCAGTGCCAGATCATAGAAATTCAAATATGACTATGAAATAAATAAATGGGCCAATGACTATGTTAATCACTAACCAAATAGAAAACAATCCAAGCTTTTATTGGGCATGTACTCGTAGATTATAATTTTCTCATCTTGCTCAATGCAGCATCCCAAGAGTCTAACAAGATTCCTGTGCTGGAGTTTGGCAATCAACACTGTTTCATTTCTCAGCTCTTCCAACCCTTGTCCAGACCTTTTTGACAGCCTTTTCACTGCTACTGACTGCCCATCAAGCAAGTTACCCTGAAAGCTGAGAATTAGTCTTTTGTAACAGTAAAGTTGTGTATGGCAGAATAAATAAGTAGATAAAATTATGGCGTGTGGGGAAAATCTTTAATATATAGCCAAAATAGCACAAACTTCTTCCGTGTCCTGGTACGGGAATTTTGAGCCTTAAAATACACAGGTAATAAAAAAATATTATCTGATGTGGGGAGCCTCATAATCATAGCCCATTCGTATAGCAAATTGGAGTTATATAAATAAGCATTACCTTGTAAACAGGTCCAAAACCGCCCTCTCCAAGCTTGTTTGCAGTAGAGAAGTTGTCGGTTGCAGCCGATATGCTTGAAAAACTGAACTGTGGCAAGTCTATAACCTTCTCCTTTCCTCCCATTATGTTACCAGTGATGATATTATCCGTGTTCACTTTACTGCTAATATCCAAATTAAGTAATAATAGATTCTGGTTTGTTTCCTTAGCCTCTGTAAATTTAGGGATACAGAATAACTAGTCAATTGACAGGTATGTGAGCAAGGAATTTGCATTGCAAGTTTTTGAAGATTCCAGGAGTGAAGCTGAAAAGTAAATATAAGCAAATGGTGATTGCAAGCCTATGGGAAAAAATTAAAAATATAAAGTCAGATTTTTACCTTTTTGGTTACGCTTTTTTCTCCAGATATGACATAAGAGATAAACCAATGAAATACAGATGAGAAGCGGAAGGGTAATGGACAGTACTAGACGAACAAGCAACTGTTTTTTGTTTCCTGAATCACCTGAGGATCAGAAAAGAAAACAAAAGTGTTAGACAATGAAGCAACACTGCAACATTTACCGTTTGAAAGCATCTCACTTTTTGTAACTGCTTTTTTATTTCCTGAATCACCTGAGGATCAGAAAAAAGAAAACAGAAGTGTTAGACAATAAAGCAACACTGCAATATTTACCATTTGAAAGCATCTTACTTTTTGTAACTGCTTTTTTATTTCCTGAATCACCTTATGCTCAGAAAACAAAAGTCAGAGACAAAAAAGACAACACTACAACATTTATCGTTTGAAGGAAACTCACTGTCTAAAGAAAGGTCAGAAGATTTGAGATAGATATCTTCTCCAGAATCCAAATCTGATAATTGTTCCAAATCCACGAGATCACCATTCCATAATAAACATCGACGACTACTGCTGGCATAAGCAGTGCAAGAGCAGTTTACTGAGCATGCAAATTCACATACATAACGACTCTCAAAATCCAATATTTGTGAATATGCAGGCAATCTAATGTTGTTTAAACGTCTAAATCCTGATTTATTATTCTCATCACATACCAGGGGTTCCCTCCTCAAACACCCACCAGATGAATCATTTGATGTCCAATCGTTTGGAAACCGGGGTTGAAAACCTACAAGACATGTACATCTGGGAGAGTTATTGTTGTTGCAAACTCCAAAAGCCCCGCAGGAAGCAAATACCTCACATGATTGTGCAGGTTCTGCCAGAAAGACTGCCCAGCTTTGGCGGCTCTCAAGCCATATCAATAGCTTCATCTGTCCGGTATAATCCACAACATGTCTAGAATATGTAGAACTTGCATCTGAAATATTATACGTAAAATAAGTAATTTGCTCATTTGAGACATAGCTGAAACTAAACCTGCTGCTGAAAAGTGCTGATCCAGATGTATAACGGAAAGCATGCCCATCCCAAGCCCCACTCCTCCAGATTATCTGTGACTGGTTCCTCCAGACAAAAAATTCAGCGCTGCCTGTAGGATCCATTCCTAAGGAAAAAATCCCTGGAGATGGGTCATTTGAATTCCTCCATGAAGTGAGGACCTGTGTTTTGTTAGTACTACTTTTATCGAATCCGACCTTTCCACCTGGTAGCAAAGTATCAGTGGGGTAGTCAAAGCTCTGCCATATCACACTAAATCCATCACTCAAAACAAAATTTCCACTGTCAAGGAGCACCAACTTGGTGGCTTCTGATGAACTCCTACCAGTAGAAAGATTGCTGGACCAAATTGGCAAATTTATATCACTAAAGATGATCAAATTACCATCTTCAGAGAGTAATAGGTGGGAGTTGTCAGAAACATGAAGAAGGGGTGTATCTCTATTTGCTACCCATACTACTGAACGAACTGGGATCTTTTTGTACCATATACCAACATACAGGTTTTGAAAAGTACCTGGAGCGAAGAAACCCAGTTCAAATATTTCTCCTTTAGATATTAAGGTTTGATTTACATACAGAGATTGACCTAATGAGATTGTGTCACTTCCAATGCAAACCTTAGAAGTGCAGAGCATATAGAGAAGCATGAGAATTAGCCGGAACAAACCTGTTTTGCTTGCAGGAACCATCTTCCTAGAGATTGAATTTCAACACGAAATGTACAGAAATACTAACCTTTATGATGAAGAATTCATTAGAAATGATACAGTTGGTACAGATTAACTACTGATTAGTCAGTGAAGACTAGTCAATATTTCACCACTGTTTTTCATGCTATAAATAATACTATAATGAAGGAGGAGGCAAAAATGTCAAAGCTTGGAAAATAAAATAATATACAAATAAATAATAATATACATATGATTTTTCCAATTGACTCAAGGGCATGGCTGACTTTGAATACAAATATTGTTCAAAAGATGCCCAAAATTAGACTTCACTACCCAAACAAAATTAAATGAAATTCATTCTAACAATATTATGAATTTTGATTCTATATAATTCCAATCAAATTCGAACAATGCTGAAAACATCTAATACACCTCGACACACAGCAAGCTTGTTTTTGTTACAAACTTTTGACATGATCATTTTGACAAACACCTTGCCTGCAAGTTACAGTATACCCCAGAAGCAAACCCAAAAATGGACATTAATTATGAACGTTAAACTCGCAAGAAGCCGATGATAGCTCCAACAATTCGTCAGGAGTTTTGATTTGTGGTCCGTCAGTCGGTGAGTTATCCAAGTTAGATATAAATAATAATTATATTAACGACAAGTATTTAATATATATATATATATATATATATATATATATATATATATATGGGAAATAATATGTAGAATCGTTATTTATTAATTTGTTTATTAACTAACGCCATTCATTCAAATTCAAAATTGTAGTTAATTATTGAGATAGAAAGACTTACCGCTAGAGAGAATAATTTGGCCGCTAGAGGGAGTAGCGGTAGAGATAAAAGAAATTGATTAATTAATCGATTATCCTAATTATTCTCGTACATATATACTACTTATTAATTATTTAAATAAAATAATAAATAATTATAAGGATAATCGATAATTATCTTTATACTTATCCTTATACTTATTAACAAAATAAGTATGTATAAGAATAATTACTAATTATTGTTTTATTATTTTTAATTATAAATAGGAATTATCAATGGCGTATTGGATCATTTATATATATATATATATATAGGATATATATATATATATATATATATATATATATATATATATATATATGGAAATGATCCGGGAATACGTTAAAGCTATTAACCCGGTTTAACTAACGCTCATCCAAAAATGAGATTTGAGATAGTATGTACCATAGAGAGGTAGTAGCGGCCAACAATAAATTTTAAAATCCTCTCTGCTAGGCGCTAGTGGGAGTAGCGGCCAACAACATTTTTTTTGTCTAATTACTGATTATCCTCTTACATACTACTTATTAATCTGTCAAATAAAATAATAAAAAATTATAAAAATAATTATAAGGATAATCAGTAATTATCTTTATACTTATCCTTATACTTATTAACAGATTATCCTTATACTTATTAACAGATTATCCTTATACATATTACTTATTAATTAATCAGTAAAATAAAATAATAAAAATATATAAGGATAATTATAAGTAATTATGCTCGATAATTATCTTTATATTTATCCTTATACTTATTAACAAAATAAATATGTATAAGAATAATTACGATTATCGTCTTATAATTTTTAATTATAAATAGAAAATAGTGATTGAGTTTATATATTTGAGTATGAATATAATATAAATTCAATTATTATTTCTATTTATAATTAAAAATTATAAGACGATAATTATTAATTATCATTATACATACTTATTTTATTAACAAGTATAAGGATAATTACTGATTATTTTTATAATATTATTATTTTATTTTATTGATTAATAAGTAGTATGTAGGAGGATAATCAGGATAATCAGTAATTAAGCCAAATTTTTTTGTTGGCCACTACTCCCACTAGCGGTTGGGCCAAATTTTAAAATCCTCTCTGTTGGCCGCTAGAGGGAGTAGCGGCCGCTACTCCCTCTAGCGGCCAATAGAGAGGATTTTAAAATTTATTCTCGATCACATTACTCCTCTAAGCGGTGAAGATTCATCTCGACCATTAACTCTAATTTTGGACTATTTGGATGAGCGTTAGTTAAAACAGGGTTAATAAATAATGTATTCACGGATCATTTCCCGTATATATATATATATATATATATATATATATATATATATATATATATATATATATATATATATGAGAAATGATCCATAAAATACGTTAGTCAGAGGGATTATTTCAACTAACACTCATCCAGTCGTCCAAAATTATGGTGAATGGCTGAGATGAGGGCCAATAGCTACTTCCTCTAAATTCACCAATCAAAACGATCAGAGTGTTTTGACCGGCCGCCAGAGAAATGTGAACAACAAAAAAATTTGGCTTAATTATGGTTATCCTTATTATCCTCGTACATACATACTACTTATTAATCAGTAAAATAAAATAATAAAAAATTATAAGTATAATCAGTAATTATCCTTATACTTATTAATAAAATAAGTATGTATAAGCATAATTAATAATTATCGTCTTATGATTTTTAATTATAAATAGGAAATAGTGATTGAATTTATATTATATTCCTACTCAAATATATAAACTCAATCACTATTTCCTATTTATAATTAAAATTATAAACCGATAATCAGTAATTATTCTTATACATACTTATTTTGTTAATAAGTATAAGGATAAGTATAAAGATAATTACTGATTATCCTTATAATTTTTTTATTATTTTAGTTTATTGATTAATAAGTAATATGTATAAGGATAATGTGACGCCCCAAAATTAGGTATACATCACCCATCTTGGGTCGCCACTTACATAGTGCATGTAATTTAAAAATACAACTTACTAACATAAGCTGCTGTGTGCAATACGACATATAAATCGTGAGTTTAAATACAAATATCGTCTACTAGATATTATACAAACTCAAAAAGGAGTCCTCATTACAATTATTATCACACTATTTCACGAATAGTGAGGACTACTAATGCTATCTTCAGGACCATCACTCGTTTCCCGACTCGTCCCCGCCTATATTCTCATTTCACGAAGAGAACAAGTGAAAAAGAAAGGGTGAGCTCAACTAGCCCAAGAAGAAATATTATGACTAAGATAATGCGAACAAATTATCAATAGTCTTCAACAATGTTAAAGCGATAAAATACAATAGACAACGGTTTAAGCTGCGCAATGAATATCGCAATCCATTAAAAGAGTCAAGTAGAAAATAAAGTCTACTATCTTTTAGGTTTTAAAAGGTTTTCATCATCTTTGTTATAGTTGAGACTCGACTTTAATAAATATTCCACATCATCGAATCACCCCGCACTTACACTGGCTAAGGATATTCTTTAGTATCACGACCACAATTATTCATGCACTACACGGCCAAGAATATTTGTGTATTCATTAATGGTCATGATCATGCCAACAATCATCCATCAATGCACTACGGACCACCGAGGATTTTTACCACATCATTTGTAACATTACGGTCCATGATTACAATCGAATAGTCTCTCGTCATAATCATACCAAGTCCATCTATGCACTACAGGCCATGAGATGACTTTAAAAAATATAAACATGAGGATGATGACAATGATATAAGAATTCAATAAAACAAGTTCAAGAATTATTTAATCCAGAATTATTAACGTCAAATTATCAACATGATCTTTGTTTTATAGAGTAAAATTCAAGAATGATCGGAAGAATATTTTCATGAAAAGATATCTTTGGATGAAACGCAAATATCAAGGATATTCCACTAATTTCATGGAGTATAGAAGTCAAAGTTTTAACCAATTGGGTATAATAAAGAATGGAATAACAAAAGAAATCACCATGCATGCGATAGAGCGCATGCATGAGTTATTCCAATGTAATAATAAAAAAGAAGTCGAGGTGAAATTCACAACGGTGGATGTTCCAACGAATAATAAAGATGGAAATTAAAAACAAGAGAGGATATTCCAGCGAGAATAATAAAGATGGAACCAGGTCGGTGTAAAACACACATGATAGGATATTCCAACGAGAATAATAAAAAAAGCGGAACCGGTCAGGTGTAAAACACATGTGACAGGATGTTCCAATGAGAATAATAATAAAGAGGCGGAACCGGTCGGGTGTAAAAACACATGCACGAGGATGTTCCAATGAGAATAATAGAAGAATGTCACCAAGTATAGGGTAAACCACTTATACAAAAGTTATTCCAGCGAGAATAATAAGCAATGGAATAACAACAGTTCTCTTCGTGAATAAGAAAGAATAACACCCCTTACATTTGGTAGGAGTTTGAATACTACTTGAGAGTGTAGTAACAAAATACTCTTCTTCTTTTCTCTTATTCTCTCTATACTTTCTCTCTCTATAGCTTGAATGAATTCGTGAAAAATAATGAAGCCCTAGGCCTCTATTTATAGAAGATTTCTAGCTTAGCACTTTTCTTAGTGTGAAAAGGCAAGTGGCTTGACGAATATTTGGTTTGGCCTTTGTAATGTGAAACGACAAGTGGTTCGGCCTTTGTAATGTGAAATGACAAGTGGTTCGACGTCTCGGTAAAGGTAATTACTATTAACGAAGGTAAATACTATTGACGAAGGTAAATACTATTCACAAGGGTAATTACTATTAACGAAGGTAATTACTATTGACGAAGGTAAATACTATTCACAAGGGTAATTACTATTTGACGAAGGTAATTACTATTGTGAAGAGACTCTTAGATGATGACATATGAGCCCCCCATAAAATAATCAAACTTACCACAAATCATTTTTTTTTCATCAACACATATTTAATCTTTCAACAATTATTAATCATTTATAACTTGTCGTCTCAATTATTGATTTAATACTATAACATATTATACTGAGATGATCTTTGTGACAATAATTGAATCAATAATATAAGAGATATGATCAAAGAATTATCTGTGTAGCAATAATTGAAAGCATAAATTTGAGTGACTTCTCACGTAAGCATCAATAATCAATCTGGTGTCTACTATGCAACTTCTGGCATATTCTTTGTACTTTTACCACCGGGTAGTTCAACAGTTTTAACGGTAACACCTCCGTAGTTATTTTTATAAAATATTTTTGTCGTTTTTCAATCCGACAATAATTACATTATGGGGTCCACCAATGATTGAGCCGTTATGCGAATATTCCCTAATAAAAAGAATATTCCCCGACCAAACGAATATTTTATAACAACTTGCATACTTTGCAAAATTTATAAATATTACCCACAATTATAACATTATATCAAATTTATTCCATAATATTCAAAAATAATATTTATAGAAAAATTCATCTTTATTTATAAAAGCTGGGGTCTTACAACCTCCCCTTCTTATGAAATTTCGCCCTCGAAATTAGGGTACGTACCTGGTATGTTGAAGAGGTAAGGATACCTTGATTTCATTTCAGATTCTAACTCCCAAGTCATTTCCTCAACATCGTGGTTCCTCCACAAAACTTTGACTTGAGGTATAACCTTGGAGCGTAGAATATGTTCCTTCTTATCAAAATTTGAGCAGGGAACCTCTTCATACGCCAAATCTTCCGCTATTTTCGTAGGTTCTAACTCAATAATATGGTTCGGGTCTTTCACATATTTACGTAACATAGATATGTGAAAAACGTTATGAACACGAGACATATTTGGCGGTAAAGCGAGTCTATAGGCCACAGTTCCTACTCGATCGAGGATTAAAAATGGACCGATGAATCGAGGGTTAAGTTTTCCTCTTTTTCCAAATCTTGTAACTCCTTTCCATGGAGCAACTCTTAACAACACATGATCTCCTATATTGAATTCCACGTCCTTTCGATGAAGATCAAGATAACTCTTTGTCGATTTTGTGAGGTTTTTATCGTTGGCCGGATCGTTTGAATCTTTTCCGTAGTCATACGTACTCAACTCCGGTCCCAACAACGTTGCTTCACCCACCTCATCCCAAAGATATCTTGGAGAACGACACTTTCTTCCATACAACGCTTGAATGGAGCCATGCCAATACTTGCTTGATAAGCTGTTGTTGTAGGAAAACTCCACCGATGGTAAGAACTTGTCCCAACTCCCCTTGAAATCAAGAACACGAGTCTTAATAGATCTTCAAGAGTTTGAATAGTCCTCTCCATCGTCCGTCGTCTCGAGGATGATATCTTTGAAGCTAAATCGTAAGTCTGTGCCCATAGCTTTTTGCAAACTAACCCAAAATCGTGAAGTGAATCTTGGGTCTCGATCGAAACTATGGATCCAAGCATACCATGCGGATCTTACAATCTCGTTTATGTACATACGAGCAAGACGTTCAAGTGTATAAGTTTTCGTATCGGAAGAAATGAGCGGACTTGGTCAATCTATCAACAATGACCCAAATCGCATCAATGCCTTGAGAAACCTTAGGAAGACCCAGAATGCTTGAAATCCATGGTAATGTGCTCCCACTTCCATTACGGAATTTCAAATGGTTCTGATGGACCTTTTGGTACTTGATGCTCCGCTTTAACTCGTTGACAAGTTAGACACCTTGAGATAAGCGGTAGCTATCTCTCTCTTCATATTGCTCCACCAAAATGTATGGCGAATATCATGATACATTTTGGTACTCCCAAGATGGATTGCAAATGGTGTGTTGTGCGCCTCCATCATGATATTATACTTTAAATCGTGGTCGTTAGGAACACAAAGTGCGGAGTTGACTCAAGTATTCATTCTTCATCGATTCTTGCTTCCCCTAAGATAGCACCTTCTTGCACTTTTTTTTCTCATCATACGCATCGGCTCCAGTGCGTAGCTTGAGCGGCTTTAACTTTATCGATTAAAGTCGGTTCTACTCGTATACTCGCTTATCATCCCATGCGTCCACGAGTCTTTAACTCTATCTCCATCCTTTGCAAGTCACACAAAATGGGCCTTTGCGTTGACAATATCGCTTTCGATACTTGCATATGATTTTCTACTCAATGCGTCACTACCACGTTCACTTTTCGGGATGGTATTGGATGGTATGATCATAATCTTTCAACAGTTCAAGCCAACGTCGTTGTCGCATGTTGAGTTTCTTTTGAGTGAAGAAATATTTGAGGCTTTTATGATCCGTAAAGATCTCCACTTTCTCCCCATACAAGTAATGCCTCCAAATTTTAAGTGCAAAGACAACAACTGCCAACTCTAGATCATGAGTAGGATAATTCCTCTCATATTCTTTGAGTTGTCGCTAGGCATAAAGCTATAACTTTTCCATGTTGCATAAGAACACATCCCAACCCTTTGTTCAAGCATCATCTTTGAGATGACAAATCCCCGAGCCGGATGGTATTGTCGGACAAAAGTCTTTGAAATAAGTCTCCTCTTGAGTTCTTGAAAACTCTTCTCACATTCTTCGCTCCAACCGAACTTTGTATCTTTCCGAAGTCATTTGAGTAATGGAGTAGTGATTCGAGAAAATCCTTCCACGAATCTCCGATAATAACCAATTTAAACCGAGAAAGCTACGTACTTCGGTCATTGATTTAGGTTGTTCCCACTTTGAATAGCTTGATCTTTCTTTGGGTCAACAGATATTCCATGACTTGATACCACGTGCCCAAGGAATGCTACTTCTTCAAGCCAGAACTCGCATTTCTTCAACTTGGCATAAAGCTTATATTCACGAAGCTTTTGGAGTGTCAGCCTCAAGTGTGACGCCCCCAAAATTAGGTATACGTCACCCATCTTGGGTCGCCACTTACATGGTGCATAAATTCAAATACAACTTACTAATATAATTGTCGTGTATAATACGACATAAACTGTGAGTTTGAATACAAATATTGTCTACTAGATATTATACAAACTCAAAAGGAGTCCTCATTACAACTATTGTCACACTATTTCACGTAATAGTGAGGACTACTAATGCTATCCTCGGACCATTACTTCGTTCCCCGACTCGTCCCGGCTATGTTCTCATTTCCAAGAAGAAACGGTGAAAGAAAGGTGAGCTCAACTAGCCCAAGAAGAAATATTATGACTAAGATAATGCGAGAATAAATTATCATTAGCCTTCAAATGATGTTAAACCGATAAAATACGATGAGACAACCGGTTTAAGCTGCATGTGAATAAGCAATCCATTAAAAGAATCAAGTAGAGAATAAATTCTACTATCTTTTAGGTTTTAAAAGGTTTTCATCAATTTTTATCATTTGAGACTCAAATTTTTAATAAATAAACCACCACATCTAATCATCCACTGTACCACGGTCGAGGATTTTCATCAAATTATCAATGGTAAGCGACTATACCGAATCACCCCCGGTCATAATCATACCAAAAACTATTCATCATCGCATTACAGTGCCATCGAGGACTTTTGTCACATCATTTACATCAAGTCATTGCTTATATAAAGAATGATCCCTGGTCATAATCATACTAAGTTCATCTATGCACGTAAGCCAAAGATAACATAATATAACATGAGGATGATGACAATGACATAATAATTCAATAAAACAAGTTCAAGAATTATTTAATCCATGAATTATTAACGTCTAAATTGTCAACATGATACTGTTTCGTAGAGTAAAATTCAAGAATGATCAGAAGAATATTTCCATGAAAAGATACTGGATGAAACGCAAATATCAAGGATATTCTACTAATTTCATGGAGTATAGAAGTCAAAGTTTTAACCAACTGGGTATAATAAAGAATGGAATAACAAAAGAAATCACCATGCATGCGGTACTTGGCATAAATGAGTTATTCAATGAGAATAATAATAACGGAACCGGTCGGGTGAAATTCACACAAGCGAGGATGTTCCAATGAGAATAATAAAGATGGAACGGATCGGTGTAAAAAACACAGAGATAGGATATTCCAACGAGAATGATAAAGAAGGCGGAACCAGTCGGTGTAAAAAACACACGAGCATGGATGTTCCAAATGAATAATAAAAATGGAACCGAGTCCGGTGTAAAACACACAGACATGGATGTTCCAACGAGAATAATAGAAGAATGTCACCAAGTATAGGTAAATCATGCATATCTGAGTTATTCCAATGTAATAAATAAGAATGGAATAACATAAGGATTTCACCAAGTATAGGATATGCCGCATATACGAGGTTATGTATAGGGTATACCACTTTTACGAGTTATTCCAACGAATAATAGTGAATGGAATAAATGAAGTTCTCTTGAAGAAAGAATAACACCCCTTACCGTAAAAGAAGCTGAATATAGAAGTAGTGAAGTAGCGAGAATACTCTTCTTCTTTCTATAATTTTCATACTATAGTTTCTCTCTATAATTTTCTCTCTAGAGTTTCAATGAATTAAGTAAGAAAATAATGAAGGAATGAGCTTTATTTATAGGAAAATGGAATGCATAAGTAACTAATCCATGAAGCGGTCAGAGATTGATTTACTTTAATCGACGGTCCATATTTAAAGAAAAATCTTTTAAATAAAATATAATATATTCTATTTATATAAAAATATTTTACTATGCAAAACACTATGCAATACTATGCAAAACACTATGCAAACACTATGCATAATAAAATATAATATATTCTATTTATAGAATAACTTTAATAAAGTATTCTATTTTATATAAAAGATGTTTACATTTTATTACGTTAATAATACTGAATAAAATAAAACGTCATTATCGTTATAATAATTCATATTATTAATAAATGATAATGGAATCAAACCGAGTGACTTTCACATAAGCATCGATAATCAATACCGGTGTGTCTTACTATGCAACAATACACGTATTCTTTGTACTTTTACTACTGAGAGTAGTTCAACGAAGATCAATGGTAAAACTTCCGCCATTATTTCAATAAAATATTTTTTTGTCGTTTTTCAATCCGATAATAATTACATTGCCAGGTCCACCAATAATTGAGTAGTTATACGAATATTCCTCGCTAAACCGAATATTCCCCACCAATCGAATATAATATAACCACTCATTTACTTTGCAAAATTTATAAATACTACCCACAACTATAATATTATCTCAAATTCACACCATAATATTAAAAATTATTTCGACAAAATTTAAATCTTTATTGATAAAATCTGGGGTCTCACAATCTCCCCTCTTTATGGAATTTCACCCTCGAAATTAGGGTACGTACCTGATATGATAAAGAGGTGAGGACACCGTGAATATCTTTATCGTTGAAAACATTAAATTCATCTTCGCAATCCGCCAAAGATATTCATTAACAATTCATCTTTGCACTCAAAGCTAAAGATATACAATCTGTAAAACCAAAATGTTGAGACTTATTTTTAATAGTATCACAACCACAAATTATCCATGCACTCATCTGGCAAGGATATTCGTGTTTTCAATCTGATCATGATTATACCGAATAATCCGTGGTCATAATCATACCAAGTCTATCAATGCACTACTGACAAAGATGACTTTTACCACATCCATGAATTAATATTTCATTCTTTGAGACTCATTTCAATAATTAATCCATATCATCGAATCATCCCCGCACTACGTGCCGAGGATATTCATTAGTATCACGACCACGAATTATCCATGCACTACTACCAAAGATAATCGTGTATTCATTAGTATCACGAGCATAAATTATCCATGCACTACTACCAAAGATAATCGTGTATTCATTAGTATCACGACCACAAATTATCCATGCACTACGACCAAAGATAATTGTGTATTCATTAAGTATCACGACCACAAATTATCCATGCACTACTACCAAAGATAATTGTGTATTCATTAGTATCACGACCACAAATTATCCATGCACTACTGACTAAAGATAATTGTGTATTCATTAGTATCACGACCACAAATTATCCATGCACTACTGCCAAAAAGATAATTGTGTATTCATTAGATATCGCGACCACAAATTATCCATGCACTACTACCAAAGATAATTGTGTATTCATTAGTATCACGACCACAAATTATCCATTACACTACGGCAAAAGATAATTGTGTTTTCAATTACGGTTATGATTATACCGAATAATCCGTGGTCATAATCATACCAAGTCCATCTATGCACTACAGGCCACAGATGACTTTCAACATAATATAAACATGAGGATCATGTCAATGATATAAAGAATCAATCAAATGAGATATAGGATAAATATTAAACATTTATAATATAATTTATCCAGATTCAAGAATATCCCCATGTTATCAATCACTTAATAATCTCATAATCTAATAACATTAATATTATAACAATATTTTAATCACTTCTTAAATTTATAAACAATTTTCTCAATTGTTTACGCTTTTACCATATAATGCATTTAATCATTCAAAATGCCATACTCATAAAATATCATCACCAATTATCAAATCCTCATCAAAAAAATATGCATATACTCTATATAGGATTCTCTAGCCATAAAATCCTATTTTCAACTTTGTTACTTCACATAACATATTTAACTCATATGTTCGTAACTAAACTATTTTCATGAAAAATACCAAATTAGTCCCAAAAATATTTCTTTTCTGGGATTTAGCATAATATAGTCCCATAATGAAAATATATTTTCTCGGAATTTTTAAAATTCATTTACTATTTTTCAAAATCAATTTCTAATTAATTCCTTAAGAAATTAGCTACCTCAAGTTTAACTCCAAAAATTCCCAAATCTTGGCAGGACCTTACACATGTTAACGTGAGCTTCTAGTTTAAATTTCATGGTCATCGGAGTTATAGAACTCCGGTTATAGCGTTTTTCGTCGGAAAAACCTAAATATTGAAATAGTCATATCTTGCTCATTTTAAGTCAAAATGAGATCATTTTTGGACAGGAGGTACTTTATACCATTTACTTTCATGTCCCAAAAGGCCTGAATTTTTCTCATTAATTAAGTGGCCGAAACAGCCCTTACAAAAACGAGGCAGCAACTTTTTGGACATTTTGAAGCTTTGCACTCCTTTGCTAAAATCAGTCCACACAAAAATCTACAACACCTTTTCCAGTAATTCCACTTGGATTAGTTAGGTAACTCATAGATCTAACTCTAGGACTTGACCACACTCAAAAATTCAAAATATAATAGGAGATATGGTCAATTGAATTTCATGTTACGTTTTTCACCAAAATCTGATTTTCAACTCTTTATGATTTCTAAGAAACTTTCATGTTTTCACATACTAACCAACATAACTCATCATAAAACTTACTAATACCACGTATACCTATGATTTTCATTAGTTCAATGCTTTTATTATGACTTTCATCATAAACCACGTAAACTGTTCATTTTAGTTGAAGAAATATTTGAGGGTTTAAGAAATGGGTTTTGTACTGGGGTCAATACAAAATTTGATTTCACGCTCTAGGGTAGGCTAGAAAGTGTTCAAGAATACGTCAAGAAATTTATTAATGATAGAAATATCATTCAAAACTGTTACTCTCGTCCAAGACTTGAATAGTACGTCACATTAATACTAACTGTGACTTCTATCCCTTAACCTGGATAGCATCTCACAATGATACCTATAAACTTGCCATCTTCATTCACGATGTCGCCTCTGAAAGTCTAGCTTGATTGCATTCCACACAAAGAAGTCAACAACGAAAGGTTCGGGGCTCTTTACTTATGGCTCGATATGACAATAATTGACTTTAGTAGTTTGGTTACTTGAATTCGCACAATAAGTTGGTTATGAATATAAAAGCTAACAACCTTACGAAAAGCATGATGAGTAGTTAACCAATTGATTCCTAAAATCACATCAAAGGCAAGTATTTTCAAAAAGATAAGATCGACGAAGTAACGTGAAAGTGTTTATTTGAATCAAACAAGATTTAAAAATAAGAAGCAGAACGAAGGCTCCTACTAACGAAGTTTCAACCAATAAGTCAAAGTCTAACTTCTTCTAGAGTCAAATTTAAGCGTTGAACGCAAGCAAGAGAGATAAAATAATGGGTAGAACCGGTATCTTATAAGTTATAGACTTGCAAGAATTTATAATTAACTAACTTGGTGCTAACCGTTCGGGTTACCCACTTTTCGAGAAGTCACGAAAAATGCTCTTCTTGAAACCACCGACTTTGTTTTGTCGTGATCCGCCTTTGGTGCCACTATCCCAAATTTGGACTTGACTTCACTATATGACAAAATCGAGCTAAATGACCTTTCTTCTTGAAATTTCCACTTCTATTATCTTGGCCATGATTACCACGAAGTGGTTACCATTCTCGCATGATAATTTCCCCACGATGGTTATCATTATTCGACGACAAATTGCCACACCAAAGATGATTATTATCATGTTGTTGGTCGTTACCTTTTGTTTGAAATTTGAATCAACACTCTCATGTGCTTCATTGCTTATCTCAAAGCATTTTAAGATGTCATTCTCAAACACCATCACAAAACAAGGGTTAATTAACATATCACATATTATCCCTATACTCGAATGACCAATTAAATACCAAATAAACTTAGGTAGATCATACTAGCGAAGGAATTCCTCGTCTCTCCCCTCCTAGTTCTTATCTCGCTTCTTAGCCAGGGATCATATCCCTAAGCTCTGATACCAACTGTGACGCCCCAAAATTAGGTATACGTCACCCATCTTGGGTCGCCACTTACATGGTGCATAAATTCAAATACAACTTACTAATATAATTGTCGTGTACAATACGACATAAACTGTGAGTTTGAATACAAATATTGTCTACTAGATATTATACAAACTCAAAAGGAGTCCTCATTACAACTATTGTCACACTATTTCACAGAATAGTGAGGACTATTAATGCTATCCTCTGGACCATTACTTCGTTCCCCGACTCGTCCGGCTATGTTCTCATTTCAGAAGAAGAAACGGTGAAAGAAAGGTGAGCTCAACTAGCCCAAGAAGAAATATTATGACTAAGATAATGCGAGAATAAATTATCATTAGCCTTCAACAAATGTTAAACCGATAAAATACAATAGACAACCGGTTTAAGCTGCAGTGGAATAAGCAATCCATTAAAAGAGTTAAGTAGAGAATAAAGTCTACTATCTTTTAGGTTTTAAAAGGTTTTCATCAATTTTTATCATTTGAGACTCAAACTTAATAAATAAACCACCACATCTAATCATCCCGTACCCACGGCCAAGGATTTTCATCAAATTATCAATGGTCATGACTATACCGAATCACCCCGGTCATAATCATACCAAAACTATTCATCGTTTTGCATTCACAGCCCATCGAGGACTTTTGTCACATCATTTACATCAAGTTATGATTATACCGAATGATCCTCGGTCATAATTATACTAAGTTCATCTATGCACGTAAGCCAAAGATAACATAATATAACATGAGGATGATGACAATGACATAATAATTCAATAAAACAAGTTTAAGAATTATTTAATCCATGAATTATTAACGTCCAAATTGTCAACACGATATCTATTTCGTAGAGTAAAATTCAAGAATGATCGGAAGAATATTTCCATGAAAGATCTTTGGATGAAACGCAAATATCAAGGATATTATACTAATTTCATGGAGTATAGAAGTCAAAGTTTTAACCATTTGGGTATAATAAAGAATGGAATAACAAAAGAAATCACCACGCATGCATGCGGTGCTCAGATAGACAAAGTTATTCCAATGAGAATAATAATAACGGAACTGTGTCGGTGAAATTCACGCAAGCAGGATGTTCCAATGAGAATAATAAAGATGGAACGGATCCGGTGTAAAACACACGAGATAGGATATTCCAACAGAATGATAAAGGCGGAACCAGTCGGTATAAAACACACGCACAAGATGTTCCAACGAGAATAATAAAAAGCGGAACCAGTCCAGGTGTAAAAACACACAAACAGGATGTTCTACGAGAATAATAGAAGAATGTCACCAAGTATAGGTAAATCAGCGTATACAAAAGTTATTCCAGCAGAATAAATAAGAATGGAATAACATAAGGATTTCACCAAGTATAGGATACGCCGCATATCAGGTTATGTATAGGGTATACCACTTTTACAAAAGTTATTCCAATGTAATAATAGTGAATGGAATAATGAAGTTCTCTTGAAGAAAGAATAACAATTTCTTACTAGTAAAAGAACCTGAATATAGAAGTAGTGAAGTAGCGAGAATACTCTTCTTCTTTCTATAATTTTACTCTACATATAGCTTCTCTCTATAATTTTCTCTCTAGAGTTTCAATGAATTAAGTAAGAAAATAATGAAGGAATGAGCTCTATTTATAGGAAAATGGAATGCATAGTAACTAATCCATGAAGCGGTCCAGATTGATTTACTTTAATCGACGGTCCATATTTAAAGAAAAATCTTTTAAATAAAATATAATATATTCTATTTATATAAAAACATTTTACTATGCAAACACTATGCAATACTATGCAAAACACTATGCAAAACTACGCATAATAAAATATAATATATTCTATTTATAGAATAACTTTAATAAAGTATTCTATTTTATATAAAAGATGTTTACATTTTTATTACGTTAATAATCTGAATAAAACAAAACGTCATTATCATTATAATAATTCATATTATTAATCGAATAATAATGGAATCAAACCGAGTGACTTCTCACATAAGCATCAATAATCAATCTGGTGCTACTATGCAACCCACACGACATCTTGTACTTTTACTACCGAGTAGTTCACGAAGATCGGCGGTAAAACTTCCGCCGTTATTTCAATAAAATATTTTGTCGTTTTCTCAATCCGACAATAATTACATTTGTAGGGTCCACCAATGATTGAGTAGTTATCTGAATATTCCCCGCTAAACCGAATATTCCCGACCAATCGAATATAATATAACCACTCATTTACTTTGCAAAATTTATAAATACTACCCACAACTATAATATTATCTCAAATTCACACCATAATATTAAAAATTATTTAAACAAAATTTAAATCTTTATTGATAAAATCTGGGGTCTCACATCAAGTGTTGCTCATCATGATCTTCACGGCTTTTGGAATAAATAAGGATGTCATCAATAAAGACGACCACAAAGTGATCTAAATATTCCTCGAATACTCGGTTCATCATATCCATGAAGGCAAAGCGGGAGCATTAGTCAATCCAAAGGACACGACTAGGAATTCATAATGCTTTCGTCGAGAGTTACGAAGCCAATCTTTGGAATGTCGTGGTTCTAATCTTCAATTGGTGATATCCGGAACGAAGATCAATCTTTGAAAAGAATTTGGCTCCTTGCAATTGGTCAAACAAGGTCATCAATACGTGGCAATGGATACCTATTTTTTTGATGGTGACATGATTCAACTTCCGATAATCAATACAAAGTCGCATACTCCCATCTTTCTTCTTCACGAATAGATCACAGAGCACCCCAAGGAGAAGTACTAGGACGAATAAAGCCAATGTCTAACAATTCCTGCGGTTGGGTCTTTAACAACATCCGAATACAAACACGATTTATGAGAAATAAGATGTTGACGTATCTCGTCCTCTCCTCCGCATTTGAAGCTCAAACCTCTTAAAACATTCGCGCCATTCTCTCTTCATTATCCACCAAGTGGTGGACGAACCGTGATAACTCCGCAAATTTTGCCTCGTCATTGCGACACTCATCGGCCTCTACGGTCGTATTGTTTTGTTCCAACTTGATAAATTCCACCTCCTTCATTGTGGCGAATACTTTCGGAAAGTATTTGTCGTTGAAGCGACTCTGGAACTTCTCCCAAGATATCTTGAGACAAACGGGTTGAGTAAGTTTTACCTATTCCCACCAGTAATCCGCCTCCGCCATGAACATAAAAGCGGCGAAAGGAACCTTTTGCTCCTTGGAGCATCCCAAGACATCAAATATCTTGGTGTCTGCTTTATCCGTGCTTAGCGAAGTGGTTTTGGCTCTCCTTAAACTCCGGTGGTCCGGCTCCTTCAATTGTTTAGCGGTGACTGCTCGAGAGTTTCCGTGTTTCCACCTACGTTTTGGGACAGGAGTCGCTCTCACTTTCTTTGTTGCATAAATTGCATAAAGCCTCTGAACATTTGATCATTCATCATTTGGTCGGTGTTGTTGTTTGCGTGAGGATTGTCGCCTTCGATGCACATTATCCACGATTATTGATATGTGGTGAATCGGCGATCGCTGCGTTCCATTCTTATTCTCAACATTCTCGGATGTCATTTCGGAATCGCCACAAAACAAAAGGTTAATTGACATGTAACAAATTATCTTATCTTCGACCAACCAATAAAATAGCACATAAACTTAGGTAGGTCATACTAGCGAAGGTATTCCCGTCTCTCTCCTCCTAAGTACTATTCTCACATCTTAGCTGCGGGGATCATATCCTAAGCTACGATACCAATTGTGACTCTGGACACCAACTTGTGTCAACACCTCACATTAGTACTGTCGACACCACACCGAAAAGGCAGGCGTCCCCTACGGAGAATGCGGCGGTGCATTCCCCATCAACAGAAGTCACCGGTGAGAGGCTCGGGGCTCTTCACACTTATGGCTCGATACCCAGCTGTGACCCCCAAAATTAGGTATACATCACCCATCTTGGGTCGCCACTTATATGGTATACGTAATTTAAATACAACTTCTTAACATAAGCTGTCGTAGTGTACAATCACGACATAAACCGTGAGTTTAAATACAAATATGTATCTCACTAGATATTATACAAACTCGAAAAAAGGAGTCCTCATTACAATTATTATCACACTATTTCGCAGAATAGTGAGGACTACTAATGCTATCTTGAGGACCATCACTCGTTTCCCAGGCTCGTCCGGCTATATTCTCATTTCACGAAGAAAGCGGTGAAAGAAAAGGTGAGCTCAACTAGCCCGGTAAAATATTATGACTAAGATAATGCAGAACAAATTATCAATAGTCTTCAACAATGTTAAAGCGATAAAATACAATGATAGACAACCGGTTTAAGCTGCTAAATGAATATCAATCCATTAAAAGAGTCAGTAGAAAATAAAGTCTACTATCTTTTAGGTTTTAAAGGTTTTTCATCATTTGTTATAGTTGAGACTCGACTTTAATAAATATTCCACATCATCGAATCACCCACCTTCTGACTAAGGATATTCTTTAGTATCACGACCACAATTATTCATGCACTCACGCTGGCCAAGAATATTTGTGTATTCATTAATGGTCATGTGATCATGCCAACAATCTGTCCATCAATGCCTACTACCAGCGAGGATTTTTACCACATCATTTGTAACATTACGGTCGTGATTACGAATAGTCTCTCTCGTCATAATCATACCAAGTCCATCATGCACTACTGCCACGGATGACTTTAAAAAATATAAACATGAGGATGATGACAATGATATAAGAATTTGATAAAAGCAAGTTCAAGAATTATTTAATCCAGAATTATTAACGTCCAAATTATCAACACGATCATGCTTTTATAGAGTAAAATTCAAGAATGATCGGAAGAATATTTTCATGAAAAGATCTTTGGACGTAAACGCAAATATCGAGGATATTCCACTAATTTCATGGAGTATATAAGTCAAAGTTTTAACTTATTTGGGTATAATAAAGAATGGAATAACAAAAGAAATCACCGTACATGCGATAGAACCGCATGCAGACGAGTTATTCAACGAATAATAAAAAGAACGGAACCGGTCGGTGAAATTCACCGCAAGCGAGGATGTTCAACAGAATAATAAAGATGGAACCGGATCCGGTGTAAAACACGCGATAGGATATTCCAACAGAATAAAAAAAGGCGGAACCGAAGTGCGGTGTAAAACACACGAACAGGATGTTCCAACGAATAATAAAGAGCGGAACCAGTCCCGGTGTAAAACACACGAGCGGGATGTTCCAGCGAATAATAATAAAAGCGGGAAACCGGTCCGATGTAAAAACACGTGAGCAAGGATGTTCCAACGAAGAATAATAGAAGAATGTCACCAAGTATAGGGTAAACCACTTATACTCTGAGTTATTCCAAGCGAGAATAATAAGCGATGGAATAACAACAGTTCTCTTCATGAATAAGAAGAATAACACCCCTTACATTTGGTAGGAGTTTGAATCTTTGCTTGGCGGTGTAGTAACAAAATACTCTTCTTCTTCTCTCTCTTATTCTCTCTATACTTTCTCTCTATAGCTTGAATGAATTCGTGAAAAATAATGAAGCCCTGAGGCCTCTATTTATAGAAGATTTCTAGCTTTGCTTTTCTTAGATGTGAAAAAAGGCAAAGTGGCTTGACGTAGTCGGTTTGACCTTTTGTAATGTGAAGCGACAAGTGGTTCGGCGCTTTGTAATGTGAAATGACAAGTGGTTCGATCGTCGGTAAAAGGTAATTACTATTAGCGAAGGTAAATACTATTGGCGAAGGTAAATACTATTCACAAGGGTAATTCTTATTGGTGAAGGTAATTACTATCGATTTGAAGGTAAATACTATTCACAAGGGTAATTATTATTTGTGAAGGTAATTACTATTATTGAAGAGACTCTTAGATGATGACATATGAGCCCCCATAAAATAATCAAACTTACCACAAATCATTTTTTTTTCATCAACACATATTTAATCTTTCAACAATTATTAATCATTTATAACTTGTCGTCTCAATTATTGATTTAATACTATAACATATTATACGGATGATCTTTGTGACAATAATTGAATCAATAATATAAGAGATATGATCGAAAGATTCTTTGTAGCGATAATTGAGCATAGGTGAGTGACTTCAACGTAAGCATCGATAATCAATCTGGTGTGCTTCTATGCGACTCACGCGTATTCATCGTACTTTTACCCGGGTAGATTGATAGTTTTAACGGTAACACCTCCATAGTTATTTTATAAAATATTTTTTGTCGTTTTTCTCAATCAAAACAATAATTACATTTATGGGGTCCACTGATGATTGAGCCGTTATATGCGAATATTTCCTAACAAAAGAATATTCCCTAAGCCAAACGAATATTTTATAACAACTTGCATACTTTGCAAAATTTATAAATATTACCCACAATTATAACATTATATCAAATTTATTCCATAATATTCAAAATAATATTTATAGAAAAATTCATCTTTATTTATAAAAGTTTGGGGTCTTACGGATAATGCATTAATAAGTATAAGGATAAATATAAAGATAATTCACGATTATCCTTATAATTATCTTTATAATTTTTATTATTTTATTTTCTTGATTAATACTATATACTGAGGATAATAAGGATAATCGATAATTAAGCCAAATTTTTTTTGTTGGTAGCTACTTCCTCTCAATGGTCGGTCAAAACAAATAGTCGTTTATTTGGTACTGCTTTAGAGGAGAATGTATTACAGGCCTCATCTCATTTTATTCACTCTAATTTTGGACCAATTTGGATGACAATCCTCCTGGTAACGTATTACATGGATCATTTCATATATATATATATATATATATATATATATATTACAATGACAATATAATAAGTAATAATATATAGTATATATACATTATATTGACTCATAATAAATTTTTTTTAATCACAAAGTGTTCATAAGTAAGTAATTCATTATTTATTTTAAAAATAATATAAATTAAATTATTGTTTAGTTTAAAATATTATAGAGAAATATACATATATTGAAAATATATGAGTTATATATGATTAAAATTTGATTGACAAAGTTATTAATTTTTAATTTAATCTCGTATAATAAAAATTTTATAAAATTTTAATAAGATCAAAAAAAATAATACTTAAAATTTACTTTATATTATAAAAAACTTTTTCCCAATGAAATCAAATTATCCCACAACATTGTACGTGGCTTCGCCAGTGAGTATGTTAAAAGCCTTATATTTGATCTAAAAATCTTCAAGTTACTCTTGCATCAATCAATTATCTATATGCTCGTGGTCGTGGGTCACGTTAGGAAAGAAAAGCTCCTATAGGCATGGGCCATGCATGCTTGTGGTTAACTTTTGTGTTTTTGTAAACTGTAGACTGTAGTTGTGTTTTTCCGTTGCCAATCCACTCTCTTTCATCTTGTCTAGTTTTATAAAGACGCGTAGGCTTAATTAGTTTTGAGACTTGAATTCTGCCGTCAGTCTAATCTATCCAGATCAGTGACTTCTCACCTATGCAATGGTCTTAAGGTGTCCCTTTCTTCACAGCTCTCCAATCATCATATACTACTCATATACTACAATTAATAGGAGTTTTATAATTAATATGGCCTCATACTTTACCATTAATTAAAGTGTCCAATTAACCTCTTTTTAGACACTTTTTTTTTTCAAAAAATAAATAAATAAAACTAATTCATTTATATTTAAAAACTTAAACTAGGGTGCCACAATGTTCAAATATTGGGCTACATATAATGCCCCCAAAATAGGTCTATACACAACTTATTCTGAGTCGCCAATATTTAGTACATAATTTAAATACAAATTTTCCTATTTAATTATAACTATTAACTGTTGTGTAAAATATGACAACATATATACTGTGAGTTTTAATACGAATATTGTCCGTAGACAATAATCATACTCAAATAAAGTCTTCATTCTGATTATTATTAAATGCTTATTTCACAACATAGTGAATACTTCTATAAGTAATTATCTCGGGACCATTACTTTCACTCCATGATTGGCCCCAAATTTACACTTTCAATTCCTGAGAAGAATAATGAAACAAAAGGGAAAAAGGTGAGCTCAATTAGCCTAGTAAAGAATATTATGACTAAGATAATGAAGAATAAATTATCTTTAGCCCACAACAATGATAAATCAGATAAAATATAATGGACAACAAGTTTTAGATCAACAACTGCAGTGGAAATAACAATCCATTAGAAGAATCAAGTAGAACATGATGTCTACTATCTTCTATGATTTAAAAATCCATCATCAGTACTTTATCCCTGTAATACCAATAAATAATTATTTCAAATCAATGAATTATCTATGCACTACGGGTCAAAGATATTCGTTTGTATCACCAGTGGTCATAATCATGTCAAACACCTATCCATCTATGCACTACAGGCCAAAGAGGATTTTCACCACAAACCTTTATCTGTAACATTAAAGATCATGATTATACCAATACACAATTCATGGTCATAATCATACCAATAAATAGTCCATCTTTGCACCACGGGCCAAAGATGACATTCACCACAACATAAGTATGAGGATGATGACAATGATATAAATAATGAATCAAGTGAGATCAACGATATTAGAGACTTAAAATTTAATTTATCCATAGTTCAAAAATGTCCAAATTATCAACATGATCACCAATTGTGGAGTAAAATTCAAGAATGATATTTAAGATTCAGAATTCAAAGATAATTTGGAGAAAAAAAACTAAATTTTGTCGTGAATAGTACTCTAGCATGAATAATACCCTTGATGAATAGTACTCCAGCATGAATAGTACCCATGATGAATAGTACTCCGGTATGAATAGTACCACGTGTGACGCCCCCAAAATAGGTATACATCACCCATCTTGGGTCGCCAGATACGTGGTACAAAATTCAAATACAACTTATTAATACAACTGTCGGGTAATATACGACAAAATATAGCTGAGAGTTTTAACATGAATATTATCATCTATACAATATCCACACTCAAATTCAATCTTATTACATTTATTATCACACTATTTCATAGAATAGTGAGGACTACTAATGCTACCATCTGGACCATCAATCCATTCCACGACTAGTTCCAGCTATATTCTCATTTCCTGAAGAGAATAGTGAAAGAAAGGGTGAGCTCAACTAGCCTAGTAAAAAATATTATGACTAAGATAATGCAGAATAAATTATCCTTAGCCTTCAACAGTATAACAACTGATAGAATATAATAGACAACAAGTTTTAGATCAACAACTGCAGCGGAATAAACAATCCATTAGAAGAGTCAAGTAGAGCATAAAATCTATTATCTTCTATGATTTAAAAAGTTTTTCATCAACTTTATCGCTGAGACTCAACTTAATAAATAAACCACATCATCGAATCATCCTCGCCTTTTACATACGACCGAGGATATTCATGTAATCATCAATAGCCATGATTATCGTCGTAGAATAATCCACAGTTATAATCATACCAACAACTCGTCCATCAATGCACTCAAAGCCAACGAGAGGAGTTTCACCATATCATTCGTCACATTACTTGGCCATGATTATCTTAGATAATCCTCAGTCATAAGTAATCATACCAAGTCCATCTATGTACGTAAGCCAAAGATGACTTTCATCACAATATAAGCATGTGGATGATGATAATGACATAATAATTCAATAAAACAAGTTCAAGGATATATTTTAAATATTTATAATTTAATTTATCAAGGAATCAATAACGTCCAATTTGTCAACATGATCTTGCTTTTTGGAGTAAAATTGAGAATAATAGTGTACCCAAAATGATTTGAATAGAAAAAATATATTTTTCGGGTGAATAGTATCCGGAAACCACGAAAAAGTGTCCCAAATAATTGAGTGAATAATACTAGAGTGAATAGTAATCGGTGAATAGTAACCCGTGAATAGTACTCGACATCTAAAAAGTGCCGAATGCCCGAGAGTGAACAATACTAGAGTGAATAGTAATCGGGTGAATAGTAACTGTGAATAGTAACTTGTAAAAGAAAATACCAAAGAAAATGATATTCCATGACAAGTACAAAAGAAATGATATCATCTGGTATAATAATAATATATAAAGCTATGAATGAATTTTCATCCGTAAATGCAGTAATCCCGCAGATGCATGATTATTTTCACAATTTAATAAAGAATGAATACTGAAGGGTCATTCACCATGATGCGGTAGTCCGCGTGAGCAGGAGTTGTTCCAACAAAATAATAAAAATGGAATAGCAGAAGAATTCACCATGCATGCGTAGTGGTCGCGTAGATATGTTATTCAACGTAATAATAAAGAATAGAATAATGAAGAATTCACCGAGCATGCGATAGTCCATGTAGGCAAGGTTATTTCAATGGAATAATAAAGAATGGAATAACAAAAAGAATTCACCAAAGCGCGTAATCGCGACTTGACGGAGTTATTCAACAGAATAAATAAAGAATGAAATAATAGAAGAATTCACCAGCGCTAGCGATCGACGCATGCAGATTATTCTAACAGAATAATAAAGAATGGAATAACAACCCTTATGAGTATTGAAAGAAAATAACTCTCTTCATGAATACGAAAGAAATAATACCCCTTACCTTAGAAGAAACTGGATACTGGAATAGTGAGGTATCAGACTTCTCTTCTTCTTTCTCTCTATAATTTCTCTATAATAATTGCTCTTGTGAGACTTAGTGAATTGGTGAGAAATGAAGAAAGAATGAGTTTCTATTTATAGAAAAATATAGTTTCAATAATTGCACATTTTGGGGCTCAAAATATTACAGTATAATACCACTGTGACGCCCCCAAAATAGGTATACATCACCCATTCTGAGTTGTCAAATATACGGTACAGAAATAACTACAACTTTATTAATACAATATAAAAACTGTGAGTTTAAATACAAATACTGTCATCTAGACAATATCCATACCCAACTAAGTCCTCATTATAATTATTGATATATTATTTTACAAAAATGGTGAGGACTACTAAGACAACTTTCTAGAACCATCATTCCACACCCCGACTCGTACTCGCTACATTCTCGCCTCCTGAGAAGAAAAATGGAACAACAAGGAAAAGGGTGAGCTCAACTAGCCCAGTAAAGAATATTATGACTAAGATAACATAGAACAAATTATCGTTAGTCCTCAACAGGGAAAAATCTGATAGAATATTAGAAAACAAATTTTAGATCAATATTCACAGCGGAAAATAATAATTCATAGAATAGTTACGTAGAGAATGAAATCTACTAGTATCTATGAATTTAAAAGTCCATCATCAATATTTTATCCCTATAACATCAATAAATATACATCTTGAATCAAATATTCATCTTTGCACTACAGGCCAAAGATATTCATCAGTTGGTCATGTTCACCTCAACACTTGTTCATCTTTGCACTATGGGCCAAAGATATTTATAAGAAAATAAACCATCTTTGCACTAAAGGCCAAAGATATTCAGTAACATCATCATTTAGGACTGAGGATGATGAAAAATATTTTTAAATAAATGAATCAAGTGAAACAAAAGACAAGGATTAAGGATTAAGGATTCGTAATTCGGTTTATTCACGTCCAAAAAATACCTCAATAATAATCATAGTGGAGTAAAATTCAAGAATGATCAAAACATGGATACAATCAAAGCTAGTATCCATAATAGATATTTTGGACAAAAACAAGAATTTAATTTTTTTGTGAATAGTGCCGTATACGTGAATAGTAACCCCGACACCAAAAAGTTCCAAATTTGATAAAAAGTTCATATCAATATTTTGGCATAATGATATTGAAAGAATAACATCATTATGAAAAAAAAATAACATCCTTTACCTCGTAAAAACAGTACTTCTAGTTGAAACACTGGATATAGGCTATGACTTGAACTTGTACCATATAGCAACACTCAAAGTATTAAAATACTCACAAGAATACGCTCAATATATAGAGAGAGAAAGAGAGAGAAAACTTCAGTTTCTGGTGTAATTTTCAATTCTAACCTAAGCACCCTATTTATAGGAAAATGCTTAGAACACCAAAGCAGAAAATTTATTAAAATATTAATATATATATATATATATATAATCTGTTAGGTTTGTAATATTCATAATGCAATCAAATTGCATAAAAAGTGCTGAGCGTGTAAAAATCGAGTTTAAAAAATTTACAAACCATATACCCGGATCATCCTTTATGCATAATTATTAATTAAGCGAAAAGATAAAGAATAAATCATACCCTTGAAGATCGAAGCTTCCTCGTGTACAAGTTCACCTCCAAATCCTTTAGCGCTCAATCTTGAATCCACACGGGTTTGGTTCCTTCCTTCTGATCAACGTTAGCCACCCAAATGTTTGGCCTCAGAGGTGATCCACCAAGGAAGAATAAAATTCAAGAAGATGGGTGTTTGGCTAAACCCTAGTTTTCTATCTCTATAGAAAGGGTGTACTCCAACAACTTGGAATTATTACGTAGTTGTTAAAAGTCAACAACCCATACCACCCATAATAAGACTCCTCTTATTTATAGACAAGGCAACCCACCTTAACAATTAAGGAATTGAGTTTTATTTAATTAATTAAATTCTTTTAATTAATTAAGCTCCCTAATCTTATTAGGGATAATTAATTAAACTCCTTTAACTAATTTTCCTTCCTAATCCAATTAGGAATAAATGAAAGTACTTATATTAAATTAATTCCTAAACTCTTTTAGAAATTAAAATAATAATAATTGTAATAATATTAATAAGACTCTCTTATTAATTTATATTTAATATTTCTAAAATATTAAATAATAAATATTAAGCTATTTAATTTATTCTATCACCATAGATTAAATTAAATATACTTAACATATTATTACGATTATGCCATTAACTTCTTAAATAATTATTTTTCCTTTTATGGTGTGACCCTTTAGGTTCTCCATATTAAACCGGTTGTGAATAAATCAATTAGAACAATTCTAATCTTATTTAAATAAATAAATTAAACAATTAATTTATTTAAATAAATAATATTTATTCTACAATAGGGATAAGCCTCCCCCTAGCGATCAACGTCTTTCCGGATAATATAGATTTCAACATTAATCATTAAAGAACCTTTGAGTAAATAGTTATCGCATAATTCAATCCTTCCACCATCTGATGTCCCGATTAAATATAAGGCATGGAATTCTTTGTCAAGTCTTATTTTATTTAATTATATGTATTTCGACTCTTAAATGCACAACTCCAAATAATGCAAATTAGAAACTCCTTTCTAATTTTATTCGCCTTTCGCCAAGGACTCTTTGGGTTGTCATTTATCGAATCACATAGGACATTTCTCTTCTTTTTTGTAAGTGGTAGATTCTTTATTGATCATACATTATCTCCATGTATCAACTTATTATACCCAAGCATACCCTTTGATATACCCTAAGGGTCTTAAGGAATAAGTCAAAGTATAACTCATCATACACGAGATCTTATGATGATCTCAAGTCCAAGGATTACTAGACTACTATCACTACTGAGAATTCCTATTGACAGCAAATAAAACTCCATTAGTATTCCTTAGCGAGCCACGTTCAAATGAACTTATTCTCTAATAAGCACCTACATACTTGCTTTAGTGTCTCCACACAAATGATCGTGAGATCAATCATCCTCATCCAATGAAAGCAAACAACGACGCATACCCAATCTATCCGGATTCACTAATCCCCAATTTAGTAATCCAATGATTGGGAACTATTTTAGTTTTAAGCTTTCTAAAATTTAGATCTCATTAGAATGATCATCATCATTATTCTAAAAGCATCGCTTAAAACTATGGGTTTATCACATATTATAAAAACAACATCATGTAGATAATTAAAAGCCTTTAATAAATTAATACTTTTTATTAATAAATGAATAAGATTATTCTGAAAGTATATGCTTTATCATCAAACATGATTGGCTTGTGTGCATACTTTACAGCGATTAAGCTGGCAGTTTGAATACAAATATTATCTTAGACATATGCTCTATGCTCAAATAAATCCTCATCTTACGTTATCTTGATGCGAAGTCCTTTAGTATAATCATGGTGAGGACTACTAAACAATCGCGTTATCTATTAAAGCCTTCACTACTTCACAGAAGCTCGATAAGCTCGCTTTAATGTTCGCCTCACGAGAAGAAAAAATGAGCAATAAGGAAAGGGTGAAGCTCAGTAGCGATAAAAGACTAATATGAACTAGATATTAATACAACAAATTACGTTAGTCTTGAATAGGAAAAATACGATGAAATCGATAGGCAATAAGTTTTGAGATCAATCATTACGCGGCCGGAAATAATAATTAATAGAAATTCGTAGAAGAATGAAATCTCACATAATCTGTGAATTTAGGTCCATCATCAATATTTTATCCTGTAACATGATGATATTTAATATACGGAATCAAATATTGATACTTTGCTTCTGAGCCGAGTATTCGCCAGGTTGAATTAAGAAAACATATTAAAAAGGACTTAAACACTGTTCATCTTATTGCCTATTCTGAATGAGAGTAATGTCGATCAGTCGTGTTAATCTCCAATACTTGTTCATCTTTTGCTGCTGACAGATGTTGATAATGCGAATCATCGTTTTAAGGTGAGGATGATGAAAAGTATTTCTAAAAGCAGATCGATTGGAAACCAAGTGTGAGGATTAAGGTTGGCAGTGATTCGTGCTTGGTTTTATCACGTCCAGAAATACCTCAAAATGTCGTAGTGGTGTAAGAGTTGAGAATGCATCAAACATGGATCTACTGGATCGGGCTAGTATCGAATAGATATTTCCTCGGAATGACGGTATCTTAAGTAAGTTGTTATTTTTACGATTGAATAGTCTTTGGTCATCGTGAATGAGTGGTATCACGATGAATAGTAACTTCAAACGCAAAGATAGTAAATTCCTTCAAGCGTCTACGACTTACGTAGGAAATAAATTACTGCATTGTTAGGAATAAAAAAAATGCCTTTGCGTGAATATTAACTTCATGGCGAATAGTAACTGCGTGAATAGTAACTTTCGTGAATATTAACTCATGAAGTAACTTATAAAGATAAATAACTTGGAAGCATAAACATTGTTCTAAATTATGATAAAAACCCGGATCAACATTTCGTTATAAATGATATTGAAGGAAATAATATCGATTTATCCTGAAAAATAATATCACCTCGAAGATCAGTACTTACCAGCTAGAATCTGAATTATAGTCTTATGAGGAACACCGTCTGTAATACTCGAATATTTGTATACTCAATACTCCACAAGAATCATTTCGAAAATATCGAGAGAAATAGAGAAAACTTGAGGTTTACGTTGATTATCCCAGATTAACTTTAGCCTTTTATTTATATGGGAAAATCTTTGGAAACGCTTCATGAAAATTTAATATAATATTAATATAATTATACAAATTTCATAGCCCACATAACACAGATAAAACACTGACCACACATGTGTTGATGTCGAAAAAAAATACAATAGTAAACGTTGTTCTTAGCAAAATAATTTTTTTTTTTTTAAACTCCCAAAAATCGATTATTTGAACTTGAACTAATAATTACAATAATAAATAGCCCTTTGCAGTAATTTAGATCTATGAAGTTTTATTTTTTTTTACGGAAATTCAAGCTTCTCTGCAACTTCTGAAGAAAGATTTTCAATTCAAACAATGAAATTGGCCGAAATCTGTCGTGAGACTGATTTTACAATTTAATAATCAAATTCGGTCCCGATGATTGTGTCACCAAACAAGCTGACAAAACATGTATTGACTATGGTGAGGTCTAATGCCACAAAAATATACTTCTCCTCATATACGTTACATATATCCAGCATTGCAATTTTGGGTAAAAAAATATCACTTGACACTTAGATATATTATCCTTAAAATCAATATATTCTAAATGCCATCACTTAATAGGTTCTTAACCGGAGAAAACTCTCAGATATATATATATATATATTTTCAAGCGAGTGTCGATTTAAAATTTTCTCCTCTATATCCACATAAAATCAATATTTTTCTCATCGTATAAATCGATAATTAATTATTAAAATTAATATTACGGAATCTGATATTGTGACGGTGATTCACCAGGAAGAGAGCTTTCAATAGAATTTCGTTCTTCTTGTGCGCAATTAGATGATAAACCTCTCCTTGACGGAGACTTATCTGGAGCATTGCCAATAGTAGTTTATCCTAATAAATGGTACTATTGGCGGATAATATGAATGTATTCATGATAATGAAAGATACGTGTAATGGCAATTACTATGGAAACAATATATAAATATGGCGTAATTATTAATAATATTAAAATACTGAGAATCGATTAGGATCTCACGGACCGTAACCATTATTTGGATGGTTTTATGCCTACTTTTTTTTTTGTAAGAATCGATAATTGAATGCGATACGAATGTATGCCCCATTGACAATGGCATTATTGAATTATTATTAACCATCTAAATTCGCTTCTGACGGTATTTAACCCAACAACTACGCCGTTATTTAAAAACAACGTATGCATTTATCGTTTCTCTTCATCGCAATATTAATCGGGTGCCGACTTTTGGCATTTGCGTTTTGCGTCGTCGAATATTCTAAACCGGTCTGAATATTCCACGACGGTAGATATTCGATAACACATGAACTATTTATTATTGTACACTTAAGCTTATTTTGCTAAATATTTAAAGTTACGTATTATATGACCCATAACTTAATCCATATAAGTCAATCAACCTTATCTATATTTTATAAATAAAGAAATTCTTTTGATTTAAGCTAATTCTTGGGTACGCTCATTTTGTTTCAATTCGGGTCATTTGTCCTTACAACATAGTTATAAAACTTTAACTATGTGGGTATAACTGTAAGTGTCTTTCCTTACATCAAAATCTTGTGAATTGCACTCGTACGTTAAGTCTTGACTGTCTCGTCGGTTCTAACTCGATACTTTGGTCTTATCCATATTTCAATCTGATTCAAACCATTACTGAGCAGCAGGCGTACTTTCGGAGGTAACCCCTTGGTCTGTTCATTTAACAACTGCTGGTGCTAGAATCTTAAATGGGTAGAATAAATGACGTGGATATGAGCTTTCCTCTCTTTGAATCTGCTCCCTTCATTACGAACCTTTCATGACAATACGCAGTCCACACTGATTCCCGTCCTTTACATTGAAGATTGCATTAGACTCGGTTTTGTCGATCTTGTCTGGTTTGTATCGTTAGCCGAATCATAATAGTCGTCGTCTTTTGAGACTCGGGTCCAACTGATGTTATGGTATACCTCATTATAGTGGAAGCGACATTTTTGTCTCATATAATGTGAATGGAACCATGCCTCTTTGTTTAGTATTTCTGTTATTTGTGAGAATTAGCGACTCATGATCACCTTGACTTCGCTGAAAATCTAGGACCGGAGTTTAATATATCTTGAGTTTGAGTAGTCTTCGTTGCCCATCAGTTTGAGGATAGTATGCGCAATGAATCGTAAATTAGTACTGTGCTTTCTGGAAACTAACCCAAAATCATGAAGTGAATCTTGGGTCGTCTGTATGAATCTTTGGCATGGCGATCTCGATGCTTTCACTTACGGAGATATGATACTTTATCCATTTAATTATATGATTCTTATTAACTTTTTAAATCAAATTTGATATATTGAGTAAATACTTGTATTGCGATAAATTTATATGAAATTACGATTGTATTGAACAATCACTACATTTGAAATGATTCACGAAAATTATGAAAAAATATAATCATTTATAATATATTAAATTTAAATTTATAAATATAATGCAAATTAGCTTGAATTAATAATAATTTTATATATTGAAACAAAAAAATATTTTCTTAAGAGCCCAATATCGTCCGACTTAAGTAAAAGCAAGGACATTTTACATATTATAGTACATTTATGGTAAATAAATATTTAAAAGCACAAATTAAAACTAACATATGAATGAATGACTTCTTACCCTAAACTCAACAATAATAAGCCCACGTGTACGGTCATCCACATCTGCCCACCTTATCCACGGGCTGGAGAATCGATTGCGGACGATCCCAAGCAATGTGTTCCTTGGCGTCGCGTCAAGGATACTAAAATTGAAATTATTAAATTTCTAAATTACAAAGAATATATAAGAACTAAATAATTAATACAAACGTAATGTATATGTTACCTGGTAGTCCCGACCCGGCATATAAGCGGCGCATGAGGGGGATTCCCTAGCAATCCACGTGCTAGTCCCCGCGGAGGCCTACGTCGATCACCTATGTAGTGAAATACAACAATATTTATATAAACGAATATAATGTCAATATTATATAAAATTATAAACAATAAGATGTATAACAACAATACATGTAATTATACCTGATGATCCGGCCTGATCCTCACCAGCACTACCTCCACGGCCCCACGGTTCTGACTACCAAAGACGCCCACCACGATCGCCATGTGGGTATGCGCTTACCATATCAGATATATATCTTTGTCAAATCATCATCAAGAAGATAATATGCGGATACAACTAAAAGGATACAAACACAAATATCAGAATCATCATGCACATACAACTAAACAGCTATGACATTTGAATACAACTATGACATTTGAATACAACTAAAAGGATACAACATGTAGACACAACATGCATTTGTTATTTGACAGTTTGACAACATTTTATTTATTTATTATTTTTTATAGGCTTAAATATAAAAAATGGCAACAAAGTCACGATCCTCTGATGAACTTTTATGAGTCTTGGCTTTACATGGGAACTTGCTACATATAAAAGCTAATAATTTTTTACACGGACTCTTCACAATTTGCCCTAAAATACTAGTTTTCGACACTCGACACACAAAAGGGGTATATGTACTAGGGTACTAGACACTTCATTTTAGTGCAAATAATTGGCAAAATTGAGGAGTACCCATGTCAGTCTCTTCAAAATATTAATGGTGAATCGGAAATTCCATCCGAGTCCATGTAACATAGAATATAATAATATTCCATATACAGTAAGTGTGACAGTAATGGTTTAGACGATACAGTGTGCTGACGTAATAAACCAAAACTTTCAAGCAATCAGAGAACAAGTAACTTAATCAAGTGAGTTCATTTACATCCAATTTCAAAAATAGCATCCCATTAAACCAAACAGCTATCAACGTATAAATTTGTCTAGTTATTTTGGTAATAATATGCAAAGTAGGGATGCGCTTTTTTTAGATAAAAGGAAGAAAAAAATAAGACCCCAAGTGTTTTCTTAATTTGTTTCAGACACAAAATCTATTATGAAATGTTCTCGAATCATGTAATCATAAAAATAATAAACACTTGGATTGGGAAAATAAATATGATATGGTTAAGAAAGTACTAACTAATAAATTCATTCTATATGCTATGAAAATAATACCAGTTAAAGGTAATATCACATTTGATACATTTGTTACAGTAATAATACTTTTTGAGGGCATACATATACTATGAATTTTTTTAACATTAGTACAATGTCAATTGCACCTGATAGAAGCAACAAATTGCAGCAATGAGAAAAAAGAGAGATGGAGATATATGTACTTTACAAGCTCGATGAAGTCGCTTCAGTTCTCCTCCCAAATTAAAGTTTGGGAGAAAAATTTTGGGCAAAAATTAACTCAAACACGAAAAATTAAATTTGGGAGAAAAAAAGTCACGACAGATGAAACCCTTACCTTGCAATTTCAAAAAAAATAAGGTAGAGAGGGGAGGAGATGATTATTCAGAGATAATGGAGAAGAAAGAAGAAAGCTTCTACCAATCCCATATGCTTGAGCAGAAAAAATTAGAAGAATTTGGGGAAGAACCCAACTCAGTTAAACAAATTTGGGAAAACCCAACTCAGTCGAACGGCTCAATAAACTTAGACGAACAACCCCAATTTGGAAATAAACTCAAGTAATTAATTTTGGAAGAAACCAGACAAAAATTCGAAGTTTGGAGAAGATGAAGGAAGAAAGAGCGCGAACGAAATTTTTTGGACAAAAGTGAGAGACTGCCGTCGAGGCGAGGACTGATAAGATTAAAACTCATTCTCGACGGGCATGCCGTCGCCAATACCCTCGTCGTGCCTTTGTCATTCACGATGGCAGTGCCGTCGCCAATAATACTTTCTCTCGTCGCCCCTTTATTTCCCTCCCCCGCGTTATTTACGCGCCAAAAATAACTCATTACCAACGGCATAATTGTCTTTACCGACGGACTCCCATCGACACCCAAGCAGTTTTGGAGGGAATCACTACATTGATGACGGGCGTCATTGGAGACGGCACAACCGTCGATAATGACATCAATCTCGACGGCATATACGCCGTCGGCAATACTCCCGTCGGTAAAGGTCCTTTTTTTGTAGTGAAAAATAATTATTTCGGAGCATCAGAACTTCAATAATTCATAATAAATAGCCCTTTTATCAGAAAATTCAAAACTCACGATTTTCCATAGGAAATTCCATTATCTACAACTTTGTAGAAGGAAGTTTTTCCAAATTTCAAACAGAAATTGACCGAAATCCACAAACGTGCAATTTTACAAGCTATAATCAAATTTCAATCAAGAAATGGGGTCCACCGACATGTTTAACATGTTTTAAACATTTATTGCAACAAAAATACTCCTTCTCCTCATATACTCATATATCCCACATTCATCGTAAAAATATCATCATTATTATATTATTAAAATATAATAATATATTTAAATGAATTATTTTATCAGAAAAAGATAAAATATTAATTTTCAACAATTGTCACATTAAAAAATTTTCTCCATCTATATTCACATAAAATGAATATTTTTCTCATCATAAAAATCAATAATTAATTATTCACAAATAATATTACGAAATACACATTATGACAACCAAGGTTCCCAGAAGAAGGGGCCTTAGGTAAAGATTTCTCCCATTGGCCAAGCAATTAAATAACCTCTCCTTAGACACAACTTTCTAGAAATTGCCAATAATGTTATCTAATAATATTATTCAGATAATATGAATTATTGCTCTGATAATGGAAAATACTGTATAATGACAATTATTAAAATAACAGTAATATAAAATATCAATGCAGCAATTATTGAATCAATAAAATAAAATATTGAATAGTAATTACTATAACAATTATTGAGTAGTGCCTTCTTACGTAAGAATCAATAATTGGTGCGATACCGTGTGCTACTATGTTTTAACCACCGAGTATTTTAATAGTATTAACGGTAACAACTACGCCGTCATTTATAAACAACTTATATTTGTCGTTTTCTTCATCCAATCGCTTTCCTTTATGGGGCCCACTCAAGGCTGCGCCGTCGTACGAATATTCCCCGACAGTAAGAATATTTCACAACCAAACGAATATTTTATAACCACTTGCTTATTTGAAATATTTGCGTATTTTACCCATAACTATCCACATTAATCAAATCAACCCTTAATATTTCAATATAATAAATAGAGGAATTTAAATTTCATTTATTAATAATTTGGGGTCTTACAACCTCCCCTCCTTATGAAATTTCTTCCTCGAAATAGACGTACGTACCCGGTGTTTCGAAAAGGTGAGGATACCTCACTTTCATTTCCGTTTCCAACTCCCAAGTCATTTCCTCTATAGCATGGTTCCTCCACAAAACTTTAACTTGTGGTATAACCTTCGTGCGTAGGACATGCTCCTTTCTATCCAAGATCTTGACAGGTACCTCCTCATACGTTAAGTCTTCGGCTATCTCGTCCGGTTCTAACTTAATAACGTGATTCGGGTCTTTCACATATTTACTAAGCACAGATATATGAAAAACATTATGAACACGAGACATACTTGGAGGTAACGCGAGTCTATAGGCTACATTTTCTACTCGGTCAAGAATCTGAAATGGACCAATAAATCGTGGATTGAGCTTTCCTCTCTTCCCAAACCTTGTAACTCCTTTCCATGGTGCCACACGTAACACTACATGATCCCCAATATCAAATTCCACGTTCTTTCGATGAAGATCCACATAAATCTTTTGTCGATCCTGTGTCGTTTGTATACTTTGTCGAATCATTTGGATCTTTTTCGTAGTTATACGTACCAACTCGGGTCCCAATAATGTTGCTTCACCCACTTCATCCCAAACATATTGAGAAGCGACATTTTCATCCATACAATGCTTGAATGGAGCCACACCTATACTTGCCTGATAACTGTTGTTGTAGGAGAATTCCACCAATGGTAAATACTTATCCCAACTCCCTTTGAAGTCTAGGACACAGTGTCTTAATAGATCTTCAAGAGTTTGGATAGTCCTCTCTGATTGTCCGTCCGTTTGAGGATGGTATGCCGAACTAAATCGTAAATCCGTACCCATAGCTTTTTGCAAGCTAACCCAAAATCTTGAAGTGAATCTTGGGTCACGATCCAAAATTATGGATACTGGCATGCCATGCAACCTCACAATCTCATTTACGTACATACGAGCTAGACATTCAAGGGAATAAGTTTCTCGTATAGGTAAGAAATGAGCAGACTTGGTTAACCTATCAACAATAACCCAAATAACATTTATTCCTTGAGAAACCGTGGGAAGACCCGTAACAAAATCCATGGTAATATGTTCCCACTTCCATTTCAGAATTTCAAGTGGTTGCAATGGACCCTTTAGCACTTGATGCTCCGCCTTTACACGTTGATAAGTTAAACACCTCGAGATAAACTCCGCGATCTCTCTCTTCATATTGTTCCACCAAAATGTATGTCGAAGATCACGATACATTTTGGTACTTCCAGGATGGATTGCAAACGGTGTGTTGTGTGCCTCCATCATGATTTTATGCTTCAAGTCCTGAATCGTTAGGAATGCAAAGTCTAGAGTTGAATCGAAGTATTCCTTCTTCATCGATTCTTGCTTCCGAAATAGCACCTTTTTGCACTTTCTTCTTCATACGCATCAGCCCCAGGTCCGTAGCTTGAGCAGCTTTAACTTTATCGATTAAAGTCGGTTCTACTAGTATATTCGCCATCATCACGTGGGTCCCTGGAGTCTTTAATTCTATCTCCATCCTTTTCAAGTCATATAAAATGGGTCTTTGCGTTGACAACATTGCACTCGTACCCGCATATGATCTTCTACTCAATGCGTCAGCTACTACGTTCGCTCTTCCCACAATGATATTGAATGGTACGATCGTAATCTTCAACAGCTCGAGCCAACGTCTTTGGCGCATGATACGTTCATTTTAAGTAAAGAAATATTTGAGGGTTTAAGAAATAGGTTTTGTACTGGGGTCAATACAAAATTCGATTTCTCGCTCTAGGGGTAGGCTAGGAAGTCATCAGGATTACGTCAGGAAATTTATTAACGATAGAAATATCATTCAAAACTGTGACTCTCATCCAAGACTTGGATAACACGTCACATTGATACCTAACAACTTGCCATCGTCATTCACAATGTCTCCTACGAAAAGTCTGGCTTGGGTGCATTCCACACAAGGAAGTCAACAACGAAAGGATCGGGCTCTTTACTTATGGCTTGATATGATAATGATTGACTTTAGTGGTTTGGTTACTTTGAATTCACATAACAGGTTGGTTAAGAGTATGAAAGCTAACAACCTTGCAAAAAAAACATGATGAGTAGTTAACAAATCGATTCCTAAAATCACATCAAAGGCAAGTATTTTCAAAGAGATACAATCGATAGGTAACGTGAAAGTGTTGATTTGAACAAGATTTATAAATAGTGGAGGTAACGAAGGTTTCTCCCAACTAAGATATATCAAAGTCTAACTTCTCCGGAGTTAACTTCAAACATTGAACACAACTAGGTGAAATAAAAGAGTGAGTAGAATCGGTATCTAACACGGTATAGACTTCGCTAGAGTTTATGATAAGCTTACTCGTGATAACTTCATTTGGGTTCCTTACTTGTTGGGAAGTCATGACAACCGCTCTCCTTTGAACTACCTGGCTTTGACTTGTCTGGGGTAGCATTTGGTGTCGTCACTATCGTTGGAATTGACTTTTCTATAGGGCATATTCCACCTTTAACTACTTCATCGTACTCCTGATTCATGATCTGAATCATCAATCTTCGATCCATATCGAATTGAGATTGACCGATCTGTACAGGGTAATTTAAAACTCGATGTTGGGTTCTTCTAATTGCTGTCCAAAAAGAGAAATGTATATCATCTATTTTAGCCTTTTTGGATCGGACGTCTCTTTCTACAATATCAATATGTCGTGCGGCTTTTACCCACGCATCCTTCATTCTCACTGCGTCAATTGTTTCTTCTTTTCGGTGATCCTTGATATTTGAATTCTCGATTCCAACTTTAATATCTTACACTCTGCCAAAGCGTGATTTTGTTCGAGCATCACATATCGGGTAACATAATTTTGAATTGTTGTATCCCTTTGTTCCACGACTGCTTGTAGTTCTTCAACCTGTTCTTTTAGCTCACGAATACGATCTCGTAGTTCTACATTTTGATCAAAAATTTCTTCTAATAAATTCTCCTCAGGTTCCTCTTCTTCTCTCAATGCTACCTCTCGCGACTAGCTAAAGGTGCAACTATTAATTCTTCCTCACCACATGGATATCTCTAATTCCTTATTCGCTTGATATTACATTATCCTGGTTGGTGATTAGAGGTGTATCCACGGTCTCATTCACTCCATTGTTGACATTTTCAGCTGTCATCTTAAATACTGCCATAAAACAAGGGTTAATTAAACAAATTAATATGTCACATAATATCCCTATATTATGACTGACCAACAAATAAGCTTTGATAGGACACACTAGCAAAGGATTTACTCGTCTCTCCCCTCCTAGTTCTATTCCCCGATCTCCGCCAGAGATCATATACGAAGCTCTGATACCAACTTTGACGCCCCCAAAATAGGTATACATCATCCATTCTGAGTTATCAAATACACGGTACAGAAACAACTACAACTTTATTAATACAATATAAAAACTATGAGTTTAAATACAAATACTGTCATCTAGACAATATCCATACCCAACTAAGCCCTCATTACAATTATTGATATATTATTTTACAAAAATGGTGAGGACTACTAAGATAACTTTCTAGAACCATCATTCCACACCTCGACTCGTACTCGCTACATTCTCGCATCCTGAGAAGAAAAATGGAACAACAAGGAAAAGGGTGAGCTCAACTAGCCCAGTAAAGAATATTATGACTAAGATAACATAGAACAAATTATCATTAGTCCTCAACAGGGAAAAATCTGATAGAATATAATAGACAACAAATTTCAGATCAATATTCGCAGCGGAAAATAATAATTCTAGGATAGTTACGTAGAGAATGAAATCTACTAGTATGTATGAATTTAAAAGTTCATCATCAATATTTTATCCCTGTAACATCAATCAATATACATCTTGAATCAAATATTCATCTTTGCACTACAGGCCAAAGATATTCATCAGTTGGTCATGTTCACCTCAACACCTGTTCATCTTTGCACTACGGGCCAAAGATATTCATAAGAAAATCAACCATCTTTGCACTATAGGCCAAAGATATTCAGTAACATCATCATTTAGGACAGAGGATGATGAAAAATATTTTAAAGAAATGAATCCAGTGAAACAAAAGACAAGGATTAAGGATTAAGGATTTGTAATTCGGTTTATTCACTTCAAAAAATACCTCAATAATAATCATAGTGGAGTAAAATTCAAGAATGATCAAAAAATGGATACAATCAAAGCTAGTATCCATAATAGATATTTTGGACAAAAACAAGAATTTAATTTTTCTGTGAATAGTGCCGTATTCGTGAATAGTGCCGTATACGTGAATAGTGCTGTATACGTGAATAGTAACCCCGACACCAAAAAGTTCCAAATTTGATAAAAAGTTCATATCAATATTTCGGCATAATGATATTGAAAGAATAACATCATTACGAAAAAAAAATAACATCCCTTACCTCGTAAAAATAGTACTTCTAGTTGAAACACTGGATATAGGCTATGACTTGAACTTGAACCGTATAGCAACACTCAAAGTATTAAAATACTCACAAGAATACGCTCAATATATCGAGAGAAAAAGAGAGAGAAAACTTCAGTTTCTGGTGTAATTTTCAATTCTAACCTAAGCACCCTATTTATAGGAAAATGCTTAGAACACCAAAGCAGAAAATTTATTAAAATATTAATATATATATATATATATATATATAATCTTCATGCACACCTTGGACAATCTGATCTCAGCTCTTTTTCCATGCTAGTGGGCACACCTACCTTGTTAAAAACGTTTTCTTTTAAAACAAATTTAAAACTTTTGAAAAATAATTATTTTGAGCTTGTAACTTCAATAATTCATAATAAATATCCTTTTTATCAAAAAATTCGAAACTCTCGACTTTCCATAGGAAATTCCATTATCTACAACTTTACAGAAGGAAGGTTTTCCAAATTTCAAATGTAAATGGAAGAAATCCACAAACAGACGATTTTACAATTTATAATCAAATTTCGATCAAGAAATGGGGTCCATGCAAACATGTTTAACATGTTTTAAACATTTATTGCAACAAAAATACTCTTTCTCCTCATATACTCATATATCCCACATTCATCATAAAAATATCATCATTATTATATTATTAAAATATAATAATATATTTAAATGAATTATTTTATCAGAAAAAGATAAATATTAATTTTCAATAATTGTCATATTAAAAAATTTTCTCCATCTATATCCACATAAATTGAATATTTTCCTCATCATAAAAATCAATAATTAATTATTCACAAATAATATTACAGAATCACATTATTGACAACCAGGTAGTTCCCAGGAAAGAGGGGGCCTTCCGGTAAAGATTTCTCCTTACTGACGCGCAATTAAATAACCTCTCCTTAGACAGAACTTTCTAGACATTGCCAATAATGTTATCTAATAATATTATTCAGATAATATGAATTATTGCTCCGATAATGAAAAATACTGTATAATGACAATTATTGAAATAACAGTAATATAAAATATCAATGCAGCAATAATTGAATCAATAAAATAAAATATTGAACAGTAATTACTATAACAATTATTTAGTAGTGCCTTCTTACGTAAGAATCCATAATTAGTGCAATACTGGTAATGCTACTTTGTGTTTTAACCAAGAATATTTTAACAAGATTAATACTTGAATAACAACTACTGTTAGTCATTTATAAACAACTTATATTTGTCGTTTTCTTCATCCAATCGCTTTCCGTTATGGGGCCCACTCAAGGCTATGCCATCGTACGAATATTCCCTGACAGTAAGAATATTTCATGACCAAACTAATATTTTATAACCACTTGCTTATTTGAAATATTTGCGTATTTTACCTATAACTATCCACATTAATCAAATCATCCCTTACTATTTCAAAATAATAAATAGAGGAATTTAAATTTCATTTATTAACAATTTGGGGTCTTACAACCTTTCTCTTTTCTTCATTTTTAATTTAGTCCTGCAAGTATTATCAAACTTGCACCACCTCCCCTAATAGTAAATCATGTGAATTAATAGTAAATCACGTGACTCAATAATTCTAAACATATGAAAAATTAATTATAGTATAGAACCTTCATCTATACTTCCATTTTTAATTTAGTTATGCAATTATTATCAATCTTGCACCAATTCCCCTAATAGTAAATCATGTGAATCAATAGTATACACACGTGGACACATAGTTATAAGCATGTGAATTAATAGCAATTAATTGCTCATTTATCCAGTTAATTACCCAATTTTTCAATATAACCTCCAAACATCCATTATTATCGAAATAGTTGTCGATTTCCACTAACACTAATAATTCTCACACAATGGAACTATCAATTTCATCTTTAATCAACACGAACTTATTCATCATTAATATTATAACTCTCAATATTTAACAATCAGGTCATTCCCAGGAAAGAGGGGGCTTTCCAATAAGGATTTCTCCCTATTAGCGCATAATTAGATTATCTAACCTCTCCTTGACAGAACTTCTAGACATTGTTAATATTGCAAATAATAATATGAATAACTTTGTCGTCTCAATTATTGATTTAATAATATATCATATTATGCAGATGATACTGTGACAATAATTGAATCAATAATATAAGAGATATGATGCAGCAATTACTGTAGCAATAATTGAGTATAACTGAGTGACTTCTTACGTAAGCATCAATAATCAATCTGGTGTGCTACTTATGCAACCACACGTACATCGTATTTTTACTACCGGGTAGTTCAATTGTTTTAACGGTAACACTTTTGCCGTTATAAAAAGATAATTCTGTTGTTTTCTAACTACGACAATTCTTCCGTTGTGGGGTCTACCAATGATTATGCCATCGTACGGATATTCTCTGATAAAAAGAATATTTCCCGACCAAACAAATATTTTATAACAACTTGCATACTTTTCAAAATTTTCACATATCACCCTTAACTTTAACCTTTTATCAATTTAACCATTTACGAAATAAAATAATAATTATAAGAAAATTGAATACTTTCATTTCATAAAATTTGGGGTCTTACAATCTCCCTTCCTTATGAAATTTTGCCTTCGAAATTTACGTACGTACTTGGTATGCCGAAGAGGTGAGGATACTTTGACTTCATTTCAGATTCTAACTCTTGAGGTATAACCTTTGAGTGTCGAATATGATCCTTCTTATCCAAGATTTTAACACGTATCTCCTCATATGTTAAATCTTCTGTTATCTCATCTAGTTCCAATTCAATAATATGGTTTGGGTCATCCACATATTTACATAACATCGATACGTAAAAAATGTTATGAACACGCGACATACTTGGCGGTAAAGCGAGTCTATAGGTCACAGTTCCTACTCGATCGAGGATTTCAAATAGACCAATAAAATTGAGGGTTGAGATTTTCTCTCTTCATCGACTTTTGCTTCTAGAATAACGCATTCTTGAACCTTCTTCTTCGTATTCACTAGCTCCGGGTGTGTAGTTTGAGCGGCTTTAAATTTATCACTTAAAGTCGATTCTACTCGTATATTTGATATCACCACATGGGTCCCTAGAGTCTTTAACTCTATCTTCATCATTTGTAAGTTATACGAAATGAGTTTTTGTGTTAACAACGTCACACTCATAACCGCATACGATATTCTACTAAACGCGTCAGCTACCACATTCGATCTTCCACGATAATATTGAATGGTACGATCGTAATCTTCAACAGCTCGAGCCAACGTCTTTGGCGCATGTTACGTTCATTTTAGTTGACGAAATATTTAAGTGTTTTAGAAATGGGTTTTGTACTGGGGTCAATACAAAATTCGATTTCACGCTCTAGGGGTTGGCTAAGAAATCTTCAGGAATACTTCAAGAAATTTATTAACAATAGAAATATCATTCAAAACTTTGACTCTCATCCCAAGACTTGGGTAGTACATTACATTGATACCTATCATCTTGCCATCGTCATTCACGATATCGCCTACAGAAAGTTTGGCTTCGGTGCATTCCACACAAGGAAGTCAACAACAAAAGGCTCGGGGCTCTTTACTTATGGCTTGATATGACAATGATTGACTTTAGAGTTTGGTTGCTTGAATTCGCCTAATAGGTTGGTTACGAATATGAAAGCTAACAACCTTATAAAAACAATCAATTTTAGCATGATAAGTAGTTAACCAATCAATCCCTAAAATCACATCAAGGGCAAGTATTTTCAAAGAGATAAGATCGACAGGTAACGTGAAAGTGTCGATTTGAATCAACAAGATTTATAAGCAGTGGAGGTAACGAAGGTTTCTCCTAACGAAGTTTCAACTGATAAGTCAAAGTCTAATTTCTCCGAAGTCAAATTTAAACGTTGAGCGCAAGTATGAGAGATAAAAGAATGGGTAGAACCGATATCTAATAAGGTATAGACTTCGCAAAAATTTATAATTAACTAAACCGTGCTAACTTCGTTTGGGTTACTCGCTTTTTGAGAAGTCACAAAAAATGCTCTTCCTGAAATCACCGACTTTGTTTTGTCTGTATCTGCCTTTGGTGCCATCGTCCCAGTTGGACTTGACTTTGGTGTACGACAAAATCGAACTAGATGACCTTCTCTTCCAGAATTGAAACACGCTTTGGACTGCTGCGTACAGTTTGGACTGAAGTGTCCCTCCCCTCCGCATTTGTAACATACGACCGACTGTCGTTCTCCTTCCTTACCAACAGGTGCTGGTGCTGACGTCTTTCCATCATTATTGAACCTTCTCTTCTTAAAATTCCCACTTCTATTATCTTGGCCATGATTAACATCGAAGTGCTTACCATTCTTGGCATGATAATTTCCCCCACGATGGTTATCATTGTTCCGATGGTCATTGCCACCGGTGTGATTATTATCGTGTTGTTGGTCGTTACCTTTTGGTTAGGTTGACTTATTATCGCGCTCCACTAACTGAGCCCTATTCACAACATCTGAATATAAACAAATTTTGTGAGAAATGAGGTATTGACGTATTTCAGGTTTCAAACCTCTTAGAAACAATCGCGTCATTCGCTCCTTATTATCAACAAAGTGAGACGCAAACCGAGACAACTCGGCAAACTTAGCTTCATACTGCGATACAGTCATACTGTTTTTCTCCAACTTGATAAACTCCACCTCCTTCATGTGACGAATACTTTCGGGAAAGTACTTGTCGTTGAACAGCTCTTGGAACTTTTCCCAAGACATCTTCACTTCGGCTGGCTGAGTATGTTTTACTGATTCCCACCAGTATTCCGCCTCTCTTCTTAACATGAAGGTGGCAAAGGGTACCTTTTGCTCCTCGGAGCATCCCAATACATCAAATATCTTGGTAATCTACTTTATCCACGTCTCTGCCTTAAGTGGTTTTGGCTCTCCCAAAAACTCCGGTGGTCCTAGCTCCTTGAACTGCTTAGCAGTGACCAACCGTGGGTTGTCACCTGATGTTGCATGAATTGCATAAAGCCTCTGAACATCCCATCGTTCATCATCTGATCGGTGTTGTTATTTACCTGAGGATTATTGTCTTCCTGTTGCACATTATCCTGGGTATTGATCGTTGTTGACTCAACGGTCTCATATGCTTCATTGCTGATCTCAACATTTTTAGATGCCATTTTCAAACACTGTCACAAAACAAGGGTTAATTGACATATTTCACATATTATCCCTATACTCTGGCCGATCAATTAAATACCAAATAAACTTAGGTAGGTCATACTAGCGAAGGAATTCCCCGTCTCTCCCCTCCTAGTTCTTGTCTCACATTTCAGCCAGGGATCATATCCCTAAGCTTTGATACCAACTGTGACGCCCCCAAAACAGGTATACATCACCCATCTTGGGTCGCTAGATACGTGGTACAAAATTTAAATACAACTTATTAATACAACGGTCGAGTAATATACGACAAAACATAGCTGAGAGTTTTAACACAAATATTGTCATCATGACAATATCCACACTCAAATTCAATCTTATTACATTTATTATCACACTATTTCCCAGAATAATGAGGACTACTAATGCAACCATCTAGACCGTCAATCCATTCCCTGACTAGTTCCAGCTATATTCTAATTTCCTGAAGAGAATAGTGAAAGAAAGGGTGAACTCAACTAGCCCAGTAAGAAATATTATGACTAAGATAATGCAGAATAAATTATCCTTAGGCTTCAACAGTATAACAACTGATAGAATATAATAGACAACAAGTTTTAGATCAACAACTGCAGCGGAATAAACAATTCATTAGAAGAGTCAAGTAGAGCATAAAATCTATTATCTTCTATGATTTAAAAAGTTTTTCATCAACTTTATCGCTGAGACTCAGCTTAATAAATAAACCACATCATCGAATCATCCCTGCACCACGGTCAAGGATATTCATGTAATCATCAATGGTCATGATTATACCGAATAATCCCTGGTCATAATCATACCAACAACTGTCCATCAATGCACTACAGGGCAATGAAGACTTTCACCACATCATTCATCACATTACGGTCATGATTATACCGAATAATCCTTGGTCATAATCATACCAAGTCCATCTATGCACATAAGCCAAAGATGACTTTCATCACAATATAAACATGAGGATGATGACAATGACATAATAATTCAATAAAACAAGTTCAAGAATAAATTTTATATATTTATAATTTAATTTATCTAGGAATCAATAACGTTCAATTTGTCAACATGATACTGCTTTGTGGAGTAAAATTCAGGAATAATATTTTACCCAAAAGAAATATATTTTTCGGGTGAATAGTATCCCGTGAATAGTACTTCGGGAATAGTATCCCGTGAATAGTACCCCGACACGAAAAGTGTCCCAAATACCTGAGTGAATAATACTAGTGTAAGACCCCGAATTTTATGAAATAAAAGTATTCAATTTTTCTATTCAGTAAATGGTTAAATTGATAAAAGTTAAAGTTAAGGGTGATATATGAAATTTTTTTTCAAAATATCGCTAAGGGGGTATAAAGTATTCATTGTTGTTTGGGAATATTCGTTTGGTCGTGGAATATTCTTTCCGTAGGAGAATATTAAATGCGACGGCCATTTAGATCATTTGTGGGCCCCATAATGTAATAAGCGTCGGATGGAGAAAACGACAAATTTGAGTTTTTATAAATAACGGCGTAATCGTCGCTATCAAGTTAACACTTTATTGGAATACCGGTTGGTAAAGTAAAGTAATACGCGTTGTTGCACAAGTAGCTTACTACCAGTACAAGACAAGATTTTTTTCAATTATTGATTCTTACGAGAAGGCACTACTCAATAATTGTTACAAAGAATTCTTGCTCAATATTTTATTTTATTGATTCAATAATTCTTTGTGTTGATATTTTATATTATTGTTGTTCAATAATTATCAACGCACGATATTTCCCATTATCGGATCAATAATTCATATTATTTGAATAATATTATTAGATAGCATTATTGGCAATGTCTAGAAAGTTCATCAAGGAGAGGTTTGGTCACCTAATTGCGGCTACCAAGAAGGAGAAATTCTTATTGGAAAGCCCCTCTTCCACAGGGAACTACTGGTTATTATAAATGTGATTACGTAATATTATTTGTGAATAATTAATTATTGATTCATATGATAAGAAAATATTTATTTGATGTGGATATAAATGATGGATTTATTTATGTGGTTATAAGTGAAGGAATTAATGATGAGGTGTTTTATCAATTATTTTGTCGAAATGGAGAACAAAATATGGGATTTTCAGAAAAATTAGTTTATTACTTGATTTTGTAAAATCCATAACTCTTTGTGTATAATGAGTTAAGAGATGAGCCATATATCAAAAGAAAGCCCTAGAAGTAAGCTAACTGTAGAAATTTGAATCACCCAAAAATTCTTTATAGATATTTCGTGGTGAAATTTTGAATGAAATCGGTCAGAAGGACTAATAGTCCAAAAAAATCGGTGTTCTTCAAACTATATTATGTGAGTTATAAATTTTGATCCGAGTTGTTGGATCGTTGTAATTTTTGGATATGTTATACATACATAAGTTGAGTATATGTCCACAAATTTTGAACCGTTAAAAAGAACGAATGATTTGTTATGAATTTTAAGAGGTAACTGATTCGGAAATTAGGTTTTGGTGGAAAATTCTAGAATTGAGTGGGCCCCACTCTTGGTTGTTGGGGAAGATGGCTGATTTTTGGTGGGTGGAATAGTAGCAGGTAAAGCCATCAGGTTGCAGGTTAAGTCTGCTTTGGCGTGCTAACATTTTCCTATAAATAGAGGGCTAAGTTAGAATTGAAAATCACACCAGAAACAAGTTTTCTCTCTCTATATTATCGAGCGTATTCTTGTGAGTATTTTGAGTATACTTTGAGTATTGTTAGGCCGGTGCAAGTTCCCTTGAGACTATATCCAGGTGTTTCAACTAGAAGTCTTGTCTTTCGAGGTAAGGGATGTTATTTTCTTCTCGGATGATATTATTTCTTCAATATCATTATCTTTGAAATATCGTTGGAACTTTTTATCAAATTTGGAACTTTTTTATGTCGGGGTTACTATTCATGAGTTACTATTCATGAGTTACTATTCATGAGTTACTATTCACGAGTTACTATTCACGAGTACTATTTATGAAGCGTGAAGATGTTTTTTTGTGGAATTTCTATCTTTTGGTGTCTGAGTTACTATTCACGTATACTGAGACTATTCACGATATCTGACACTATTCACGAATACGGCACTATTCACCGAAAAATGAAAATTTTTCTTTTCGTCTAAAATATCTATTCTGGATACTAGCTTTGATTGTATCCATGTTTTGATCATTCTTGAATTTTACACCACTATGATTATTTTTGAAGTATTTTTGGACGTGGATAAAATCAATGCAAAGATGAATGATTTACGAAGAATATCTTTATTCAGAAGTGCAAAGATGAGCGGTGTTTAAATGAACATGACCAACTCGATGAATATCTTTGCTTGAAGAGTGCAAAGATGAATTATTGATGAATATCTTTTGCTCGTAATGCAAAGATGACTGTTGTTGAATATCTTTAGCAAGAGTGCAAAGATGAATTATTGATGAATATCTTTTGCTCGTAATGCAAAGATGACTCGTTGTTGAATATCTTTAGCCAGAAGGCAAAGATGAATTATTGATGAATATCTTTTGCTCGTAATGCAAAGATGACTGTTGTTGAATATCTTTAGCTTTGTAGTGCAAAGATGAATTATTGATGAATATCTTTGGCTTCAGAATGCAAAGATGACCCGTTGTTGAATATCTTTAGCTTTGTAGTGTAAAGATAAATCTGTTGATGAATATCTTTGGCCCATGGTGCAAAGATGAATTTATTAGTATGATTATGAACAGAACTGTGATTTGGTATAACCATGATCTTTGATGTTTCGTAAAGACAAGTGATGAAAATTATCTTTGTCTTGGATGAGGAAAGGAATTTAGAACTACAATTTCGATTATGAAGTTATACACGTGATTGTGGGTGAGGAATTGTTGATTGATGTTACTGAGGATAAAACATTGTTGGTGGATTTTTAACATGGAGAAGACAATAGACTTTATAGTCTATTTGACTCTTCTAATGGATCGCTTCATTCGGCCGCAACTATGGTTGAAAAGTTTTATCATCTACCATATGTTCTAAATCTCCGATTTATTATCGATGAAGACTATTGATAATTTATTTATCTTTAGTCATAATATTCTTTTATCGAGCTAGTTATGCTCACCCTTTTGTTTCACAATTCCCTCTCGTGTAATAAAAGTGTAGCCGGGTCGAGCGGGGGATAGCGAGAGAATAGAGTGGTGGTCTATAGATGTTGAGGTGAGGTGAATTTAACTTGGAAGGTGTTTTGTCACTATCATACAAGATGTCTAATGACATACAAACTCGTGTTATCATAAGACAAGGTTGTGCACATCCACTTCTTTGAGTATATTTACAAGCACTACCTATATAATCTTGGTGTTTATTTGGAGTATAATACCCAATTAGAGACGAAGTGGAGATAATGATATGTCAAGAAAAGACTCACCATTGGGAAGAATATGATAGTAATCTTTCGTTTTTCTTTGGGGTCTATTAGGTCAACCAAGGATAATTTCGTGGCCATATGATATCTACCATAACTTAGAAAAGCATGGCCTCCCATGTATACGAAGGTTTCCTTGAGCACTTCCCAAAGATTCTAATTTCTAAAAGCAGCTTTTTGACTATACCTTTATGTAAGGTGTCATTGTGACGCTACTGATTGGTATATATTTGTATCCAAACTCACAAAGATACGTGTTGTTGTATTTTGCACGACAATTGTTGTAATAAAGTTGTAGTTGTTTCGTACTCATGTATTTGGCGACTCAGAATGGGTTGGATGGAATGAACCTATTTTGGGGTTGTTACAACTAGAGTGAATAGTAACTCGTGAATAGTACTCCGGCACGAAAAATGCCCCGAATACCCGAGTGAACAATACTAGAGTGAATAGTAACCATGTAAATAGTAACCCGTGAATAGTAACTCGTAAAAAAAAATACCAAAGAAAATGATATTCCATGACGAGTACAAAAGAAATGATATCTCATACGAGTATAATAGAATATACGAAACTGCAAATGGATTTTCACCCACTATACGGTAATCCACGTAGACAGATCATTTCCACAATTTAATAAAGAATGAATATAAAGGGTCATTCACTATGCATGCGGTAGTCCGCGTAGACAGGTTATTCCAACAGAATAATAAAGAATGGAATAACAGAAGAATTCACCATACATGCGGTAGTCCGCGTAGACAGGTTATTCCAATAGAATAATAAAGAATGGAATAACAGAAGAATTCACCAGGCATATGGTAGTCCGCGTAGACAGGTTATTCCAACAGAAAAACAAAGAATAGAATAACAAAAGAATTCACCAAAGTGCAAGACAAACAAAGTTATTCCAATGTAATAATAAAGAATGGAATAACGAGAAGAATTCACCAAAGGCGTCGTGAATGCGCTTGCAGAAAAGTTATTCCAATGTAATAATAAAGAATGAAATAACAACCCTTACGAGTATTGAAAGAAAATAACTCTATTTATGAATACGAAAGAAATAATACCCCTTACTTTAGAAGAAACTGGATACTGGAATAGTGAGGTAGCATACTTCTTTTCTTCTTTTTCTATAATTTCTCTATAATAAGTGCTCTTGTGAGACTTAGTGAATTGGTGAGAAATGAAGGAAGAATGAGCTTCTATTTATAGAAAAATATAGTTTCAATAATTGCACATTTTGGGGCTCGAAATATTATAGTATAATACCTTCCTCTTTTTCTTCCTTTTTAATTTAGTCCTGCAAGTATTATAAAACTTGCACCACCTCCCCTAATAGTAAATCATGTGAATCAATAGTAAATCATGTGACTCAATAGTTCTAAACATGTGAAAAAATTAATTATAGTATAGTACCTTCATCTATACCTCCATTTTTAATTTAGTCATGCAAGTATTATCAATCTTGCACGAACTCCCCTAATAGTAAATCATGTGAATCAATAGTACACGCATGTGAACACATAGTTATAAGCATGTGAATTAATAGTAATTAATTGCTAATTTATCCGGTTAATTACCCGATTGGTTAATATAACCTCCAGACATCCATTATTATCGAAATAGATGTCGATTGTCACTAACACTAATAATTTCCACACAATGGAACTATCAATTTCATCTTTAATCAACACGAACTTATTCATCATTCATATTATAACTCTCAATATTTAACAACCAGGTCGTTCCCAGGAAAGAGGGGGCTTTCCAATAAGGATTTCTCCCTATTGGCGCGCAATTAGATTATCTAACCTCTCCTTGATAGAACTTCTAGACATTGTCAATATTGCAAATAATAATATGAATAACTTTGTCGTCTCAATTATTGATTTAATAATATATCATATTATGCGAGATGATCTTTGTGACAATAATTGAATAAATAATATGAGAGATATGATGCAAAGTAATTCATCGTAGCAATAATTGAGTATAACTGAGTGACTTCTTATGTAAGCATCAATAATTAATACCGTGTGCTACTATGCAACCACGCGTATTACTGTACTTTTACTACTGGGTAGTTTAATAGTTTTAACGGTAACACTTTCGCCGTTATAAAAAGATAATTCTGTCATTTTCTAACTACGAAAATTCTTCCGTTGTGGGGTCTACCAATGATTGTGCCATCGTACAGATATTCTCCGACAAAAAGAATATTTCCCGACCAAACGAATATTTTATAACAACTTGCATACTTTGCAAAATTTTCACATATCACCCTTAACTTTAACCTTTTATCAATTTAACCATTTACGAAATAGAATAATAATTATAAGAAAATTTAATACTTTCATTTCATAAAATTCAGGGTCTTACACCACAAATGAATAGTACCCTAAAATGAAAAGATTAAAATTTAATAAGAAAGTTTAGACCAATATTCCAATGAAATGATATTAGATGAAGCGCAAACCACTAAGGATATTTTACCAAGTTCAGGGAATTTCACCATTTAACAATACGACTATGGAAACAAATAATAATTTTGTACCATAAATGGTGAAAAATATGAAAGTAAACGATATCCCTTAACGAGTACAAAATAAATGATATCTCATACGAGTATAAAAGAATATATGAAACTGTAAATGAATTTTCACCCGTCATGCGGTAATCTATGTAGACAGATCATTTCCACAACTTAATAAATAATAAATACAAAGGGTTATTCACCAGGCATGCGCTAATCCGCAGACAGGTTATTCCCACAGATTAATAAGAAATAGAATAACAACCCTTATGAGTATAAAGAAAATAACATTCTTTACCTTAGTAGGAGATAAAATATGACTGGTATAATGGAGATTATCATGAGGAATTCTTGCACTATTTGCTACACTCAAAGTATCCTTATACTCAAAGGAAATACGCACAATATTATAGAAGAAGAATTCTCTGATTCTAGTGTGAGTTTCATTATTTAACTAAACAACCTATTTATAGGAAAGTGCTAGCACACCAAGTTTGAAAAAATTCACATGCGGATGATTTTTGCAGCATACTTATTTTGAAAATAAGGTAATCAAAACCAAGCTTCTCACTTCCACCATTTCTTCATATGTTTTACTATTTAAACAATTATAATTTATAAAATTATACTATTATAATATATTATAATATATATATCTGAATGAATATTTTATCGGAGAAGATAATTATGGTTCTATAGAAAAATATGTCAAACTTTCAACAAATATCTTATGCTAAAATTCCTCCATTTATATCAAATTAAACAAATATTAATTATCATATTTATCAATAATTTTTATTTTATTCATCAATTATTTACAACTCTTCAATCTTTCAATAATTATTCCTAATTAATATTATGGATTTACAATATTAACAATCAGATCGTTCCTAGGAAAGAGGGGGCGTTTCGATAAGGATTTCTCCTTATTGGCGCGCAATTATATAACATAACCCCTTTCCTCGACAAATATAAGACCCCAACTTTTATAAATAAGATTTAATTTTCTCTAAATATTATTCTTTAATATTAAGGTGTGGATTTGATATAATGTTATAGGTGTGAGTAATATTTATAAATTTTGCAAAGTAAGCAAGTTGCCATAAAATATTCGATTGGTCGGGGAATATTCATTTTATCAGGGAATATTCGTACGAAGACACAATCATTGGTGGACCCCACAAAGGAATTATTATCGGAGTTAAAAAATGACAGAAATAACTTTTTATAAAAATAACGGCGAAAGTTTTACCGTTAACTGTTGAAATACCCGGTGATAAAAGTACAGTAATACTCGTGGTTGCACAGTAGCACACGGTATTGTACAGTATCTTTGATTATTGATGCTTACGTGAGAAGTCACTCAGTTTTATTCAATTATTGCCACAATAATTGCTGCATAGTATCTCACGTTATTGATTCAATTATTGTCACAATATTTTATATTATTAAATCAATGATAAAGACGACAAATTTATTCATATTATTATTAATTTGCATTAATGACGATGTCTAGAAAGTTCTATCGATGAAAGGGGTTTGGTCACCTAATTGCACGCCAATAAGGAGAAGTCTTTATCGGAAAGCCCCCTCTTTCCTGTGAATGATCTGGTTGTTAATATTGTAAGTTATAATGTTAATGATAAATTTTATTAAAAATGTGTTTTGTGAAGTCAAGTGAATAGAGATAAATAGAGAGAATTTTTTATAAAGTATTTGTTGTAAATTTGGCTTATTACATGAACCCCCCACTTACCCATTTTTCAAAATAGTTGGGAGAAAGTACGTTATCTCATTTTTGTTATATATATATATATAAGTTAGTGGGGGGGGAATAAGTATCACGAGGGAATACTATTCTTATTATATATATATATATATATATATATATATATAAAAGTTAGTCTTGGGGAATAAGTATCACGAGGGGAATACTATTCTTATTATATATATATATTATAATAAGTTTTGGTCTTTATAAAAAATAAAATATATTATATTTTATTATCCATAGTGTTTGTATAGTATCTTCATAGTGTTGCATAGTAAAATCAAAAAAAAATTAGCCGATCGGTGCACGCCCGTGATTGTCCTCCTGTGCAGTCCGTGATTTTATTTTTTTAAATAGTATCCTTCCATTCTTCTATAAATAGGATTCTTAGTTTAGAATTGAAAATCACTCCAGAATTAGAGAATTATTCTTCTATAATATTGAGTGTATTTTTTTAGAGTTTAAGGAAGCTTTGAGTGTAGAAAACAGTGCAAGTTTTCTTCAAGAATATCCTCGCTATACCAGTCGGAATACTCTTCTTTTAAGGTAAGGGGTATTATTTTTGTTCAATATTCGTAAGAAATAATATTTTCTTCCATACTCTGTAGTATGTAAGTAATATTATCTCGTTTCAGATTTCGAATTCTACACTCATTTTGTTAAAGTATTGCTTCTATACTCCTTGAAATTAGTAGAATATCCTTAAAATTTGCGTTTCATCTAGTAGCTTTGCACATAAATATTATTCTAAACATTCTTGATAATTTTTAATCTTTTCATGTCGGGGTACTATTCACTCCGGTACTATTCACTTGGGGTACTATTCATGACAAAAATTGATTTCTTTTCTGTCCAAATTATTTTTGATACAATATTATTCTTGAATTTTACTCCATAAAGCAGTATCATGTTGATAATTTTGACATTATTGAATTATGGATAAATTGAATTATAAATCTTTAAAATTTATCCTTTGCTTTCATTTAATTGAATTCTTATATAATTTCATCATTCTCATGCTTATATTGTGATGAAAGTCATCTTTGGCCCGTAGTGCATAGATGGACTACTGATCGGTATGATTATGACTATGTATCGGTATAATCATGACTTGTAATGTTACAAATAATGTGATAAAAGTCCTCATTGGCCTGTAGTGCATTGATGGACAGTTGTTAGCATGATCATGACCATTGGTGATAATATGAATATCCTTGGTCCGTAGTGCATGGATAATTCGTGGATGTGATACTAATGAATATCCTTGGCCCGTAGTGCATGGATAATTCAGTGATGTGGATTACTTATTGAGCTGAGTCTCAGCGATAAAATTGATGATAAACTTTTTAAATCATAGAAGATAGTAGATATCATGCTCTACTTGACTCTTCTAATGGATTGCTTGTTCCGCTGCAGTTAAACTTGTTATTTATTGTATTCTCTCAATTTAACACTGTTGAAGGCTAACGATAATTTATTATGCATTATCTTAGTTATAATATTTCTTACTGGGCTAGTTGAGCTCACCCTTTTGCTTTCATTGTTCTTTTCAGGAAATGAGAACGTAGTTGGGACTAGTCGAGGAACAGAGTGATGGTCCGAGATGGTGACTATAATAGTCCACACTATTTTATAAAATAGTGTGATAATAATTGTAATGAGGACTCCATTTGAGTTTAGATATTGTCTAGAAGACAATATTCTTGTCAAAACTCTCAGCTACGTTTTGTCGTATTGTATAAATGAAGTTTGTATTTAAGTAATGTACCATATATTTGGCGACTCAGAATGGGTGATGTATACCTATTTTGGAGGCGTCACAATTGGTATCAAAGCTTAGGGATATGTTCCCTTGTAAGACCCCAAGTTTTATGAATAAAGATTAATTTTCTCTAAATATCATTTTGAGTAATAAGGAAGCTCAATCCTTGATTCATTGGCCCATTTTTAATCCTCGAGCGAGTAGGAACTGTAGCCTATAGACTCGCCTTACCGCCAAGTATGTCTCGTGTTCATAACGTTTTTCACATATCTATGTTACATAAATATTTGAAAGACCCGAACCATATTATTGAATTAAAATCGGACGAGATAGCGGAAGATTTAACGTATGAAGAGATACCTGTTAAAATCTTGGATAAGAAGGATCATATTCTACGCTCCAAGGTTATACCTCAAGTTAAAGTTTTGTGGAGAAACCACGATGTTGAGGAAATGACCTGGGAGTTATAATTTGAGATAAAGTCAAGGTATCCTCACTTCTTCGTCATACCAGGTATGTACCCTAATTTCGAGGGTAAAATTTCATAAGAAGAGGAGGTTGTAAGACCCCAACTTTTATGAATAAAGATGAATTTTTCTATAAATATCATTTTTGAATGTTAAGGTGTGAGTTTGTTATAATTATGGGTAATATTTATAAATTTTGCAAAGTAAGTAAGTTGTTATATAATATTTGATTGGTCGGGGAATATTCGTTTTAACAGGAAATATTCGTACGACGACATAATGATTGATGGACCCCACAACGGAAGTATTGTCGTAGTTAGAAAATGACAGAATTATCTTTTTATAAAAATAACGGCGAAAGTTTTATCGTTAAACTATTGAACTACCCGGTAGTAAGAGTACAGTAATACACATGGTTGCATAATAGCACACTGTATTGATTATTGATGCTTACATGAGAAGTCACTCAGTTATACTCAATTATTATTACAGTAATTGTTGCATCATAACTCTCATATTATTGATTCAATTATTGTCACAGTATCATCTGCATAATATGTTATATTATTAAATCAATAATTGAGATGACAAAGTTATTCATATTATTATTTATAATATTGACAATGTCTAGAAGTTCTGTCAAGGAGAGGTTAGATAATCTAATTGCGCGCCAATAGGGAGAAATCCTTATCGGAAAGTCCCCTCTTTTCTGGGAACGACCTGGTTGTTAAATATTATGAGTTATAATATTAATGATGAATAAGTTCGTGTTGATTAAAGATGAAATTGATAGTTCCATTGTGTGGGAATTATTAGTGTTAGTGCAAATTGACATTTATTTCGATAATAATTGATGTCGGGAGGTTATATTGACCAATCGGGTAATTAATCGAATAAATGAGTAATTAATTACTATTAATTCACATGCTTATAACTATGTATTCATATGTGTGTACTATTAATTCACATGCATGTACTATTAGGGAAGTTGGTGCAAGATTGATAATACTTGCATGACAAAATTAAAAATAGAGATATAGATGAAGGTACTATACTGTAATTATTTTTTCACATGTATAAAACTATTGAGTCACATGATTTACTATTGATTCACATGATTTAATATTAGGGGAGGTGGTGCAAGTTTGATAATACTTGCAGGACTAAATTAAAAAATAAAAAAAAAGAAGAAGGTATTATAATGTAATATTTTGAGCCCCAAAACGTGCAATTATCAGAACTATATTTTCCTATAAATAGAAGCTCATTCTTCTTTCATTCCCACCAATTCACTAAGTCTCATAAGAGCAATTATAGAGAGAGAAGCTTTAGAGAGCGAAGCTATAGAGAGAAAGAAGAAGAGAAGTCTGCTACCTCACTATTCCAGTATCCAATCTTCTTCTGAGGTAAGGGATATTATTTTGTTTAGTATTCATAGGAATAATATTCTCTTCCATACTCTGTAGTATGTGAGTAATATTATTTCGTCTCGTATTCCTGATTATACCCTCATCTTGTTAAAGTATTGCTTCTATACTCCATGAAATTAGTAGAATATCCTTGAAATTTGCGCTTCATCTAGTATCATTTCACACATATATTTTTTGCTTATTCTTGTTAAATTTGAAGCTTTTCATGCTGAAGTACTGTCCGTGAGTACTATTCATTTATACGGTACTATTCACAAAAGTACTATTCGTGAGTACTATTCACAAAGTACTATTCATAAAGTACTATTCACGAAGTACTATTCACAAAGTACTATTCACAGGGTACTATTCCTGAAGTACTATTCACCCGTAGTATTATTCATGACAAAAATTGATTTCTTTTCGGTCCAAATCATTTTTAATACAATATCATTCTTGAATTTTACTCCACAAAGTAGTATCATGTTGGCAATTTGTACATTATTGAATTTTGGATAAATTAGATTATAAATCTTTAAAAATTTATCCTTTGTTTCTTTTAAGTAAATTCTTATATCATTGTTATCATCCTCATGCTTATATTGTGATGAAAGTCATCTTTGGCTTACGTGCATAGATGAACTGTTGATTGGTATGATTATGACTAGGGATCATTCGGTATAATCATAACCCGTAATGTTACAAATGATGTGGTAAAAGTCTTCACTGGCTTGTAGTTCATTGATGGACAGATGTTGGTATGATTATGACCAGGGATTATTCGGTATAGTAATGACCATTGATGATTACATGAATATCTTTGACCGTGGTGCAGGGATGATTCGATGATGTGGTTTATTTATTAAGCTGAGTCTCAATGATAAAGTTGATAAAAAACTTTTTAAATCATAGAAGATAGTAGATATCATGCTCTACTTGACTCTTCTAATGGATTGCTTGTTCCGCTACAGTTAAACATGTTATATATTATATCCTATCAGTTTAACATTGTTGAAGGCTAACGATAATTTGTTCTGCATTATCTTTTTCATAATATCTCTTATTGGGCTAGTTGAGCTCACCCTTTTGCTTTCATTGTTCTCTTTAGGAAATGAGAATGTAGCTGGGACAAGTCGGGGAACGGAGTGATGGTCCGAGATGGTGTTATAGTAGTCCTCACTATTCTATGAAATATGGTGATAATAAATGTAATGAGGACTCCATTGAGTGTGGATATTATCTAGATGATAATATTCCTTTTAAAACTCTCAGTTTATGTTTTGTTATATTTTACATGACAATTGTATAATTAAGTTGTATTTGAAATTTTATACCATGTATTTGGCAACTCAAGATGGGTGATGTATACATATTTTGGGGGCGTCACAAGTAGAGCATTATATCTACTATCTTCTATGATGTAAAAAGTTTTTCATCAACTTTATCGCTGAGACTCAGCTTAATAAATAAACCACATCATCGAATCATCCCTGAACCACGGCCAAGGATATTCATGTAATCATCAATGGTCATGATTATACCGAATAATCCCTAGTCATAATCATACCAACAACTGTCTATCAATGCACTACATGCCAATGGGGACTTTTACCACATCATTTGTAACATTACGGGTCATGATTATACCGAATGATCCTTGGTCATAATCATATAAATCAACAGTCTATCTATGCATGTAAGCCAAAAATGACTTTCATCACAATATAAGTATGAGGATGATGACAATGATATAAGATTTCAATTAAAAGACAAAGGATAAATTTTTAAAATTTTATAATTTAATTTATCCAGAATTCAATAATGCTCAAATTGCCAACATGATACTACTTTGTGGAGTAAAATTCAAGAATGATATTGTATCAAAAATGATTTAGACCAAAAAGATATCAATTTTTGTCATGAATAGTACCCAGGTGAATAGTACCCGGGTGAATAGTACCCCATAAATAGTACTTCGGGAATAGTACCCCGTGAATAGTACTTTATGAATAGTACTCGTGAATAGTACTTTATAAATAGTACTTTATGAATAGTACATGTGAATAGTACTTTTATGAATAGTATCGTATAAATTAATAGTACTCATAGACAGTACTACAGCATTAAAAGCTTAAAATTTAACAAGAATGTGCAAAAAATATCCTTGTGAAACGATACTAGATGAAGCGCAAATTTTAAGGATATTCTACTAATTTCACGGAGTATAGAAGCAATACTTTAACAAAATGTGGGTATAATTAGGAATACGAGACGAAATAATATTACTCACATACTACAGAGTATGGAAGAAAATATTATTCCTTATGAATACTGAACAGAAATAATATCCCTTACAACTGTTGAACGAAAATAATATTCCAACGAATATTGAATGAAGATAATATTCCTTACGAATATTGAACGAAATTAATATTCTTTATGAATATTGAACGAAAATAATATTCATACGAATAAAAAAAATAATATCTCTTCTGAATATGAAATAAATAATACCCCTTACCTCAGAAGAAGACTGGATACCAGAATAGTGAAGTAGCAGACTTCTCTTCTTCTATCTCTCTATAGCTTCTCTCTCTATAATTGCTCTTGTGAGTCTTAGTGAATTGGTGAGAATGAAAAAAAGAATGAGCTTCTATTTATAAGAAAATATAGTTTCGATAATTACATGTTTTGGGGCTCGAAATATTACAATATAATACCTTCATCTTTTTCTTCATTTTTAATTTAGTCCTGCAAGTATTATCAAACTTGCACCACCTCCCTTAATAGTATATCATGTGAATCAATAGTATAATCATGTGACTCAATAGTTCTATACATGTGCAAAAAATAATTACAGTATAGTACCTTCATTTATACCTCAATTTTTAATTTAGTCATGCAAGTATTATAAATCTTGCACCACTTTCCCTAATATTACATGCATGTGAATCAATAGTACACACATGTGAACACATAGTTAGTTATAAGCATGTGAATTAATAGCAATTAATTGCTCATTTATCCGATTAATTACCTGATTGGTCAATATAACTTCTAGACATCAATTATTATCGAAATAAATATCGATTTCCACTAACAGTAATAATCCTAACACAATGAAACCATCAACTTCATCTTTAATTAACACAAACTTATTCATCATTAATATTATAACTCACAATATTTAACAACCAGGTTGTTCCCAGGAAAGAGGGGGCTTTCCGATAAAGATTTCTCCCTATTGGCACGCAATTAGGTGACCAAACATCTCCTTGACAGAACTTCTAGACATTGTCAATATTGCAAATAATAATATGAATAACTTTGTCGTCTCAATTATTGATTTAATAATATAAAATACTATGCAGATGATATTGTGACAATAATTGAATCAATAATATGATAGATATGATGCAACAATTACTGTAGCAATAATTGAGTATAACTGAGTGACTTCTCATGTAAGCATCAATAAGCAATACCGTATGCTACTATGCAACCACGCGTATTACTATACTTTTACTACCGAGTAGTTCAACAGTTTAACGGTAAAACTTTCGCCGTTATTTTTATAAAAAGATATTTCTGTCATTTTTTAACTACAACAATACCTCCGTTATGGGGTCTACCAATGATTGTGCCGTCGTACGAATATTCCCTGTTAAAACGAATATTTCCCGACACAACGAATATTTTATAACAACTTGTTTACTTTGCAAATATTTTTACATATCACCCTTAACTTTAACCTTTTATCAATTTAACCAAATAGAATAATAATTATAAGAAAATTGAATAATTTCATTTCATAAAATTTGGGGTCTTACATGACAGTAATTCCATGTCTTATATTTAATTGGGACATTGTATGGTTGAAGGATTGAATTGTATGGTAACTATTTACTCAAAGGTTCTTTTATGATTAATGTTGAAATCTATATTATCTGAAAAGTCGTTAATCGCTAGGGAGGTTTATCCCTATTATAGAATAAATATTATTTATTTAAATAAATTAATATTTTAATTTATTTATTTAAATAAGATTAGAATTATTCTAATTGATTTATTCACAACCGGTTTAATATAGAGAACCTAAAGTGTCACACTATAAAAGGAAGAATAATTATGTAAGAAGCAAATGGCATAATCTTAATAATAAGTTAAATATATATAATTTAATCTATGATGATAGAATAAATTAAATAGCTTAATATTTATTATTTAATATTTTAGAAATATTAAATATAAATTAATAAGAGGAGTCTTATTATTATTATTACTATTATTATTATTTAATTCCTAAATGAGTTTGGGAATTAATTAATAAAAGTACTCTCATCTATTCCTAATAAGATTAGGAGGTTAAATTAATTAAAAGATTTTAATTAATTATCCCTAATAAGATTAGGGAGCATAATTAATTAAAAGAATTTAATTAATTAAAATAAAACTCAATTCCTTAATTGTTAAGGAGAGTTGCCCACATCTATAAATAAGAGGAGTCTTATTATGGGTGAGGGTGGTTGACACTTTCACAACACGTGAATACATGATTCTAGTACGCTCTTTTTCTATGAGAGATAGACAAACTAGGGTTTTGCCAAACACCCATCATCTTGAATCTTTCTTTTTCCTTGGTGGATCATCTCTAGAGGCCAAACATTTGGGTGGCTAACGTTGATCAAAGGAAGGAACCAAACCCGGTGGATTCAAGTTGAACGCGAAAGGATTTAGAGGTGAACTTGTACCCGAGGAAGCTCAAATCTTCAAGGGTATAATTCTTATTCTTTATCTTTTCGTTTAATTAATAATTATGCATAAAGGATGATCCGGGTATATGGTTTGTAAAATTTTAAAACTCTAATTTTTACGTTTCTGCGAATATTACAAACTTTTATGCGAATTATTAATTATTTTAATTTGATATGTGTTTAGAACAATTTAATTAGACATAATTTGTTGTATAAAATTTATTTAAAAAAAATCGTGAAACCTATTTACTGGCAACGTTGTCGGTTAATAGGCCACGTGAATAACCACGGACTTTTGAATAACCACAATCTTTTGTTTCACGTGAATATATATATGATTAAGGTAAATTAGTTATTCATGGTTATAGGAGATTCGTGGCTTGATTACTTTATTGGTAGCATGATTACTAATATGTAAATATGTAATAGTTTACAGGTTAACTCATTTGTGGGATTTCCATGAATCAACGTTATATATATATTAGTTATCACGTGGCCCAGGTTCAGTATGATTCCATGTGATTCAAAAGTTAACATATATTATATATATGATATATGATATATATATAGATTAATATATATATATATATATATATATATATATATATATATATATAATATTTTTAATAATTTTATAATTAAATAAAAAAGTTTATTTTAATTTTAAAATAATTTTTTAATCTTAAAATTAAATTTTATGCTAACTAATTAGAGTTGGAATTACATTCCATGATAACTAATTGGAGTTGAAATTGGATTCTATGTTTCCTTAAATAAAGGAGTTTATTTAGATATGAAATAAGATTTCATATTATTCAAAATAAAAGAGTTTATTTGTGAATATGAAAGAGAATCAAAAGTATTTACTTAAATAAAGGAGTTTATTTAGATATGAAATAAGATTTCATATTATTCAAAATAAAGGAGTTTATTTGTAAATAGGAAAGAGAATCCGTGTTTCCTTTAATAAAGGATTTTTTTACTTGGAATTTGATTCCATAATTAATTAAAATAAATGAGTTTATTTTGATTAAAGATTTTGATTAAAATAAAATAGTTTATTTTATTCAAAAATTGGATAAATTAAAATAAAAAAGTTTATTTTGATTTATATTTGAATTAAAATAAAGGAGTTTATTTTGATTCAAAATTAGATTTTATACTAACTAAATTTGCTCATTAAATGATATCAATATATATATATATATATATATATATATATATATATATGAATGTTTATTATTCATGAGATGAATGTTATTTATTGATGCATATGGTGATGTGTATGATAATAAATGGCATTGATTATAGACTATTAATGACCAATGTGATTGAATTTTATTTTAGTTGGATGCATGAATGTATGTGTTTTTATTAAATGGGAATTCTGCGACTCGCCTTCTCAAATTTTTCTTAATGTAAATTCTATCTCCCTCCAATGTACTTCCCTTAGCTCACGATCAAGGTTTATATTTATTTTAAATAATTTTGTAATAGAAATAGTTAGAATTAATTTTGAAGAATTGGAGATCAAGAAGCAAGGAGCGCTTGAAGACCCATTTATAATGGAGCATGGGTTTAAATGTAATAGTTATATTTAAATATTAATTCTTGCACCCCTACGTTTGACCTTTTGGTTCACTTGGTGGCTCTAGTGAACCGAACTAGAATAAAAGTCCATAATCAATCCGGGTAGAATATAGTATTCTATATGTGCATGTTTATATTTATATATATATATATATATATATATATATATATTATGCAAACATGTTTCGTATATTAATTAATATGATGCGTATTATATATATATATATATATATATATATATGTGCATGTGCGCTAAACAAGATGAGACAAATTAATTACATGCAAACCCCTCAAATTTTTTATATTAAGTCCTAAGCGTTCAAAGATATTTGAAATATCGAACGTTGCCTTCTAGCATGATAAAAATAATAGAGTATCAATTAATTATTATAAGTTTGTTGTGTCACCACAAGGCTTATCTTAATTCTTTTAAATGTTAATTTTATCACATTTGATGCTTATAAAGAAAATTGAACAATATTATTTTGTTGTGTCACCACAAGGATACTATTTTTCTTTTTTGAATATATGGAGTGCTAGGTTGGACTTAACTTAAATTATTTTAGTTCGGATGTGCACACACTTGACCATTATGATCTAAGAGGCAAAATACAAGGAGTTGCATATTTGATGTAATTGACAAGAGTTGTCTACCTATTTATTTATATATAGCTTTTTATGTCAGCACAAGGCTATATACATTTGAAATGGGATCCTTATTCTTACTAGCATATCTTTAATTAGATATTGCTGAACTATATATATTGTGGGTAATATAGTTTGAAGAAAATAGTGGGAGATACCAATTTAAAATAAGACCTAATTTATTTTGGTAATTAATAAAAGAATGTATGCTAAAATGTTGTCAATTACAAATTCATTTATAGAATTTTACAATGTCTAAAATTACTATCACTGCGTAGCATATTAGATGCTAAATTAATCAGACTGAATTAAACGGATTGGTTAAAGAATTTGAGAATAGTTCTCATGGCTAAAAAGTTATCTTATGTCCTAATACGCCTATCCCTGCAATGGTTACAGATAATGCCTCTGAGAAAGAGATTGCTACTTTTAGAAAGTGGCAAGATGATGCACAATTGGCTCAATGCATCATGCTCGCATCCATGAGTAATAGCTTCAGCGTCAGCATGAAACTATAGATGCTCACTATATTCCTGCACATCAAGTAGTTGATGGTGAGGAAAGTAGGACTGATAGATATCAGGTATCTAAAGAGCTCTTCCGATCTAGAATGACCGATGACACTACAGTACAGATAAAAGTCCTTAAGATAATCAATTTGATTGATCAATTAGGACAACGGGTTTCAGAATTGTTGTGAATTTTTCATATGAACAAGCTAGATATCAGCCTCGCTGATTTGCTTAACATGTTGAAAAATGTTGAGAGTCACTTTCCAACCAAGAAAGACCATGTCTTACTGGTAGAGGGGCCAAAGGATCTTCTGAAAAGAAGAACGATTCAAAGAAGGTAAATAGAAAGGTAAAAACAAAGGATAATAAGAACAAAACTGATAAGGATAACTAAGGAGTTTGCTTCCACTACAATAAGCCTGGACACTTGAAAGAAACTACAAGAAGCATTTTGCAGAGGCTAACCAAAGAAGCTTAGTGAAGTTTCGGTTACAAATATAAATTTTTTTCATGATTTAAAATAAATTTTTCTTTAAGTCAAGGTTCTACTTGGGTATTTAATACTGACTTTGGTTATCATAAATATAGATTTATGAAGGAACCAAGCAGAAGTAGAAAGCTAAACAAATATAAGTAATCCTATGTATGGGAAATAAAGAAAAGGTTGCCACATTAGCCATAGAAACTTATAGTTTAGCAATGCCTACGGAAAATCTATTAATCCAATAAATTGTTATTGTATTCCAGTTCTTGTTAGAAACATTATTTCTATTTTATTGTTGGATAATAAAATTTTTGGTATTATAATTAAGAACAATTGTTTTTCTATTTATAATAATAATGTTTTGTATAGAACTGGAATATTACTTAATGAATTTTGTATACTTGACTTACGTGAAAATAATTTTACAAATTGAACAAACTAGTATAAGAAAAGGAGATGATCATTCAAAGAGTTGAATGTGTGTATTTGCTGAAATACAAGTGTGAATTATTTGAAAGGTTCAAAGAATTTAGAAGTGAAACAAATTGGTAAAGTATTAAGATTATTTGATTAGATCAAGGAATAAATACTTGTGCAATAAGTTTTTAGATCATCTCAAATGGTTTTCTCATAATGGATGCCTCCTGATACACAATAATTGATTGATGTATCTGAAAGAAAAAATTGTACCTTGCTGGACATGGTACGGTCCATAATGATTTTACTGATATTTCAATATCCTTCTGGGATAATATCCTAGAAATGGTTGCATATATACGAAAAAGGTAACCTCAAAATCCAGTCCCAATGCTCCATAAAAGTTATGGACAGGGAGGATTCCTAATCTTAAGTATGTTAAGATAAGGGGTTGTCCAACTTATGTGAAAAGGTTTCAAAGGATAAGCTTGGGACAAAATTTGACAAGTACAGATTTGTGGGACATCCTAAAGTAAGTTTAGGTTATATGTTTTATAATCCTACTTACTAAAAGATGTTTTTTACGAAACACGCTACCTTCTAAGATAAAGGTGTTTATCATTGAAGGGACTAGTGGGAGGATAATAGAATCTTGAAGAGTTCAAGAACCACAAAATACTACAAGTTAAATAAGAGGAACTTGTAGATAGAACTATTGTACCACAACCGAATCATAAATCTGGAATAGTACTAAAGATACCTAGGAGGTATGGATTCATCATAGATGATGATGATGAGGTACACATCATGGAAGATGATGATCTAGTTACATACGATGTGGTAAGAGTTGTAGACACTTAGAGAAATGGATTGAAGCAAACTTCTCAAAAATGGAACATTCATTTTGATGAAACAAATCAAAAGAGTTTGATTTTATCACAAATAAGAATGAACCTAGTGTGGACAAAAGGGTCAGTGGGAGCGTCGTGACATTCCTAGTATTATATGTTGATATACTACGGATACGGAATGACATGCCAATGCTAGAATCAGTAAAGATAAAGTTGTCTAAACATTCTTCAGTGAATGATTTGGGAAGAGTATCGTAATTGGTGATACAAATCTATATAGATAGATTTAAAAGGATGCTCAGCTTAACCCAAGGAACGTATATTCATTTGATGCTAAAGTCGTTTAGCATGTCAAACTCCATGGGATGTCTCATTTTGATGAGCCTTGGAGTGTATCTCTCTTAATAGTCCCCATAGACTCATAAAAGAGAGATCGCATGAGTAACTATCATGTATGCAATGAAATATATAAGACCTGATGTTGATCAGTCATATTCTGGAGAAGTTCACTATGAGTCAGTGAAAAATATCTTAAAGTACTTAATCGACACTAAGGATGTGATCATATTCATGGTGGGTCTAAATTAAAACTAAAGGGCTTAATAGACTCCAGTTTTACAGACAGACCAAGACGACAGAAAATTCACTTTAAGGTAAAACATTACGTTGAACGATGATGCAGTGAATTGGAAAGGTTTCAAACAATAAAGAGTTGTTGGTTTAGTGACAAAGACAAAGTATATAGCTGTAATTGAAGCTACAAGTTGATTGTTTGGATGAAAATTTCATTACAGAACTAGGAATAGTTCCTAAGTCTCATCTTAGATCTAAACATGTGTTGTAACACTTTCATTTGATTATAGGAATCATTGAAAGATGGAAAATCACTATAGAGATAGTGGACTCTCAAGAACAACATTACATATCCATTAACTAAAGCTTATCCAATAGCAGGATAATTGTCACTTAGAGAAGAAGGGTATGAGATACCATGACGATTGGCTTTAGTGCAAGTGGGAGATTGAAAGTAGTATGCACACAAGCCAATCATGTTTGATGATAAAGCATATACTTTGTAACAATCTTATTCATTTATTAATAAAAAGTATTAATTTATTAAAAGCTTTTAATTATCTATATGATGCTGTTTTATAATATGTGATAAACCCATAGTTTTAAGCAATGCTTTTAGAATAATGATGATGATCATTCTAATGAGATCTAAATTCTTAGAAAGCTTAAAACTAAAATAGTTCCCAATCGTTGGATTACTAAATTGGGGATTAGTGAATCCGGATAGATTGGTACATACGTTGCTTGCTCATTTGATGAGGATGATTTATCTCATGATCATTTGTGTGGACACACTAAAGTAAGTATGTAGGTGCTTATTAGAGAATAAGTTCACTGAACGTAGCTCGCTAAGGAATACCTAATAGAGTTTTACTTGCCTGTCAATAGGAATTCCTGTAGTGATGGTAGTACAAGTGATCCTTGGACTTGAGATCATCATAGTATCTGTTAGGAATAAGCATGTGAATGATATTCCTATTTATATATGATTTGATTATGATATATATATATATATATATATATATATATATATATATGAATGAATATGAAAGTATGCTTGCATTAAGAAAAGATGTAAAGTCCTTTGATATACTATAAAAACATATGTACAAGGACTTAGAATGAATTGATCAAATATGTTAGGTTGATCCTACATAAGCAAAACAGCTTTGTAAAGTCCTTAAAAGAAATGATGTACAAGGACTATAAATATAGAAAGATCAAGCATGTTAGGTTGATCTTATGATGTAATAATAGATAGGCTTCGTGTCGATCGTCGAAACCGCACTGAAATCGTAGTCACCGGAGAGTCAAGGAAAACTCGAGAGCTATCGAGGCAGAATCATAGTCTGTAAGATAGTAGATCTCGGAAGTTCGTAGACTGCCAGGAGAGATGAGGAAGGATCGTAGTGTGTCGAGGAGAACTTCCTCAGAGCTGTAGTCTGCTGAGGAAGTCATGTTCGAAATTATAGAGACAACATGCCTACGAGCCGAGCGAGAAATCTGCCAAAGCCAAGTCAAGAATCTTAGACTACACTCAGAGTTGTAGAGTCTACAGATCATATCAGAGGCAGAGATCGTAGTCGAGCAAGATCAGATGAAGACAACAAGCACAACGACAGAAATCGTAGAGTGTCAAGATCTGATCTTAGAGTCGTAGTGTCTGCATAGCCGAAGCTTAATCGTAGAGTGCAGAACAAAGACCTCAACAGATGTGCTCACAATGCCAAGGCAGAATCATAGAGCAAATATGATTCTCAACAAATGAGCACTCCCAGAATATCCAAAGGAACCAAGCCTCTGGTTGGCACTGCAAAGATATATCCCACCTGAAGGAAACCAGATAGCACTCAACGAATGGCATGTAAGCTAACAGAAGACTTAAGCATCAACCCAACCAACATTCAGATTGAGTTGTGAAGCTATTCGAGATGAAGTCTTCCACAAGTTGATCAAAAGAAAACTTCAGTCAAAGTGACTGACTGAGGAAAAGTTAGCGAATGCAGTTGCTGTCAAATGAACTGAAGAAAACGATCTTGGGGTCAACCAAGATTGTAGTGTTTGCCAAAGAAAAGAAATAACTGATGGAGTGTACACAGAGATACTGGTTAGCTTCTGAAGAACAAGGCTAAAGTGATTAAGCATCGGGTCAGTCCATTGATGAAAAGTGAACGGGAGATCATAAGGAGAAAGTGAGTTGGACACGCCACAAATCTAAAGTGTCTTGCTATTAAGAAGGGGCTAGAGCAAGAAGTCAAGCCATCAATATCTGAGATCAGTCGAGGCGAATAGAAGTGTTAAGGCACTGCACAAGAGAAGGAAGAGGTGTTCTACATTAAAGATCCAATCAACACTCTTCAAGATCACAGTGTTGACTCTATATGTCAATGAGCAATAGTCAACAAAGATAATACGATCAGGTCCAAGAAAGTAATCATCAGAATCGTAGAGTTCGGTCATCCGAAGATTGAAGCATTGGCAACGGTTCAATCTGAAGGTTGGTATTCGGACAAGAGCTTATTGAGAGCATCGATGCAAAAGGAAAACCTCTGATGGAGAAATCAGAAGGGGAAAATAAAGTCGTCGACCTGCCCGAGACATCAAAGTAACATCTCTGACAGGGTAGGTGAAACAGTAAACTGCAGTGTCAGAAAGTCATGTCATGTCACATCTGCAGTCTGCACCAAACAACTCGAGATCTGTGAAGCAATTTGAATAGCTCTCAAATGGCTACTTTCCAACGGGAAGATTGGCAAGGAGTATAAATCATAAAGAGCTTCAAAGATCAAAGAAAAGATTTGCAGAAGTTGAAGAATCGTTGAGTTATTGGAATGCTATTGTTGACTCTACAAGTTCCACCAGAAATTAAGAGAACAAGTCTCAGTGACAGTGAGATTATAGAGGTGGAAGTGAAGCAGCTTTGAAGAAATACTTGAACAGACTAAAGCTTCACTCAACAAGGATGAAAATGTCATTAAAATTGGCAGCTAAGCTGAAAGCCGAGAAGGACAAGAAGATAGCATTCAAAAAAGTGGCAGAGTACAAAGAAGATCAAGAGAGCCACCCTAAAGATCACCAAGAACCAAAAGCTGAAAAAGAACAGGTGCAACATCATGTCTGCAAAACATTTAAAAAAGGTTCAGGGATTGCTAAGTGTCAGACGAAGTCTACCAAAAGATCAGAGACTTAGCCAATCCAGATGGTGACGGTGCACAGCTGACAGTAGATGAAGATGAGCAGAAAAGAGTGAAGATAAGCTTCACCATAGAAGATGTGGTCAAGACTCAAAGCAGAATGCAAAGAGGACCATGCCAAGCTGCTAGGTACATAAGATGATCAAGCTTATAGACATCTTAGCAGCAAGGCACCAACAACAACAACAAGTCTAGGCTTGATGGGTCCTTGTCCGAAGGGACTAAAGGAAGTTCCACACCTGCTGGGCTTGAAGAGTTCCTAGGGAACTAGAGGAATTCCAAGGCTGCTGGCCTTGAAGAGTTCTTAGTGAACTAAAGTCCCAAGGCTGCTAGCCTTGAAAGAATCTTAGTGATTCAGGGTTCTTCCCTTCCTTAGTGGAAATCCTGCTAGTTGAAAGCAGAAGAGTGGATTAGGAGTTTGAGTCTCTGAACCACTTAAAACTCCTTGTGTCTTTTACTTTTTGTCATTTACTTTATGTACATTAACTGCTATAACTGCTATGTATGTTTTAACTACTTACCACTGAACTAACTCTACGAACAATGTATGTATAATTATGAATATATCAATGAAGGGGATCTTTTACTTATTCCGTTGTGCTTGTAAAAATTCTTATGTTTCTCATATGCTAATTCATTAGCAATACAAAGTAAACAGGAAAAGTATTTGAAAATAAAAAGGATCTATTCAACCCCCCCTCTAAATCTACTGTGTGCCTACTGGGAACTAATAATTGGTATCAAAGTAGGCTCTCATGCTATATTCAAAAGCTAATCGCTTTGAGTCTAATCCTAGGCACAAACATTATTCTAAACTTAGTTTAGTAGTAAGTCACTTGTTGTATGCAGATGAGCTCATACATTGGAAATATTGTGTACAAGTAAATGTGTATATACATCTGAAGCTGCTCAGATTGGTCAATATTCTTGATTGCCATATCAACAAGACCAATTCTTGCTCGCGGTCAATCTTGTAATCTGAAGAACAGGCTAGAAAGCTCAAAAAGACATCAACAGAAAAGAGTCAAACATCCACCAGCCTGAAAGATGAAAAGGTCATACATGCTAAGAAATGCTTATCCATATATGAAAGAAGAACCTCTCAAATAGGTGTCTGGCCAACCAACAGCTGGATATAAACCTTGTGAACTCAAGGATGTTAAAGAACTGAAGGTGTTGAGATTCTCTTAGCTTGCATCCTCAAGACTGCGACTGATTGATTGAAGTTCAACTAGAGTAACAAGCTGTCAAGAGCAAATGAGAAACTATGCACATCAATGCCTAACCTCAATACATCTAAGATAAATGACTGTTAAGAAACTGACAGCAGAAAGGTATGATTCCTCACTAATATAATTATGTACATCATGTTGCATCTCCTTATGAACTATAACAGTATTCTTTCAAGGAATCATAATCTACCTAAAAAGGTGAAGAGAGAAAGTACACTATGCTTACAAACTTTCTCTCCATCCAAATTTTAGGTTGAAGATGACATCTTGAAAGAAATCTGAAAAGGTCATAAGAACATCACAGGTTAAATTAATCTTATGTGAAGTAATCTTTGCTGATGGGTCAGTATGTATGTACAAACTTATGTTCTAAGTGTTTGATAACACACAAAGTATGATCAGTTCTACAAGAGTATCTTGATGATTTGTAGAAACTGATCACCTCCATGAATCAACCAAATACAAATAAATCGTAGAGTTGATTCTCACTCTGTGAACACTTAAACCCTGTGAACATAACCAAGCAAAAGATGAAACCATCAAAGAGAAAGAGTGTTTTATTAAAATGGCAAATCTTACACACACTCACCATCATGCATCTCAAAATGTATTATCTAAATTAGTTACATGCATGAATATAATTGTTGGTGATCAATATGATGATTATCCGAATATATGAGGAACATGGATTTAGAAAACTAACATAGCAGGACCCATTTAACCATGGTTACCAAAAATAGAAATTTATAACCTGCAGGTACTTGGTCTATCTGACCATACTAAAGAATGTTGAAGCAGATGACTTCAGTTAAAAAGATTCAACCAGCAGAAGGCTTAAGACTGTTCAGAAATGATTCTGATAAAACTTCTATATGTCAAAGCCTGTCCTTGAAAACCTGCTGAGTCGATCTGAATAAAGCTCACATGGCTGCTGATCTTTATATGGAAACAGGTCATTCAACCTAAGATGTAAAAGGGTTTTAGACGCTCAATCATTCAAAGCATGTCATAAGAGAAGAACCCTCAAGGAAGCTCACCATAGAGGATCATCGAGCATCAAACATGAGGAACTCATTACGGGAGCAGAACTCCACAAGTACAAACTGTAAAAGAAGACTACATTCGTAGTGTTGTCAAATGATCGTAGAATGATCAGTCCTGGAGATATCCATGTATACGATGTAAACAGATTTAATTTTCAGTGGTGGTTCCAGTCAGAAAGAGACATGCAAGAATACCTCCTAATGCACATGAAGAAAAAGAAATCACACCTCACCGAAAAGACAACATCAACTATGGGGGAGCAGTGATCTGTTAAGGAACAACAGCACTGAGATATTCTATGAAGCAATGTACCAGCTAAAGAGTCCTAAAACTTTGTGGCTGATGAACCAAATGAAGATCCATAGTCAGTAGAAACGTCTCAAAACTTACTATTGATAACCCATCTGTAAGACCCCAACTTTTATGAATAAAGATGAATTTTTTTTATAAATATCATTTTTGAATGTTAAGGTGTGAGTTTGTTATAATGTTATAGTTGTGGGTAATATTTATAAATTTTGCAAAGTAAGCAAGTTGTTATATAATATTTGATTGGTCGGAGAATATTCGTTTTAACAGGAAATATTCGTACGACATCACAATCATTCATGGACCCCACAACAGAAGTATTGTCGTAGTTAGTAAACAATCGAATTATCTTTTTATAAAAATAACGGCGAAAGTTTTACCGTTAAACTGTTGAACTACCCGATAGTAAAAGTATAGTAATACGCGTGGTTGCATAATAGCACACGATATTTATTATTGATGCTTACGTGAGAAGTCACTCAGTTATACTTAATTATTGTTACAGTAATTGTGACGCCCCCAAAATAGGTATACATCACCCATTCTGAGTTGTCAATACATGGTACAGAAATAACTACAACTTTATTATTACAACAAGAACCGTGAGTTTGAATACAAATATTATCTTCTAGAAAATATCTATACTCAAATAAATCCTCATCACATTTATTGATACATTATTTTACAAAATGGTGAGGACTACTAAATAACTCTCTCTAGAACCTTCATTCCATACCCCGACTCGTACTCATTTATATTCTCGCCTCCCGAGAAGAAAAATGGAACAAAAAGGAAAAGGGTGAGCTCAACTAGCCCCAAAAGAATATTATGACTAAGATAATATACAACAAATTATCATTAGTCTTCAACGGGAAAAATCTAATAGAATACAATAGACAACAAGTTTTTAAATCAATATTATTACGCGAAATAATAATTCATTAGAAGAGTTAAGTAGAGAATGCAAACTACTATATTCTATGTATGAAATTTAAAAGTTCATCGCTCATCTTTTATCCTCGTAACATCAATCAACATACATCCGAATCAAATATTCATCTTTGCACTACTGTGCCAAAGATATTCATCGATTGGTCATGTTCATCTAAACACTGTTCATCATTTTGCACTACGGGCCAAAGATATTCATCAGAAATCATTCATCTTTGCACTACAGGCCAAAGATATTCAATAATATCATCATTTAAGACTGATGATGATGAAAAATATTTTTAAAGAAACGAATCCAGTGAAATAAAATGACAAGGATTAAGGATTAAAGATTCGTACTTTGTTTTATCCATGTCCAAAAATACCTCAAAAAAAATCATAGTGGTGTAAAATTGAAGAATGATCAAAACATGGATACAATCAAAGCAACTATCCACAATAGATATTTTGGACGAAAAGAAAAATTTTCATTTTTCGATGAATAGTGCCGTATTCGTGAATAGTACCGTATACGTGAATAGTGCCGTATTCGTGAATAGTAACCCCGACACTAAAAGTTCCAAATTTGATTAAAAGTTCAGATCAACACTTCTAAGATAATGATATTAGAATAAATAATATCATTTAAAAAAAATAATATCCCTTACCTCGAAAGATCAGTACTTCTAGCTGAAACACCGGATATAGACTATGACTTGAACTTGCACCGTATAGCAATACTCAAATTATACTCAAAATACTCACAAGAATACACTTCGATAATATAGAGAGAAAACTTGATTTAAAGGTGTGATTTTCAATTCTAACTTAAGCACCCTATTTATAGGAAAATGCTTAGAACACCAAAAGCGTAGAAAATTTAATATAATAATAATATATATAATCAAATTTCCTATGCACACAAATCTGGTCCAAACTTCACCACACATGTGCAAAAACAATAAAAGCGTTTTCTTAATAAAATAATTAAAACTTCCAAAATCAATTATTTTGAGACTTCGAACTTCAATAATTCGTAATAAATAGCCCTTTAATCAAAAAATTCAAATCTCGTGATTGTTTATAGGAAATTCAATTATCTACAACTTTGCGTAAGAAAGTTTTTCCAAATTCCAAACAGAAATTGGCCAAGAAATCCACAAACAGGCGATTTTACAAGTTTATAATCAAATTTCAAAGTAAATAAATGGGGTTCATTTGACATGTTTAACATGTTTTAAACATTTATTGCAACAAAAAAATACTCTTCCTCCTCGTATACTCATATATCCCACATTCGTTGTAAAATATCACCATTATTATATTATTAAAATAATATATTTAAATGAATTATTTTATCGAAAAAGATAAAATATTAATTTTCAAAATTGTCATTTTAAAATTTTCTCCATCTATATCCACATTAAATCAATATTTTCCTCATCATATAAATTAATAATTAATTATTAACAAATAATATTACGTAATCACAAGATCTTGCAACCGTGTAGCTCCAAGGAAAGAGGGGCTTTCAATAAAGATTTCTCCTTACTAGCGCTGCAATTAGGTGACCAAACCTCTCCTTGAGCGAGAACTTTCTAGACATTGCCAATAATGTTATCTAATAATATTATTCGAGATAATATGAATTATTGCTTCGATAATAAAAATACCGTGTAATGACAATTATAACGTTGAATATAAAATATCAACGCAACAATTATTAAATCAATAAAATTTGAAAGAATTATTCGTAACCATTATTGAGTAAAGTGCCTTCTTACGTAAGAATCAATAATTGGTGCAATCTGCAGTGTCTTCTTGTGTTTTAACCTTCGAGTATTTTAACAATAGATAATGGTAATAACTACGTAGTTATTTTTAAACAACTTATTATTTTTTTTGTCATTTTCTTCATCCAATCGCTTTTCAGTTATGGGCCTACACATGGCTGCAGCGCCGCATTTAATATTCCAAAAAGATTTAATATTCCACGACCAAACGAATATTTCCCAACAACAATGAATATTTTATAACCACTTGCTTATTTTGAAATATTTGCGTATTTTACCCATAACTATCCTTATTAATCAAATCAACCCTTAATATTTCAAAATAGAAAATTAAATTTCATTAATAATAAGTTGGGGTCTTACAACCTCCCTCCTTATGAAATTTTAGTCCTCGAAATTGACGTCACATACACTGTGTGTTTGAAAAGGTGAGGATACCTCGCTTTCATTTCCGTTCCAATTCCCGTGTCATTTCTTCTATAGCATGATTCCTCCACGTAACTTTAACTTGTGGTATGACCTTTTGCCGTGTAGGGACATGCTCCTTCCTATCCAAGATCTTAACAGTACCTCCTCATACGTTAAGTCTTCACTATTTCGTCCGGTTTCTAACTCTATAATGTGGTTCGGGTCTTTCACATATTTACGAAATACGAGATATGTGAAACACATTATGAACACGAGACATACTTTCGGAGGTAACGCAAGTCTATAGGCTACATTTCCTACTCGGTCAAGAATTTGAAATGGACCAATAAATCATGGATTGAGCTTTCTCTCGTCCCAAATCTTGTAACTCCCTTCCATGGAGCAACTCGCAACAATACATGATTCCCTACACTAAATTCACGTCCTTTCGATGAAGATCCGCATAACTCTTTTGTCGATCTTGTGCCGCTTTGTATACATCGTTGTTGAATCATTTGGATCTTTTCGGTGAGTCATACGTATTAACTCGGGTCCCAACAATGTTGCTTCACCCACCTCATCCCAACACATGGAGAACGACATTTTCGTCCATATAATGCTTCGAATGGAGCCACACCTATACTTGCTTGATAACTGTTGTTGTAGTAGAATTCCACCAATGGTAAATACTTATCCCAACTGCCCATGAAGTCTAGGACACGAGTCTTAATAGATCTTCAAGAGTTTGAATAGTCCTCTCGATTGTCCGTCCGTTTGAGGATGGTATCTTGAAATCAATAAGTAAATCCGTACCCATAGCTTTTTGCAAGCTAACCCAAAATCTTGAAGTGAATCTTGGGTTACGATCGGAAACTATGGATCTGAGCATGCCATGCAACCTCACAATCTCATTCACGTCACATACTAGCAAGGCGTTCAAAGGAATAAGTCTCCGTGATCGGCAAGAAATGAAAGCGAGACTTGGTTAATCTATCAACAATAACCCAAATAGCATTGATGCCTTGAGAAACCGTAGGAAGACCCGTAACGAAATCCATGGTAATATATTCCCACTTCCATTTCAGAATCTCATGTGGTTGCAATGGACCCTTAGGTACTAGATGCTCCGCCTTTACACGTTGACAAGTTAAACACATCGAGATAAACTTTGCAATCTCTCTCTTCATATTGTTCCACCAAAATGTATGTCGAAGATCATGATACATTTTTGTACTTCCAGGATGGATTGTAAATGGTGTATTGTGTGCCTCCATCATAATCTTGTACATCAAATTAGAGTCGTTAGGGACACAAAGTCTGGAGTGGACTCGAAGTATTCCTTCTTCATCAATTCTCGCCGGAATAGCTCCTTCTTGTACTTTTTCTTTCTACGCGCACGATTCAAGATTCGGTGGCTTGAGCAACCTTAACTTTTCTATTAAAGTTGGCTCTGTCGATACTTGACATCATCGCACTCATTCCGCGATATGATCTTTCTACTCAACGCGTCGGCTACCACGCTCGCTTTTCCGTGATGGTATTGAATAGTGTGGTCGTAGTCTTTCAATAGCTCGAGCCAACGTCATTGCCGCATGTTGAGTTCTTTTGAGTGAAGAAATATTTAAGGCTTTTATGGTGCGAATATATCTCCACTTTCTCCCATATAGATAGTGCCTCCATATCTTTTAGCGAAAAACAATCACGCTAACTCTAGATCATGAGTAGGATAATTCCTCTCATATTCTTTAAGTTGTCGCATGAGGCATAAGCTATGACTTTCCCACGTTGCATGAGAACACATCCTAACCCTTTGCCGAAGCATCATCAGAGATAACAAATCCATCCGCATTTAGATGGTATTGTTAGAACAAGTGCTTGAAATGAGTCTCCTCTTAAGCTCTTGGAAACTCTTCTCGCATTCTTCGGTCCAAATGAATTTTGTATCCTTCCTAGTTAATTTGGGTTAATGGAGTAGCGATTTGAGAAAACCCTTCCACAAATCTCCGATAATAAACCACTAAGCCCAAGAAAGCTACGATCTTGATCCACCGACTTGATTTGCTCCCTAACTTTGTATTGCTTCAATCTTCACGGATCAATAGATACTCCATGTTTTGACACCACGTGCCCAAGGAATGCTACTTCCTCAAGCCGAACTCGCATTTCTTCAATTTGGCATATAGTTGGTTTTCACGAAGCCTTTGGAGTACCATTAAACAAATGGTGCTCATGATCTTCACGGCTTTTGGAATATATGAGGATGTCATCAATAAAGACAACAACGAATTGATCCAAATATTCCTTGAATACTCGATTCATCATATCCATGAAAGTCATAGGAGCATTAGTCGATCCGAAAGACATGACTAAGAATTCATAATGCCCATCCGAAGTTCTAAAGGCGGTCTTTGGAATATCCTCGGTTCTAATCTTTAGGCGATGATATCCGTAAGCGAAGATCGATTTTTGAAAAGAATTGTGCCCTTGCAACTGGTCGGTCAAACAAGTCATCAATACGAGGTAGAGGATACCTATTCTTGATGGTGACATGGTTCAATTCCCGATAGTCAATCTAAAGTCGCATACTCCCGTCTTTCTTCTTTACGAATAAAGCAGAGCACCCCGAGGAGATGTCTTAGGACGAATGAAACCGATGTCCAACAATTCTTGTAGTTGGACCTTTAACTCTTGAAGTTCAATAGGAGCCATTCGATATGGGGTTTTAGAAATGGGCTTTGTACCGGAGTTCAAGATCAATAAAGAATTCAACTTCACGTTCGGGGTAGACCGGAAGAAGTTCTTGAAATACGTCGGAAAGTCAATAACAACAGAATATTATTCAAATTTAACGTGTCTTTATTCAAATCCATAACATGGGCTAAGAAAGCTTGACATCCGCTTTTCAATAAACGAATAGCTTTATGATTAGATATGAGCGGTGATTGATTTTAATGGTTTAGTTGCTTGAATTCATACAACAATGAGGTTGGTTAGAATATAAAACTAACAACCTTTGAAAACAATCAATTTTGGCATGATGAGTAGTTAACCAATACATCCCTAAAATCACATCAAAAGCAAGTATCTTTAAAGAGATAAGGTCAACGGTAAGGTGATGGTGCCAACTTGAATCAAACAAGATTTATAAGCGAGTGGATGTGATGAAAGTTTCTCCTAATGGAGTTTCCACAGATAGGTCAAAGTCTAATTTCTCGAGTCAAGTTTTAACGTTGAGCACAAGCGGAGAGATAAATGAATGGGTAACAATACCTAGTATCAAGTAAGGTATAAACTTCGTGAGAATTTATAAATAGCTTACTCGTGATCACCTCGTTTGGGTTCCTCGCATTATGACAATCACAACAAACGCTTCTTCCCGTAATCGTTGACTTTGACTTTTTGGGGATGATCTTTTGAGTCACCGTCCCCATTGAACTAGGTTTCGCCATTGTACAATCTCGAGCGATATGTCCTTCCTTTCCATAATTATAGCATACCTTGAACTGTTGTGGGCGCTTTTGGTGATATGTCCTCTTTTCCGCATTTGTAGCATATGACCGGTGGTCGTTCTCCTCCCTTAGAACCGATTCTTTGCCGGCACTGTCGTCTTCTTATACGGTCGTTGTTAAATCTCCTCTTTTAAAATCTCCTCCCGACTCGCTTCTTTTATTTTCATGGCCATGATTACCACAGAGTGGTTACCATTTTGTCCTTTTTTTTTCTCTCCGGTTATTGTTATTTTATTGATCGCTATCTCTCGGTATGATCCTGGTTATGGTCCTCGGTTGAACATACTCATTATCTCGCTTCTAACAATTGAGCCTGTTAACAACATCCGAATAGAGAGAAAATTTATGAGAAATGAGATATTGTCGTATGTCGGGTTTCAAACCTCTAAGAAACATCCGCGTCATACGTTCCTCATTCTCCACCAAATGAGGTGCAAACACTGGATAACTCGCAAACTTTGCCTCGTCATCGAGACAACCGCCATGTTGTTTTGTTCTAATCGATGAACTCCACTTCCTTCATATGCACGCACACTTTCGGAAAGTATTTGTCATTAAATAGTTTCAAACGTCTCCCGAAGACATGCCGAGTCTTGGTGGATGGGTACGCTTCATGCACTCCCACCGATGATCCGCTCGCCACGTAACATAAAGGTGGCGAATGGAACCTTCTGTTCTCGTGCATCCCAAGACATCGAATATCTTGGTAATTTTCTTGACCCATGTTTTTCGCCATGATCGGATCCGGCTTTCCTTAAAATCTCGTGGTCCCAACTCTTTGGGCTGCTTGGTTGTGACAACCCGTGAATTGCTATCATTTTCTTCTATATTTTGAACACGAGTCTCCCTCGTGCGATTTTGTATGAACTCGTAAAAAGCTTCTAAACATCCCTCGTTCATCATCTCTTTCGGTGGTGTTGTTCACGGGAGGAACATTGTCACTGTTGCACGTTTTCTCCTCGTTGGTGAGTACAGCGTCTCCACGGTCTCATTTCCATTGTTAATATTCTCATTCGACATTCTCAAATACTATCATAAAACAAGGGTTAATTAAGGAAATCAATATATCACATAATATCCTTATATACTGACCAACTAACAAATAAGCTTAGGTAGGACACACTAGCGAAGGATTTACTCGTCTCTCCCCTCCTAGTTCTATTCCCAGATCTCATGGGAGATCATATCCCTAAGCTCGATACCAATTGTGACGCCCCCAAAATAGGTATACATCACCCATTTCGAGTTGTCAATACATGGCACGAAACAACTACAACTTTATTATTACAACAAGAAAGCGTGAGTTTGAATACAAATATTATCTTCAGACATAATATCTATACTCAAATAAATCCTCATCACATTTATTGATACATTATTTTACAAAAATGGTGAGGACTACTAAACAACTCTCTCTAGAACCTTCATTCCATACCCCGACTCGTACTCGCTTATATTCTCGCCTCCGAGAAGAAAAATGGAACAAAAAGGAAAAGGGTGAGCTCAACTAGCCCGATAAAGAATATTATGACTAAGATAATATACAACAAATTATCATTAGTCTTCAACAGGAAAAATCTAATAGAATACAATAGACAACAAGTTTTTAAATCAATATTCGCAATGAAATAATAATTCATTAGAAGAGTTAAGTAGAGAATGCAAACTACTATATTCTATGTATGAATTTAAAAGTTCATCGTCTCATCTTTTATCCCAGTAACATCAATCAACATACATCCGGAATCAAATATTCATCTTTGCACCTGGGCCAAAGATATTCATCGATTGGTCATGTTCATCTAAACACTGTTCATCTTTGCACTACGGCCAAAGATATTCATCGAAATCATTCATCTTTGCACTACTGTGCCAAAGATATTCAATAATATCATCATTTAAGGCGAGGATGATGAAAATATTTTTAAAGAAACGAATCCAGTGAAACAAAATGACAAGGATTAAGGATTAAGGATTCGTACTTTGTTTTATCCATGTCCAAAAATACCTCAAAAATAATCATAGTGGTGTAAAATTCAAGAATGATCAAAACATGGATACAATCAAAACTAGTATCCATAATAGATATTTTGGAAAAAAAAGAAAATTTTCATTTTTCGATGAATAGTGCCGTATTCGTGAATAAGATCAGATATCGTGAATAGTCATAGTACACGTGAATAGTAACCCCGACACTAAAAGTTCCAAATTTGATTAAAAAGTTCAGATCAATACTTCGGCATAATGATATTAGAATAAATAATATCATTTAAAAAAATAATATCCCTTACCTCGAAAGATCAGTACTTCTAGCTGAAACACCGGATATAGGCTATGACTTGAACTTGCACCGTATAGCAATACTCAAATTATACTCAAAATACTCACAAGAATACGCTCGATAATATAGAGAGAGAAAACTTCAGTTTCTGGTGTGATTTTCAATTCTAACCTAAGCACCCTATTTATAGGAAAATGCTTAGAACACCAAAGCAGAAAATTTAATATAATAATAATATATATAATCAAATTTCCTACGCACACAAATCTGGTCCAAACTTCAGCCACACATGTGCCAAAAACAATAAAAACGTTTTTCTTAATAAAAATAATTAAAACTTCCAAAAATCAATTATTTCGGAGCTTCGGAACTTCAATAATTCGTAATAAATAGCCCTTTAATCAAAAAATTCAAATCTCGCGACTTTTTATAGGAAATTCAATTCTCTACAACTTTACAGAAGAAAGTTTTTAAATTCCAAACAGAAATTGACCGAAATCCACAAACGGACGATTTTACAAGCTATAATCAAATTTCAGTCAATAAATGGGGTCCACCGACATGTTTAACATGTTTTAAACATTTATTGCAACAAAAATACTCTTCCTCCTCGTATACTCATATATTCCACATTCGTTGTAAAAATATCACCATTATTATATTATTAAAATAATATATTTAAATGAATTATTTTATCAGAAAAAGATAAAATATTAATTTTCAACAATTGTCATTTTTAAAATTTTTCCATCTATATCCACATAAAATTAATATTTTCCTCATCATATAAATCAATAATTAATTATTCACAAATAATATTACAGAATCACAAGATCGGCAACCAGTAGCTTCCAAGGAAAGAGTGGGCTTTCAATAAAGATTTCTCCTTCTTGGTAGCCGCAATTAGGTGACCAAACCTCTCCTTATACGTAACTTTCTAAACATTGCCAATAATGTTATCTAATAATATTATTAGGATAATATGAATTATTGCTTCGATAATGAAAAATTGTGTAATGATAATTATAACAACAATATAAAATATCAACACAAAGAATTATTAAATCAATAAAATCTTTGAGCGAAGAATTACCGTAACCATTATTGAGTAGTGCCTTCTCACGTAAGAATCAATAATTGGTGCAATAGGTATCTTCTACCGTGTTTTAACCACCGAGTATTTTAACAGTATTAACGGTAACAACTACGCCGTTATTTTTAAACAACTTATTTTTTTTTTGTCGTTTTCTTCATCCAATCGCTTTCCGTTATGGGGCCCACACATGGGCTCGCAGCGTGCATTTAATATTCCCGACAAAGACGAATATTCCACGACCAAACGAATATTTCCCGACAACAATGAATATTTTATAACCACTTGCTTATTTTGAAATATTTGCGTATTTTACCCATAACTATCCACATTAATCAAATCAACCCTTACTATTTCAAAATAGAGAAAATTAAATTTCATTAATAATTAGTTGGGGTCTTACAGTAATTGTTGCATCATATCTCTCATATTATTGATTAAATTATTGTCACAGTATCATCTGCATAATATGTTATACTAGTAAATTAATAATTGAGACAACAAAGTTATTCATATTATTATTTGCAATATTGACAATGTCTAGAAGTTCTGTCAAGGAGAGGTTAGATAATCTAACTACGGCATGATAGGGAGAAATCCTTATCGGAAAGCCCCTCTTTCACAGAACGACACTGGTTGTTAAATATTGTGAGTTATAATATTAATGATGAATAAGTTCGTGTTGATTAAAGATGAAATTGATAGTTCCATTGTGTGGGAATTATTAGTGTTAGTGGAAATCGACATTTATTTCGATAATAATTGATGCCGGGAGGTTATATTGACCAATCGGGTAATTAACCTGATAAATGAGCAATTAATTACTATTAATTCACATGCTTATAACTATGTGTTCACATATGTGTACTATTGATTCACATGCATGTAATATTAGGGAAGTTGGTGCAAGATTGATAATACTTGCATGACTAAATTAAAAATGGAGGTATAGATGAAGGTACTATACTGTAATTATTTTTTCACATGTATAAAACTATTGAGTTACATGATTTACTATTGATTCACATAATTTACTATTAGGGGAGGTGGTGCAAGTTTGATAATACTTGCAGGACTAAATTAAAAAATAAAGAAAAAGAGGAAGGTATTATACTGTAATATTTTGAGCCCAAAAACGTGCAATTATCAAAACTATATTTTCTTATAAATAGAAGCTCATTCTTATTTCATTCTCACCAATTCACTAAGTCTCACAAGAGCAATTATAGAGAGAGAAGCTTTAGAGAGCGAAGCTATAGAGAGAAAGAAGAAGAGAAGTCTGCTACCTCACTATTCCAGTATCCAATCTTCTTCTGAGATAAGGGATATTATTTTGTTCAGTATTCATAGGAATAATATTTTCTTCCATACTCTGTAGTATGTGAGTAATATTATTTTTTCTCGTATTCCTGATTATACCCTCATCTTGTTAAAGTATTGCTTCTATACTCCGTGAAATTAGTAGAATATCCTTGAAATTTACGCTTCATCTAGTATCGTTTCACAAGGATATTTTCTACTCATTCTTGTTAAATTTGAAGCTTTTCATTCCGGAGTACTGTCCATGAGTACTATTCATTTATACGGTACTATTCACGGGTACTATTCACGAGTAATATTCACAAAGTAATATTCACGAGGTACTATTCCCAAAATACTATTCACGGGGTACTATTCACCCAGGTACTATTCACCCGTACTATTATTCATGATAAAAATTGATTTCTTTTCGGTCCAAATCATTTTTAATACAATATCATTCTTGAATTTTACTCCACAAAGCAGTATCATGTTGGCAATTTGTACATTATTTAATTTTGGATAAATTAGATTATAAATCTTTAAAAATTTATCCTTTGTTTCTTTTAAGTAAATTCTTATATCATTGTCATCATCCTCATGCTTATATTGTGATGAAAGTCATCTTTGGCTTACGTGTATAGATGAACTGTTGATTGGTATGATTATGACCAAGGATCATTCGGTATAATCATGACCCGTAATGTTATAAATGATGTGGTAAAAGTCCTCATTGACCTGTAGTTCATTGATGGACAGATGTTGGTATGATTATGACCAGTGATTATTCGGTATAGTCATGACCATTGATGATTACATGAATAAGGGGCCGTGGTGCGGGGATGATTCGATGATGTGGTTTTTTTATTAAGCTGAGTCTCAGCGATAAAGTTGATAAAAGACTTTTTAAATCATAGAAGATAGTAGATATCATGCTCTACTTGACTCTTCTAATGGAATTTCTTATTCCGCTGCAGTTAAACTTGCTGTCTATTATATTCTATCAGTTTAACATTGTTGATGGCTAATGATAATTTGTTCTGTATTATCTTAGTCACAATATCTCTTACTGGGCTAGTTGAGCTCACCCTTTTGCTTTCATTGTTCTCTTCAGGAAATGAGAACGTAGCCGGGACTAGTCGGGGAACGGAGTGATGGTCCGAGATGGTGTTATAGTAGTCCTCACTATTCTATGAAATAGGGTGATAATAAATGTAATGAGGACTCCATTGAGTGTGGATATTGTCTAGATGACAATATTCGTTTTAAAATTCTCAGTTTATGTTTTGTCGTATTTTACACGACAGTTGTATAATTAAGTTGTATTTGAATTTTTGTACCATGTATTTGGTGACTCAAGATGGGTGATGTATACCTATTTTGGGGGCGTCACACCATCAGCCACCCAACTTAAAATCGTGGAGTACCTACGATCAAACATCTGATCGTAGTGTAAGAGCAGGAAGACACCACGATTACAGCAAATACAATGTCTAAAGTTGGTAGAGGACCTCCCCACCAGAAAAGGTCAAATGAGATATCACTGCAAATCACTTCTAAAGTATTTCATCTGGAAAGCGCCTCAGGGACAAACCTGACCCTTAGCTCACTTTAAGAGGTTAGCCCTTCCTGAGCTACCTTAACCTAGAAGGATTGCTTGATCAAGTTCATCTCAAGAACCAAGACATTCAACGATCGTAGAGTAGAGTTTGAAGAGAATTTAACGATCGTTATGCAACCTCAACGATCATAGTACAACCTCAGCGATCGTAGAAGTAGACTCGACAATTGTAGTCTTACCAAAGGATACACAAGCTCATGAGGAGCTCAGAAGAACTGGACAATTGCCCAACCATTCAGATTATGAGGAGATAAGTTCGAATGCTGGTTGGAAAGATGTCCTGCTGAAGAAAAGTGCCCAATCCTTCATAAAGTACATCAGTGGTTGAGCTATGAAGTTTTAAGATAAAGACAAGTGTCCAAAACAACCACTGTAACATCTCTCAGAAAAAGATCACTGAGTCAACAAAGGAACGTAGAGCCCATAGCTATCTCACCAAGATACTCTATGAACCAAAAAGGTCAATGATTAATCCACATCAGTAATGCTTATTCTCTTAAAAGGAATATAAAACTGAAAAGGTTATGGGGAGTTACAACTCATTACTAGGCATAGTACAACCAATGGCTAGTTGTCACATCACAGTTATTAGAAACTATCGAACCTCTCTCCCTCCCATTTTCAAACCCTAGAATCATCTTCGAAGCCAAAATCAATTAAACTCCCTAGAGCCTTGATCACAATTAGCTATCTCTCATAAATCTTTCTGAATCAAATACCCATATTCCTCGAACTATTCAAATGGAAGATTGGTGAGTAATCACTGGCATTTAGTTCGTAACCAAGTCGTTTGAGAAATCCGAAAATAAGTTCAGAGACATTCTTGAACTTGTGAAGAAAGCTTGATTTTCAGAATGTCTTGAGGAAAACACTCGAGTATATACTGAAATGGTTAAGGAGTTCTACTCAAACGCATCCATAAATGTTGAAACCCTTTCTACCAAGGTTAAAGGTCAGTCTCTAAAGCTGAAATCATTCGATATAAATCAATGCTTAGGTTTTCCTAACCTAGGACTGAAAAACTTTGATGAGATCGACACCGAGCAAGCGAAGGAGATTATGGGGTTCCAAAGAAACCCTAGTCTGAAGGACATGAAGAAAAAGAAGTTTCCTGAGGAATTCGAGTTCCTTGCTGAGATAGTAGGCAAATATATACTATGCAAGGATATGGCACATGACACTATGCTTGATCAACAACTGAAGATTATATCTGTGATAGTTCTGAAGAAGCGAATAAACTTTGGAGTTATCTTGTTCGATCAAATCTCAAAATGGGTAGAAAAGGCTGAGTTGAAGAAGTCTATAGAAAAACCACTTACAAAGGTGTTTCATGGAAGACTGCTTAGTATTGTGATAAAAAAGAAGCTGGGAAGCAAGATGAGGGAGAACCTCTGAATGTTCATAAAGTAATATCTCCACAACTGTTTGTGAACTGGATGAAAAACCCAAAGGAAAACAGGAGGTTAACAACAACTGGGAACAACAGAAAGAACTCTACAAAGAAGAGGTAGGCGAAAGAGGTGGAAAGCTCTAAGTCGGGTGAATCTGTACAAATAGCAACCACGCCAGCAAGGAAGAAATCCAAGGGTGTGAAGAAAACTGAGTCCTTACCAAGAAGTCTCTCCACATAAGACAAGGATGAAGATGAAAAGGTCTCAACTGCAGAGACCACAAAGAGGAGAAGTAACAGATTACTTCAAGGGCCATCCAGACAGAAAGCTAAAGTGGTAAAAAGACCAGTCCCAGTTTCCCAAGAAAATACATCTGACGAAGAGGAGAACGTAGAGTTAGAAGAAGAGAAGGGAACCGACGGTCTCAAGACCAAGTCCTCAAAAAGCAAATCTAACAATGAAAATGAAGATGGATCAATGAAAGAGATTATAAAATCTGATGATGAAAAGGAATATGCAAGCCCTGTGGCTAACTCTCTGAGCATTCACTCTGATGATGAAGAAAAGCTACAAGATGACCCAACTGCATCTCCAAATGCATATGCTCCAACAAGCCCAGATGATGGGTCAAATGATGTTAATTCTGAAGAAGAAGGACATGCCCCTACTAATGCTGAAAGTCAAGGAAGCTTGCCTGATGATTCAAAGGCCTCAGAGTGTGAAGAGGAAGAAGAGTCTGACTCTCCCATAGCTGAACCCCCAAGGAGAAGAAAGAGCTACAGATTACTTACTCAATTTGACTCCAAGAAGAAAAGTGATCACTCTACTGTAATCATTGAATTAAGTGATGATGAATATGAATCCAAGGAAGATCTTGCTGAAGAAGGTTCTGAAAATGAAATACAGCAAGAAGGAGTCATTGATGGATCCGATCAGAATTTTAAGGCTCAGAAAGAGAGGAAATGGAGAAAGATTCTGGTTCTACACATCAGGAACCAGAGGAACCAGAAGACCATCCTGTTATTTCTCCAACTAGGATTAATAGGAAAATAGCAGAGGAAGTCTTGAATTAACCACCAGAAGTAATTCCAGAAATTCTAAGCCTAGAGCTGGTGGCTCAGAACTTCCTAAGGGTGAAGAGTTATGCAGCAATGATGATCAAAGACCAGCCGCACTACAAAGTCTACAGACATGCTGGAAATCACTATATTCCTTATGATCGTAGAATGGACTCTGAAGGAAGAAGGATCATGACCAAGGAGAAAATCGTAGAGTTTGTTCACTCTACTACTGATGGTATTCAAGTCCAAAATAAGAATCCTCCATCTGCTCAAGCATTATTTCCCGACATTCCTTCATCCTCCAATAGCAATTGGTACTCAATGATTTTTCAGATTCTCAACACTTTCAAAAATCTGTCCAAGGATGAAAATCGTGGAGTCCAATCTAGTGTTCAACAAGAGGCTGCCCAACCAGATGACCAAATTCCCATGGAGAAGGTGCTATTAAAAAATTCTGATGAACTGGTTGAAAAGATATCTCAAATTAATGAAAAGTCAAAGAAGTTGACAACAACAGGAGATAATTCAGTTCAAGATAGACTTCAAGCTATTATGGCTGATGTATCTCTCAAAATCAAAGAGAAAGATCACATCTATTTGAAGGCCATACATGATCAGAAGGCAGAAGCTCTACGAGCACAGAAGGCAAATGAAGAACTACTCCAAGTCCTCTCTGACAAGATTGACAACATGAATCAGTCTTTCTCTATACAACTTGAGTTAAGCTAGCAAGAACTCAAGATTGAAGTCTGTAACTCCGCCTACCTTATGGAGCAACTAATGTCCAACATGGAGCAGCTCTCCTAAGTGATTAATGACAAAAAGGGGGAGAAAAAAGAGGTAGAGTAAGAGGCACTCTAGAAAGGGCAATAAGAGCAGAAGGAAATAAGATAAGAAAACAGCAGAAAAAGAAACTAGGTCATCATCTGAGGGGGAGCCAAAGGATGATGAGCCTGTGTTTGCAAAGGCTGAGGGGGAGCCAGACGAAGAAGAAGAAATGAAGTCAACATCCCAGGGTGAGCAGGTGCAAGAAGATTAAACAGATGAATAGCCGATCAACAAACATCCTGGAAGCAAATATGGAGCCAAAGAGGTACATCTCTAACTAGTTAGGTATGTTCTGGATCCAGGATGTAAAATGTCATAATATATTAAATTCCATATTATTATAAATGACATTCATGATTATCTGTTTTAGAAATACAGTTGCTCACTGTATATAAGATTCATTCATAACATGCATATGCACTTATTGTTTTTGTCATAATCAAATAGGGGGAGATTGTTAGGAATAAGCATGTGAATGATATTCCTATTTACATATAATTTGATTATGATATATATATATATATATATATATATATATATATATATATATATATATATGATTGAATATGCAAGTATGTCTGCATTAAGAAAAGATATAAAGTTCTTTGATAGATTATAGAAACATATGTACAAGAACTTAGAATGTATTGATCAAATATGTTAGGTTGATCCTACATAAGCAAAACAGCTTTGTAAAGTCCTTAAAAAGAAATGATGTACAAGGATTATAAATATAGAAAGATCAAGCATGTTAGGTTGATCTTATGATGTAATAGATAGGCTTGTCTGATCGTCGAGCACTGCACCAGAAATCGTAGTCTGCCAGGAGAGTCAAGAAAAATTCGAGAGCTATCGAGGCATAATCATAGTCTGCAAGATAGTAGATCTCGGAGTTTGCAGACTGCCAGAAGAGATGAGGGAGGATCGTAGTGTGTCGAGGAGAACTTCCTCAGAGCCGTAGTCTGCTGAGGAAGTCATGTTCAGAATCGTAAAGACAGCCTGCCTACTAGCCGAGCGAGCAATCTACCAAAGCCAAGTTAAGAATCGTAGACTACACTCAGAGTTGTAGAGTCTACAGATCATATCAGAGGCAGAGATCGTAGTCGAGTAAGATCAAATGAAGACAACAAGCACAACAACAGAAATCGTAGAGTGTCAAGATCTGATCTCGGAGTCGTAGAGGTTCGCATGTACCAAAGTGAATCGTAGAGTGCAGAACTAAGACCTCAACAGATGTGCTCACAATGCCAAGAAAGGAACGTAGAGCAAATATGATTCTATATAAATGAGCACTCCAAGAATATCCAAAGGAACCAAGCCTCTGGTTGGCACTGCAAAGATACATCCCACCTGAAGGAAACTAGAGAGCACTCAACGAATGGCATGCAAGCTAACAGAAGACCTAAGCATCAACCCAATCAGCATTCATATTGAGTTGTGAAGCCATTCGAGATGAAGTCTTCAATAAGTTGATCAGAAGAAAACTTCAGACAAAGTGACTGACAGAGGAAAAGTCAGCGAATGCAGTTGCTGTCAATTGAACTGAAGACAACGATCTTGGGGTCAACCAGGATCGTAGTGTTTGCCAAACCAAAGAAAGAACTAATGGAGTATGCACAGAGATACTAGTTAGCTTCTGAAGAATAAGGCTAAACTGATTAAGCATTGGGTCAGTCCATTGATGATAAGTGAATGGGAGATTACAAGGAAAAAGTGAGCTGGACACGCCACAAATCTGAAGTGTCTTACTGTTCAGAAGGGGCCAGAGAAAGAAGTCAAGCCATCAGTATCTGAGATCAGTCGAGGCAAACAGAAGTGTTGAGGCACTGCACAAGAGAATGAAGATGTGTTCTACATTAAAGATCCAATCAACACTCTTCAAAATTATAGTGTTAACTCTACATGTCAATGAGCAATAGTCAATAAAGACACTACAATAAGGTCCAAGAAAGAAATCATCAGAATCGTAGAGTTTGGTCATCCGAAGATTGAAGCATTGGCAACGGTTCAATCTGAAGGTTGGTATTCGGACAAGAGCTTATTGAGAGCATCGATGCAAAAGGACAACCTCTGATCGAGAAATCTGAAGGGGGAAATAAAGTCGTCGACCTGCCCGAGACATTAAAGTAACATCTCTGACGGGGTAGGTGAAACAGTAGATTGCAGTGTCAGAAAGTCATGTCATGTCACATCTGCAGTCTGCACCAAACAACTCGAGATCTGTGAAGCAATTTGAATAGCTCTTAAACGGGTACTTTCCAACGGGAAGATTGGCAAGGAGTATAAATCAGAAAGAGCTTCAAAGATCAAAGAAAAGATTTGTTGAAGTTGAAAAATCGTTGAGTTGTTGGAATGCTATTTTTGACTCTACGAGTTCCACCATAAATTAAAAGAACAAGTCTCAGTGACAGTGAGATTACAGAGGTGGAAGTGAAGCAGCTTTGAAGAAATACTTGAATAGACTAAAGCTTCACTCAACAAGGATGAGAATGTCATTAAAATTGGCAGCTAAGCTAAAAGCCGAGAAGGACAAGAAGTATCGCATTCAAAAAAGTGGCAGGGTACAAAGAAGATCAAGAGAGCCACCCTAAAGATCACCAAGAACCAAAAGCTGAAAAAGATCAGGTGCAGAATCATGTATGCAAAACGTTCAAGAAAGGTTCAGGGATTGCTAAGTGTCAGACGAGGTCTACCAAAAGCTCAGAGACTTAGCAAATCCAGATGGTGACGGTGCACAGCTGAAAGGAGATAAAGATGAGCAGAAAAGAGTGAAGATCAGTTGCACCATAGAAGATGTGGTCCAGACTCGAAGCATAATGCAAAGAGGACCATGCAAAGCTGCTAAGTACATAAGATGATCAAACTTAAAGACATCTTAGCAGCAAGGCACCAACAACAACACCAACAACAACAACAACAACAACAACAACAACAAGCCAGGGCCTGAGGGGTCCTTATCCGGAGGGACTAAACGAAGTTCCAAGCCTGCTGGGCTTGAAGAGTTCTTAGGGAACTAGAGAAGTTCAAAGGCTACTGGCCATGAAGAGTTCTTAGTGAATCAAGTCCCAAAGTGTCGGCGCTTGAAGGAATCTTAGTGATTCAGGGTGCTGCCCTTCCTTAGTGGAAATCCTACTAGTTAAAAGCAGAAGAGTGGATAACTTTATTTTCATCCTTTGCAAGTCATATAAAATGGGCCTTTACGTTGACAATATCGCACTCGTACCCGCATATGATCTTCTACTCAATGCGTCAGCTACTATGTTCGCTTTTCCAAGATGATATTGAATAGTATAGTCGTAATCTTTCAAAAACTCAAGCCAACATCGTTGCCGCATGCTGAGTTCTTTTTGGGTGAAGAAATATTTAAGGCTTTTATGGTCCGTATAGATCTCCACTTTCTCCCCATACAGGTAGTGTCTCCAGATTTTCAACGCAAAAACGACTGCTGCCAACTCTAGATCATGAGTAGGATAATTCCTCTTATATTCTTTGAGTTGTCGCGAGGCATAAGCTATGACTTTCCCATATTGCATGAGAACACATCCTAACCCTTTGCCTGAAGCATCGTTGTAGATAACAAATCCATCCAAACCAGATGGTATTGCCAGAACAGGTGCCGAAATGAGTCTCCTCTTGAGTTCTTGGAAACTCTTCTCGCATTCCTAGCTCCATATGAATTTTGTATCTTTTCGAGTCAACTGAGTTAATAGAGTAGAGATTTGAGAAAATCCTTCCACAAATCTCCGATAATAATCAGCTAATCCCAGAAAGCTACATACTTCGGTCACCGACTTCAGTTGCTCCCAACTTTGTATTGCTTCAATCTTCGCCGGGTCAACAGATACTCCATGTTTTGACACCACGTGCCCAAGGAATGCTACTTCCTCAAGCCAGAACTCGCATTTCTTCAGCTTGGTATATATGTTGTTTTAACGAAGCCTTTCAAGTATCAGTTTCAAATGGTGCTCATGATCTTCACGGCTTTTGGAATAGATGAGGATGTCATCAATAAAGACAACAACGAACTGATCTAAATAATCCTTGAATACTCGGTTCATCGTATCCATAAAAGCAGCATGAGCATTAGTCAATCCAAAAGACATGACTAAGAATTCATAATGCCCGTACCGAGTTCTGAAGGCAGTCTTTGAAATATCCTCAATTTTAATCTTCAGCTGATGATATCCAGAACGAAGATCGATCTTTGAAAAGAATTGTGCTCCTTGCAACTTGTCAAACAGGTCATCAATGCGAGGTTGCGGATACCTATTCTTGATGGTGACATGGTTCAATTCTCGGTAGTCAATACAAAGTCGCATACTCCCGTCCTTCTTCTTTACAAATAACACAGGAGCACCCCAAGGAGATGTACTAGGATGAATGAAACCTATGTCGAACAACTCCTGTAGTTGGACCTTTAACTCCTGAAGTTCAATAGGAACCATTCGATATGGGGTTTTAGAAATGGGTTTTGTACCCGGTTCAAGGTCGATAAAGAATTCAACTTCTCGTTCTGGGGGTAGACCGGGAAGTTCTTCAGGAAATACGTCAGAAAATTCATTAACAATAGAAATATTATTCAAATCTGACGTGTCTTTATTCAAATCCATGACATGGGCTAAGAAAGCTTGACATCCGTTTTTCAATAAATGAATAACTTTATGGCTTGATATGACAGTGACTCATTTTAGTGGTTTAGTTGTTTGAATTCGTATAACAGGTTGGTTAGGAATATGAAAACTAACAACCTTACGAAAATAATCAATTTTGGCATGATGAGTGGTTAACCAATCAATCCCTAAAATCACATCAAAAGCAAGTATCTTTAAAGAAATAAGGTCAACAGGTAATGTGATGGTGCCAACTTGGATCAAACAAGATTTATAAACAGTGGTTGTGACGAAAGTTTCTCCTAACGGAGTTTCAACAGATAAGTCAAAGTCCATTTTTTTCGGAGTCAAGTTTAAACATTGAACATAAGCAGGAGAGATAAATGAATGGGTAGAACCGGTATCAAGTAAGGTATAAACTTCGCAAGAGTTTATGATAAGCTTACCCGTGATCACCTCGTTTGGGTTTCTCGCGTTTTGGCCAGTCACGACAAACGCTCTTCGAGTAACCGCTGATTTTGACTTATCCGGGATAGCCTTTGGAGTCACCATCCCCGCTGAACTTGGTTTTGCTACAGAACAGTCCCGAGCTATATGACCTTCTTTTACATTGTTATAGCATACCTTGGATTATTGTGGGCAGTTTGGGCTGATATGTCCCTCTTTCCCGCATTTATAACACACGACAGGTGGTCGTTCTCCTCCCCTAGCAATAGTTGATGCTGGAGCTGCTGCTGATGTCTTCGTGTCATTGTTGAATCTCCTCCTTTTGAAATTTCCACTTGGCTCACCTCTCCTATTATTATGGCCACGATTACCACCCGAGTGGTTACTGCTTTTTGTCAGATTTTTCCTCCTCATTTGGTTATCATCGCTCCGATGTACTGGCCATCCCAAGTATGACCACGGTTGTGGTCCCTCGGTTGAACATACTCATTATCTCGCTCTAATAATTGAGCCCATGTTGAAAACATCTGAATATAGAGAAAATTTATGAGAAATGAGATATTGATGTATGTCGGGTTTCAAACCTCTCAGAAATATCTGCATCATACGTTCCTAATTCTCCATCAAATGAGGTGCAAACCTGGACAACTCTGCGAACTTCGCTTCATACTAAGACACCGTCATGTTGTTTTATTCCAGTCTAATAAACTCTACCTCTTTCATATGACGAATACTTTTAGGAAAGTACTTGTCATTGAATAGTTTCTGGAACGTTTCGCAGGACATACTGAGTGCAGCTGGCTGGGTACGCTTCACAGATTCCCACCAGTAATCTGCCTCACCACGAAACATAAAGGTGGCAAATGGAACCTTCTGTTCCTCCGTGCAGCCCAAGACATCAAATATCTTGGTAATTTGCTTGACCCACATTTCCGCCTTGATCGGATCCGGCTTTCCAATGAACTCAAGTGGTCCCAACTCTTTGAAGCGCTTGTTGTGGATAACCACTGCAGTAGCTATCATTTCCACCAGTAATGCATACACGAGTCTCCTCAAATGCGATTTTACATGAACTGCAAAAAGCTTCTAAACATCCCATTATTCATCATTTGTTCAGCAGTGTAATTTACAGGAGGAATATTGCCTTCATGTTGCTCGTTCTCCTGGTTTGTGACTAAAGGTGTCTCCATAGTCTCATACACTCCATTGTTAACGTTCTTCAACTGCCATCTTAAATACTGCCATAAAACAAGGGTTAATTAAACAAATTAACATGTCACATAATATCCCTATATTCTGACCGACCAACAAATAAGCTTAGGTAGGATACACTAGCAAAGGGTTTACTCATCTCCCCTCTAGTTCTATTCCCCGATCTCCGCCAAAGATCATATCCCTAAGCTCTGATACAAATTGTGACTCTAGACACCAACTTGTGCCAGCACCTCACCAGTGATACCTATCAGTTTTCCACAGTAGAACGGCGTCCCCTACGGAGAGTCTGGCTTCGGTGTATCCCTCATCAACAGAAAGTCACCAGATAGAGGCTCGGGGCTCTTTACTTATGGCTCTGATACCAACTGTGACGCCCCCAAAATAGGTATACAACACCCATTCTAAGTCGCCAAATACATGGTACAGAAACAACGATAAGTTTATTAATACAATTATAGTGTAAAATATGACAAATACACAAGCTGTGAGTTTAAATACAAATATTATCTTCTAGACAATATCCACACTCAAATAAGTCCTCTTTACAATTATTGAAACACTATTTTACAAAATAGTGAGGACTACTAAAACAGTTATCTTGAATCATTACTCCATACCCCGGCTAGTCCCTGCTATATTCTCACCTCCTGAGAAAAAAAATGGAACAACAAGGAAAAGGGTGAGCTCAACTAGCCCTGTAAAGAATATTATGACTAAGATAATATACAAAAAATTATCATTAGTCCTCAATAAGAAAAAATCTGATAGAATATAATAGACAACAAGTTTTAGATCAACAAATGCAGCGAAAACAACAATCCATTAGAAGAGTCACGTAGAGAATGAGTTCTACTATCTTCTAAGATTTAAAAGTCCATCATCAATATTTTATCCACGTAATAACAATCAATATATCTTGAATCAAATATTCATCTTTGCACTACGGACCAAAGATATTCATTTATATCACCAATGGCCATATGTTCATCTCAACACTGCTCATCTTTGCACTACTGCCAAAGATATTCATCGATTAATCATTCATTTGCACTACAAAGCCAAAGATATTCAGTAATATCATCATTTAGGACTGAGGATGATGAAAAATATTTTAAAGGAAACGAATCCAGTGAAACAAAAGGACAAATATTAGGGATTCATATTACAGTATATCCAAATTCAATAATGCTCCATAATAACCAAATATGAAGCAGAATTCCAAAAATAAAGATCAAAACATGGATACAATCAACGATAGTAACCATAATAGACATTTTGGACAAAAAAGAAAAAATTTATTTTTCGGTGAATAGTGTCGTATTCGTGAATAGTGGCGTATACGTGAATAGTAACTTCGACCCAAAAAGTTCTAAATTTGATAAAAAAATTCAGACTAATATTTCGGCATAATGATATTGAAAGAAATAATATCATTTAGGAAGAAAATAACATCACTTACCTCAAAATAATAATACTTCTGTTCGGAATATCGGATGTATTGTCGAAGGAAACTTGCACTGAATAGCAACTCTCAAAGTAACTAAATACTCACAAAAATATTTATGGTGTGATTTTTAATTCTAACCTAAGCGCCTATTTATATGAAAATGCTAGAAGGCCATAGGAGACTAAATTAATAAAATAATAATATTTTCTTTTTTTTCTTCCACGCCTGCTCATTTGTCAAGCCAGCCATTTTGAAAATCAAACATACCATCTTGGAAAAAAATAACAGCCCACATGTTTTAAAAAAAAGTAGGTCCCACCCAATTTTAATAAAAATTATTTTATTTTTCGAAACTTCAACAATTCATAGAAAATAGCCTATTTATCAGAAAAATATGAATTTTATGTCCATTCCACACGAAATTGAATTCTCTACAACTTTACAGAAGAAAGGTTTTCCATATTCCAAACCAAAAATATCCAAAATCCACAAACGGATGATTTTTAACACCATTTCAACACCTTTTAAAATTCATAACAAATCAAGCGTTAATTTTCAATGATTCAAAATTTGTGGACATATACTCAACTCATATCTGTATAATATATCTAAAAATCACAACGATCCAACGGTCGGATTTAAATTATAACTTAGGCAATAGAGCTTTAAGAACACCGATTTGAGTTTTTAATACCTTCAATTCGACAAAATACTGATAAAACACCTCAACATTAATTCCTTCATTTATAACCACATAAATAAATCCGTTATTTATATCTACATCAAATAAATATTTCCTTATCATATAAATCAATAATTAATTATTCACAAATAATATTACGAATAATCATAATAATGACAACCGCATTTCCTCGAGAAAGGGGCTTTCAATAATGATTTCTCCTTATCGGCCGCGCAATTAGATTAGATTATCTAACCTCTCCTCGATGTAACTTTCTAGACATTGCTAATAAATTTATCTAATAATATTATTCAAATAATATGAATTATTGATCCGATAATAGAAATCGAAAGCGGTGACAATTATTGAACAACAATAATATAAAATATCAACGCAAAGAATTATTGATTCAATAAAATAAAATATTGAAGCAAGAATTATCGTAACAATTATTAAGTAGTGCCTTCTTACGTTAGGATCAATAATTCAAAATATCGACAATACCGGTGCTATCTTGTGCAAAGAACGCCAGACACTATATTTTAACCACGAGTAATCCAATAGTGTTATTGAGTAATAACTACGTCGTTATTTATAAAAAACACATACTTGTCGCTTTCCTTCATCCAACCGATTTTTCAGTTATGGGGCCCAAAATGGTTTGGCTCGTCGCATTTAATATTCTCGACAATGAAGAATATTCCACGACCAAACGAATATTCCCCGACAAAAATGAATATTTTAATAACCACTTGTTTATTTTGCAAAATTTGCACATTTCATCCATAACCAAAGCATTATATCAAATTACCACCTTATTAATCAAGAATAATAATTAGAGGAAATTCTATTTTATTTATAAAAAGTTGGGGTCTTACAACCTCCCCTCCTTATGATATTTCGCCCTCGAAATTGACGTACGTACCTGGTGTTTCAAAAAGATGAGGATACCTCATTTTCATTTTTGACTCCAACTCCTATGTCATTTCCTCAATAGCATGGTTCCTCCACAAAACCTTAACTTGTGGTATAATCTTGGTGCATAGGACATGCTCTTTCCTATCCAAGATCTTAACAGGTACCTCCTCGTACGTTAAATCTTCGGCTATCTCGTCTGGTTCCAACTCAATAATGTGGTTCGGGTCTTTTACATATTTATGAAGCATAGATATGTGAAAAACATTATGAACATGAGACATGTTTAGAGGTAACGCGAGTCTATAGGCCACATTTCTTACTCGGTCAAAAATTTAAAATGGACCAATAAATCGTGGATTGAGCTTTCCTCTCTTTTCGAATCTTGTAACTCCCTTCCATAGAGCAACACGTAAAAATACATGATCCCCAATACCAAATTCCACGTCCTTTCGATGAATATCCGCATAACTCTTTTGTCTATCCTGAGCCATTTTTATACATTGTCGAATCATTTGGATCTTTTCTGTAGTCATGCGTACCAATTCTGGTCCCAACAATGTTGCTTCTCTCACCTCGTCCCAGCATACTGGAGAACGACATTTTCGTCCATACAAGGCTTCAAATGGAGCCATGCCTATACTTGCTTGATAACTGTTGTTGTAGGAGAATTCCACCAATGGAAAGTACTTATCCCAACTCCCTTTGAAATCAAGAACACAGAGTCGTAATAGATCTTCAAGAGTTTGAATAGTCCTCTTTGATTGTTCGTCAGTTTGAGGGTGGTATGCCGAACTGAATCGTAAATCCGCGCCCATAGCTTTCTACAAGCTAACCCAAAATCAGGAAGTGAATCTTGGGTCATGATTCGAAACTATGGATACTGGCATGCCATGCAACCTCACAATCTCATTCGCGTACATACTAGCAAGACGTTCAAGGGAATAAGTTTTTCGTATAGGTAAGAAATGAGCAGACTTGGTTAATCTACAACAATAACCCAAATCGCATCTATGCCTTGAGAAACCTTGGGAAGACCCGTAACGAAATCCATGGTAACGTGTTCCCACTTCCATTTTGGAATCTCAAGTGGTTGCAATGGACCCTTTGGCACTTGATGCTCCACCTTTACACGTTGACAAGTTAAACACCTCGAGATAAACTTCGCGATCTCTCTCTTCATATTGTTCCACCAAAATGTATTTCGAAGATCATGATACATTTTGGTACTACCAGGATGAATTGCAAACGGTGTGTTGTGTGCCTCCATCATGATTCTATGCTTCAAGTCAGAATCGTTAGGAACGCAAAGTCTGGAGTTGACTCGAAGTATTCCTTTTTCATCCATTCTTGATTATGGAATAGCACCTTCTTGCACTTTTTTCTTTATACGCATCAGCCCCAGGTCCGTAGCTTGAGCAACTTTAACTTTATCGATTAAAGTCGGTTCTACTCGTTTATTCGCCATCATCACGTGGGTCCCTGGAGTCTTTAACTCTATCTCCATCCTTTGCAAGTCATATAAAATGGGCCTTTGTGTTGACAATATCTCACTCGTACCCGCATATGATCTTCTACTCAATGCGTCAGCTACTACGTTCGCTTTTCCAAGATGATATTGAATAGTATGGTCGCAATCTTTCAACAGCTCAAGCCAATATTGTTGCCGCATGTTGAGTTCTTTTTGGGTGAAGAAATAATTAAGGCTTTTATGGTCCGTATAGATCTCCACTTTCTCCTCATACAGGTAGTGTCTCCAGATTTTCAACGCAAAAACAACTGCTGCCAACTCTAGATCATGAGTAGGATAATTCCTCTCATATTCTTTAAGTTGTCACGAGGCATAAGCTATGACTTTCCTATGTTGCATGAGAACACATCCTAACCCTTTGCCTGAAGCATCGTTGTAGATAACAAATCCATCCGAACCAGATGGTATTGCTAGAACAGGTGCCGAAATGAGTCTCCTCTTGAGCTCTTGGAAACTCTTCTCGCATTCCTTGCTCCATACTAATTTTGTATCTTTCCAAATTAGCTGAGTTAATGGAGTAGCGATTCGAGAAAATCCTTCCACGAATCTCCGATAATAACCAGCTAAGCCTAGAAAGCTACGTACTTCAGTCACCGACTTCGGTTTCTCCCAACTTTGTATTGCTTCAATCTTCATCGGGTCAGCAGATACTCCATGTTTTGACACCACGTGCCCAAGGAATGCTACTTCCTCAAGCCAGAACTCACATTTTTTCAGCTTGGCATATAGGTTGTTTTAACGAAGCCTTTCAAGTATCAGCTTCAAATGGTGCTTATAATCTTCACGGCTTTTGGAATAGATGAGGATGTCATCAATAAAGACAACAACGAACTGATCCAAATCTTTCTTGAATACTTGGTTCATCATATCCATAAAAGCAGCAGGAGCATTAGTTAATCCAAAAGACATGACTAAGAATTCATAATGCCCATACCGAGTTCTGAAGGCAGTCTTCGGAATATCCTCAGTTTTAATCTTCAGCTGATGATATCCAGAAATAAGATCGATCTTTAAAAAGAATTGTGCTCCTTGTAACTAGTCAAACAGGTCATCAATGCGAGGTAGCGGATACCTATTCTTGATGGTGACATGGTTCAATTCTCGGTAGTCAATACAAAGTCCCATACTCCCGTCCTTCTTCTTTACAAATAACACAGGAGCACCCCAAGGAGATGTAATATGATGAATGAAACTTATGTCTAACAACTCCTGTAGTTGGACCTTTAACTCCTGAAGTTCAATAGGAGCCATTCGATATGGGGTTTTAGAAATGGGTTTTGTACCCGGTTCAAGGTCGATAAAGAATTCAACTTCTCGTTCTGGGGGTAGACCGGGACGTTCTCTAGGAAATATGTCAGAAAATTCATTAACAACATAAATATTATTCAAATCTGATGTGTCTTTATTCAAATTTATGACATGGGCTAAGAAAGCTTGACATCCATTTTTCAATAAATGAATAGCTTTATGGCTTGATATGACAGTGACTGATTTTAGTGGTTTAGTTGTTTGAATTCGTATAACAGGTTGGTTAGGAATATGAAAACAAACAACCTTACGAAAATAATTAATTTTGGCATGATGAGTGGTTAACTAATCAATCCCTACTGAAATCACATCAAAAGCAAGTATCTTTAAAGAAATAAGGTCAACAGGTAATGTGATGGTGCCAACTTGGATCAAACAAGATTTATATACAGTGGTTTTAGCGAAAATTTCTCCTAACAGAGTTTCAACAGATAAGTCAAAGTCCATTTTCTCCGGAGTCAAGTTTAAACGTTAAGCACAAGTAGGAGAGATAAATGAATGGGTAGAACCGGTATCCAGTAAGGTATAAACTTCGCAAGAGTTTATGATAAGATTACCTGTGATCACCTCGTTCGGGTTTCTCGCGTTTTGGCCAGTCACGACAAACGCTCTTCTAGTAACCGCTGATTTTGACTTATCCGGGACAACCTTTGGAGTCACCATTCCCGCTGAACTTGGTTTTGCTATAGAACAGTCCCGAGCTATATGACCTTCTTTTCCACAGTTATAACATACCTTAGATTGTTGTGAGCAGTTTGGGCTGATATGTCCCTCTTTCCCGCATTTATAATACACGACCGGTGGTCGTTTCTCCTCCCCTAGCAACAAATTGATCTTGGGAGTCATTATTCGATGTCTTCCCGTCATTGTTGAATCTCCTCCTTTTGAAATTTCCACTTGGTTCACCTCTCCTATTATTATGGCCACGATTACCACCCGAGTGGTTATCGCTTTTTTCCGTATTTTTCCCTCCTCGCTGGTTATCATCGCTCCGATGACTGCTGTCACCAGTATGACCCTGGTTGTGGTTCCTCGGTTGAACATACTCATTATCTCGCTCTAATAATTGAGCCCTGTTGACAACATTTGAATATAGAGAAAATTTATGAGAAATGAGATATTGACGTATGTCGGGTTTCAAACCTCTTAGAAACATTCACGTCATACGTTCCTCATTCTCCACCAAATGAGGTGCAAACCTAGATAACTCCGCGAACTTCGTTTCATACTAGGACACCGTCATATGACTCTACCTCTTTCATATGATGAATACTTTCAGGAAAGTACTTGTCATTGAACAATTTCTGGAACGTTTCCCAGGACACACTGAGTGCGGTTGGCTGGGTACGCTTCACAGATTCCCACCAATAATTTGCCTCACCACGGAACATAAAGGTGGCGAATGGAACCTTCTGTTCCTCCGTGCAGCCCAAGACATCAAATATCTTGGTAATTTGCTTGACCCACGTTTCCACCTTGATCAGATCCAGCTTTCCAATGAACTCAGGTGGTCCAAACTCTTTGAACTGCTTGGCTGTGACAAACCGTGCGTTGCTATCATTTTTACCCGTATTCTGTACACGAGTCTCCCTCGTCTAATTTAGCATGAACTGTAAAAAGCTGGGAGCTGTCGTTGACACTCCTAAATTAACCTTACTTTCACTTCACAATTTATAATAATTAGCACAGTAGCAAGTAAGGATCGATCCCACAGAGAGTAAAGTTATTTTAGAATTATTCTACTATTTCAACAGAAAATAAAGATGGGGTTTTTTTTTGAAAATTATTTTTAAACTAAGAGAACAATAATTAATGATGAAATTAACCAAATATGTAAAAACTTAAGTTCTACAGTTCAGTTTCACCAAGTACAACAATCAATTAATCAAGTAATTATTATTTTTTCTTCAATGACATTATTAGCCCTAGATAACAATAAGCTCTGCTATCTGAAATTCTCCTTAGATTATCACTGTATGAAACAAGCTCTCCACCAGATTCTAACTAGCATACAACCTAGAATAAGCTCTCTAGATTTAATATGATAGAAGCATTAAGAAATAGAGAATTAGGCTAATCCAAGTAACAAACACATAAGCTCGATTTGTTTAACTTGTTTTCTGATAATCTTAGCAATAAACAAAAGTTTGTCCACAATTATTATTATCAAGTTACTACTTGTGATAAAGAGAGATATTAATTACACGTAATACCAATCTTAATCTAGCATATGATAATGATCAAACTAATTCAATTGGCCATATTAAATTAATTAGATCAATTAACATGCAATCAATGAAAATAGATTATCAAAAGAAATTTCACACAAGAAGGAATAAATAATAATACTCAATTAATCAATTACTTGTAACAAGGATTCACCTCCCTTTAGAACTGAATGAAAAGAACTAGCCTGACATGCTCTTGATTCTGCACTCTAATAGATGATAGTTGATTATTGAATGAATAAAACCTTGACTCTCATCATCTATTTATAGTGCTAGACAAAGTCCTAAATCCTATAGAAAGTAGAAATCCAAATCCTAAAGGAATTACAAATTATACTAATTTCCATAGAGAAATATAATTCCACTTGGAAATAAATCTTAGTCTAAAATAAATTCTAATTACATTAGAATTGTAAAAACTAATTTTCTAGAATCAAAAATCAGATTTAAAATTGGAAATAAATTCCACAATATGCCGTGTAAAATATTTCCATGCCGTGTTCGGATTCTTCAATGTCGCATGAATCAATTTTCGTGTTTTGCATGAACCGATTAAGGCTGTGTAATATAGTAAGAAAAAGCAGCCAATATGATATATAATATGGATCCATTTAATAGTTGTCCCATTCATGCTGCCCACTTTTCATATGATATGTCAGCCTTTACTGCTTTACATGAATGCCCACTTGAATAACCTCCCTTTGCATGTCCTAGTCTTAAGCCCACGTGATTTACTTTAATTTTTATGGATGGTGAATTTTCAAAAGGCCCACAGAGCTTGTAATACTTAACCACATAAATATTTGCTGAATTTGGACAAACATCTGTGTAAACTTGTCGCAGCCCACCTTGATTATAATATATCCCACATGCTTGTAATATTAAGGTGTTGATCCCTCGGTCCAAAAATTGTTCGATATGTTTCCAAATTATTCCCAAAATCATTTAACC